>JAVIAB010000139.1:34805581-35296284 GCA_032433765.1 Megaustenia siamemsis | reverse complement strand
TTCTAAAAGTGCACGCACATGCACCGAAAGACAATAGATTTGCACCGAAACCGCACGAAACTGGCACCAAATCCGTGCAAAAGTCCGATAATCGGCTTATTATCTCGGTGGTCGTGATCGGTAATCGGCTTATCTCGGTGGTGTGCGTTGGTGCGTGACGGTGATCGGCCGTCGTGGTGTGCGTTGGTGCGTGGCGGTGATCGGTGCGTCGCTAGCTCGCCGGTTATCTCGGGGTTCTAAAATCGGGCGACAGCGGTTCTAAAATCGGGAGACAGCGGTTCTAAAAGGGGGATGGCGGTATCTCGCGGGTCGGATGGCGGGTCGTTGCCGGCTATCGTGGCGTGCGGGTGGGGAAAGGTGCCTTTATTAGTATCATCATGTGTGGGTATTAGGCAACAGGAGGCGACATGTAAAAAAAAATGCTGACAAGCAATTATTAGTATCGTTAGCGTCATGTACCAGATTATAGCGATTTTTTTTCTCTCTCTCTCTCTATTGCATATCCAAGCTAACTCAAGTCAAATAAAAATCATCATCATGTGCCTCAACACTATCCTTCATGGCCTATCATCAATGTGCCTCAACACTATCAGCATGTGCCTCAACACTATCATCATGTGCCACCCTCAACACTATCAGCATGTGCCTCAACACTATCATCATGTGCCACCCTCATCATCACCCTTCATATCATCATCATCATGTGCCTCAACATCACCCTTCATGGCCTATCATCAAGCCACACAAAGTATCAACCATCTCTCTCTCTCTCTCTCTCACTCTCTCACATTCATGGTAAACCAAAACAAAATTCGTTCTATATTTCACAACTTTATTAATACAACAAATATACGACACACATATTACTGTCCGGTTGTTGATAATTTTAAGCGTCTGGGTTTCCTCCCTCCTGTTTTGGTGGTAGTGTTTGTTAAATGTCTATCAAACACGGGTACATAGGAAGTTTCATTAGCCTTCAAAACACAACCGCCCTCCATTTTGACAAAACCTTGATCAAAGCTGGAATAGGTAATTGGTGACTCTGCTGAAACACCCGCGGCATTCATATTGGGTGCCGGATCTGTCGTCTGATTAACAAGAGCGAGGTTCCCTTGATTAACAAAGGGGGGCGTGTAGTCGATGAGATTCGTGTTAACAAGAGATGGTATGTAGTTTTGGTGGTTAACGACAGGCGGCGTGTAGTTGATCTGGTTAACGAGAGGTGGCGTGTAGCTGATCTGGTTAACAACAGGCGGTGTGTAGTTGAGGTTAGCATAAGCGGTTAAAATTTCCTCTCGCATCTCAACTAACGTGATAAATTCCTCTCTCGATAGTGTTATCCCAGTTCTGGTAGGAAACTTCAAAAAACTATCACCGCTATATGTCCTTATATTTATCAATGGTCTGTTACGAAAAACACAAACCGAGACTGCCTTAACGCCATCTTTAGACAATGGAACTACAGTCTCATTTCCACGTGACATAAATATGCGCTGATCACTGAGATCAAACGAAATTGGCGTATTCAAGCTACACGACTCCATATTCAAAGAAAAACAAACCACCTGGCAACAGACGTTGGTTATGTGTGTGCGTGTACACTGCTCGACTGGGTTTTTATACCCGTTTATCGGGTCGAGGACCGTCTATTTATAGCAGCTAACGCAATACGTTATCAGGCGTGGTAATCAGTCGTGTTGCGACATGTTCAGTGACCTCTGGAACTGACCCAATAGGGGGTGATGTGTGGGAAATATGATGCGTGTAACAATTCGGTCTCAGGTAATGCGGCTGAGACTAGGAAACTCCTCCTCCCCCCTGTCGTGTTTATATAGGTTGTGGATTTTAAAAATAGGTGTTAGTTGAAGAGGGGAAACCTCGTGCGCTGACCTAAAATCACTCGTTGTTATTTTCGTCGGGGGCGTAATCACTAAAGTTAGTAGCACTTGTGAGGATGGATCCCCGATGGAATCATCCCTTCACAGCTCTGATAGCCGGTCCTACCGGGTGTGGGAAAACGGTATTTGTGCAAAAGTTTATACAGAACCTTCACGAGCTAGCTGTCCCCGTACCGGAGGAAGTTATATGGTGTTATGGGGAATGGCAGCCGATATACGAGACATGGGGTCAGTGAGATTTATCGAGGGTCTACCAGACGTCGATAAATTGGAAGGTGGTAAGAAGAGAAGACTGATCGTCATCGATGACTTGATGTCTGAGACGGACGAGCGGGTAACAAAATTATTCACCAAAGGTAGTCATCACAGAGATATTAGTGTGATGTACATTGTTCAAAATCTATTCGGAAAAAATAAAGAACATCGAACCATAAGTCTCAATACGCACTATTTAGTCCTTTTCAAGAACCCGAGAGACGGGAGTCAAATTATGAATCTGGGTAAACAAATGTACCCGGGTCGGTGGGGTACCTCCAAGATAGTTTTAAGGACGCGACAGCGAGTCCTCACGGTTATTTGCTGGTCGATCTTCGTCAGGACACACCTGATAATCTTAGGTTGAGAACAAAAATATTCCCGGGGGAGAGACAAATCGTCTACGTGCCAAAGTAGAGAATCATGTGTGATGAAGCACTTAGACGGCACGGTGAAATGTTGAAATGTATGCGCGCCGCCTCGCCGAGCGGTTTAAGAGCCATATTAAAACAGCCTCTCCCAAACTCATTAACTTTTTGTGCGAGTGTTGTCATAACATATTAAAAGGTAATGTTAGACTCACTCAGCGACAGAAGTGCGAGCTACGTCGACACAAGAACAAGTTGAGACTTCTCACTAAAAAGAAACCGAGTCTTAAGCGGCGGAAAGAGATTCTACAAACCGGTGGGTTTATAGGTGCTTTGCTCCGTCCTATATTAAGTATTCTCGGTGGAGTACTAGGTGCGTAACAATGGCCAAAAAATTATTTTGGTGGATCCTCGATTCCTCGAGGGTCTTAAACAGACTACTACCACGTCCTATAGCCCACCCGAGGCGATCGGTGACAACTTGAGAGATTTAGATGATGAAATGCAACGTATCCTATTCCGCGATGATTTAGCACCCGCCGATAAGGCCAGAGTGTACCAACGTGCCCTGCATCAATATTTAACTAGATTGGAGCAGTATAAACGACGCTCATTGGGCTCGGTCGATCTCATTCAACACAACACGGCAACAGAAAAAACACCTTCCCCACCAACACCATCATTCGAGTATCACCAGAGCAGACCAAGACACCACCACCACCACCACCACCACGGAAACCCCAAAGGTAGGTAATGAAACCACTCCGCCCGTAGCCACGTATAAACTGAGACCTAAAAAAAGAAAGAGGAATCCCAACACCAAAATGGGAACGGTGGAGAAAATATTGAGACGTCGTTACTTTGACCCTAGTCGACCAGGGGCGTATAGTGGTGCAACGGCCCTGCAACGTAACACCAAACTGGGACTCGCAAAGATCAAACAATGGCTGAGTCATCAGGATACCTATACCCTTCATAAACCAATTCGTCGCAGATTTGAAAGGCGTCCCATTATAACGAGTGGCCCCCAACAGCAATATCAGGCAGACCTAATCGATTTGAGACATTTGAAAAAACACAACGATGGATATTCCTATTTGGTTTCTTGCGTGGACGTTTTCAGTAAATTCGCGTGGTCTGTACCGATACGAACCAAAACGGGGAAATCCTTAGTGGAAGCCGTCGGTAAGATATTTCTCGATGGGAAACCCGCGAGTTTTCAAACGGATAAGGGTCAGAGTTTCTGAACAGAACATTTCAGAAATTCCTCGCTGACAACAACGTTCACTTTTTCACTACGCAGAACGAAGATATTAAGGCCGCCGTGGTGGAACGCTTTAATAGGACTCTGAAACAACGGATGTGGCGATATTTCACGAAATCCAATAAGTTGTCTTATGTCCGAGTCCTCCCCCCTACTTCGAAGTTATAACCATTCGTATCACAGAAGTATAAAAATGGCACCGGTCGACGTCAACGCAGACAATCAAGAACAGGTATGGAACACGTTGTATAATAGCAAACGCAACTTTAAATTTGAAAGACCCCTGTACAAGCCCGGTGATCGAGTTAGACTGGTCCTGGGCAGAGCCAATTTTAAAAAGGGTTATGCCCCGGCTTGGACGGAGGAACTGTTTTCCATCAGTCGAGTAAATGAAACAAACCCCGTTACATATGTGTTGAAAGACGATAAGGGCGATGAGATAGAGGGGTCATTCTACACACCGGAAATTCAAAAAGTTGGAGACAAACACGAGTACAGAATCGAGAGTGTCATAACCGAGCGTCGCACATCCTTTGGGCGAAAGGAGTGTTTAGTCAAATGGTTTGGGTACGATTCCTCATTTAACACTTGGATACCGTCCAAGGACATTGTCAGATACAAAAACTAGAGATGCGAGAAGAAGAAGAAGTGGTAACTTTTGGTGGAGAGCCCGATTTGCGAGCCGTAAACTCGGGAGTCGGGAGAGACGGCGAACCACGCTGGTGGGGTCGATGTTTGGGAAACTATCCCCCTACTTAGAACTTGTCTTTATTTGTCAAGTGGTAGTTATATATACAGTTGTAGCGGTCTCGCTGTTCAATCTGACCACCGAAAAGCCAGACGCGAAGGAGGGAAAACTGTGGATAGCCCTACTGAGCAGCTGTTTGGGTTACATGCTACCGAATCCAAACTTGGAGAGGCGACGGTGAAACGAGTAAAAAAAATGAGTTTTTATGTCACCCTGCCCAGCAATGCATCTATGGAACTTTTTAAGGATAATAACCAGGTCACTTTTTCGTTAAACTTCCTCAGACCATTGACATTTCGACGCAGTATGAGATCGCACTGGTGGAGATACAGTTTCCGCTAAATTATTTCAATGTAATAGAGGGTGATGTCTGGATTCGCTACGAATCTCTCGATAACGACGATATTTGCGACGCCAGATTTTATTTCAACGTGACATTGGAACCTGGGTTATACACGAAACCCGATGCGTTCATCGGCGCGTTGAACGCGTCGATCGTAAAAGCGGAGGATGAGTCGTACAGGGGAGTGAAAGGGAAAAAAATGAGATTCATTTACGCAAAAGAGGTGAATAAAGCCATCTTGAAACTTTACGAGAAAGGAGTCAGTGTTACCATAAGCGACACTTTGAAAAACATGTTAGCCTTCCCCACGACCTCAATATCAGACACGGCTCCCGATATCTTCAGCGTGGGTGTAATGGACTTGGAAAGTGTTGCGAAGAATGTCTACGTCTACTGCGATCTCGTTTCCCCCAGACCGGTCGGGGATGTGATGGTGCCTCTCCTCAGGAGCGTGCCTGTTCTCAATAGAAATCACACCTCGGTGTTTCAGATCTACGATAAGCCTCACTACCTACCCCTGAGTCGATTTTCCTTCGATACCGTCGAGATCCTTTTAGCCAACGAAACGGAAAAACCATTCCATTCACCAGCGGGACGTCGGTGCTAACGGTACACTTTCGAGTCAAGAAGCATCTCGAGCTGGTATAATGGTGAAACACACTCCCCTTCATAGAGATGTTGAGTTATACGAAGACTTTTACTGTTGTCAGGCGGGCGATGGGATGCCCGTGTTTATAGGAGGTCGAAGTCAGAGCGGTCGAGGAATCGGTAGTTTCTTTGGTGGAATCGGGAGGGCTATTTTACCCTGGTTAAAAACCGGCGGTAAGGCCTTGCTCAGAGAAGGCTTGGGGACCGGTCTGCAGGTCGCACAGGACGCATTGGCCGGGAAAAATGTCGGTGAAGCTTTCAAAGAACGAGCTAAGGAGGCCGGTCAGCGGTTGCTACACGGGGCCGTAGACCACCTGCGTGATAACAACCAATCAGGAAGTGGTTTACGTCAAAGCAGAAAGCGAGTTATGAAGCTACCTCAGGAGAACCCGTTACGAAGAGGATAAAACCGACAGCTGGACGGTTCCCCCTTCATTCGGTGCACAACAGAGGAAGAAGACGAAGACGAGGGTGGCAAAGGATATTTTCGACTAATAATGTCCCTCATTCACCCCAAATCGTGCGAATGTCTTCACTCTGGTTTGGATTTATTTAGCGTTCCACCCACACAGACATCTCTAGACTCTGGCCAGTTTATTGAAATTCGTCCGATCGCAGCTTTGTCGCATAGCGCACCGATAGAGTTTTTCATTTCTGGAAACAGCGAGGAGTATCTAGATCTTTTCAACACGTTTTTACATCTGCGGGTCAAGATCACCCTCCCGAATGGTGATAGTGTACCAGTCGATGCTGAGGTAGGACCGGTCAACAATTATCTTCACAGTCTATTTTCACAAGTCGACGTATCGCTAAACGACACGTTGGTTACACCGTCGGAGAATACCTATCCTTTTAGAGCGGTGTTTGAGGCCACGCTAAATTACGGAGAGGATGCGAAAACGGGATACTTGACGGCCGCTCTGTTCTACAAAGACACAGCTGGCCACCATGACGATTTGAAAGAAAATGAGGGTTTTAAAACACGGCGCGATTTGACTTCGGGTAGTAAAGAGGTTGAAATGATGGGTCGTTTGCACTCTGATGTCTTTGTGCAGGATCGTTACATGTTAAACAGAGTCGATGTAAAGATAAAACTCACGCCCTCGAAGGATGTGTTCAGCCTCGCGGCTCACGATAGCTCTGTGGGTTATAAGAGTGTTATCACCTACGCCGCGCTCGTGGTCAGGAAAGCTAAGCTAAACCCCGCGATTTCTCTGGCCCACGAAAAGGCTCTCTTAAGCGGGAATGCGCGGTACCCGATCAAGAGGGTTACCATCAAGACATTTTCCATCGCTAGTGGGATGCTTTCCCACAGTCAAGACAATTTATTTTTGTCTCAAACACCGACCCGTATAGTGATAGGTCTGATTACGGCCAGTGCTTTTAATGGTGTTTACACAGCTAACCCGTTCAATTTTCAACACTTTGGTCTGATTTATATGAACCTGACGGTCGACGGGAAATGTATCTCGGGAAAGCCTCTAACTATGGACTTTGAACGAAATCAATACGCGAGAGCTTTCTTCGGCACAAATCTGGCCATGGTCTGATTGGTAAAGACGCTGGGAATAACGTTGATTATAGAGAATTCAAGGACGGATACTGCCTATTTGGTTTTGACCTCTCGTCCAGCCTACTGGACGGCTCCCATTTTGAGCTAGCCACAAGCGGACCCTTGTCGATAGAACTCAAGTTTGCCGCTCCCACCACTACTCCCCTACAAGTTATCGTCTACGCCGAGTTGGACTCGGTGCTCGAGGTGTCCAAACAAGGCAGATTCTAACAGACTTTCGCCGTTTGAGAGAAAAGAAGAAGAAGAATATGAACACGAGGAGATTTACAACCTTTTGATGTCGGATATTTTCGTTCGACGTTGTTCCCTTGTTAGTGTCATTCCACGAAACCACTTACCGCCGAGCATCGACCCAACGGCGACGCGGCCTTTGTCATAAACACCGACCTGCCCACGAACCCGGAGAGCATTGGGTGGCCCTATTTTACAACGGACTCGGCGAATGTGAGTATTTCGATTCCTACGGTTTGCCTCCCAGACACGTGGATATTTTAAACTTTATAGAGCAAAACTCACACGTTCCATTCGTCTACAACCCGCGGGTGTTGCAAGATTTGTTTGCAACACGTGCGGTCTATATTGTGTTTATTATATACTTCTTAAGTGTCGTGGCGCAAAACTTAACAGAATTCTCATGCCTTTTTCATCGAGACAGCACGTAAACGACCGTATCATTTATCGTTTGCTCGCCCCGTGGATACTTCGGCTTCGAGGGGCCCGTCCAGACGCTTAAAATTATCAACAACCGGACAGTAACATATATGTGTTGTATATTTGTTGTAATAATAAAGTTGTGAAATATAGAACGAATTTTGTTTTGGTTTACCATGAATGTGTGTGACAGAGAGAGAGATGATACTTTGTGTGGCTTGATGATAGGCCATGAAGGTGATGTTGAGGCACATGATGCTAGTGTTGAGGCACATGCTGATAGTGTTGAGGCACATGATGATGATATGAAGGTTGATGATGAGGGTGGCACATGATGATAGTGTTGTGGCACATGATGATGTTGAGGGTGGCACATGATGCTAGTGTTGAGGCACATGCTGATAGTGTTGAGGCACATCATGATGATATGAAGGTTGATGATGAGGGTGGCACATGATGATAGTGTTGTGGCACATGATGCTAGTGTTGAGGCACATGCTGATAGTGTTGAGGCACATGATGATGATTTTTATTTTACTTGAGTTAGCTTGGATATGCAATAGAGAGAAAGAGAAAAAAAATCGCTATAATCTGGTACATGACGCTAACGATACTAAAATTGCTTGTCAGCATTTTTTTTACATGTCGCCTCCTGTTGCCTAATACCCACACATGATGATAACCAATAAAGGCACCTTTCCCCACCCGCACGATAGCCGCAACGACCCCCATCCGACCCGCGAGATACCGCCATCCCCTTTTAGAACCGCTGTCTCCCGATTTTAGAACCGCTGTCGCCCGATTTTAGAACCCGAGATAACCGGCGAGCTAGCGACGCACCGATCACCGCCACGCACCAACGCACACCACGACGCGCCGATCACCGTCACGCACCAACGCACACCACGAGATAAGCCGATTACCGATCACGACCACCGAGATAATAAGCCGATTATCGGACTTTGGCACGGGTTTTGGTGCATGTTTCGTGCGGTTTCGGTGCCAAATCTATTGTCTTTCGGTGCATGTGCGTGCACTTTTAGAGAGGGTTCACAGCCACTGCTACTACTAACGAGAGGTTGACACGTATCAAGGCTTTTCATAGCAAAGTTCGGCATCTTTGAAATCAGAGTTATCTTATACAATGTGTGTACAGATAAGTCATAATACTTAGCTTCATATTACCAGGCAAGACAATCTCATTTCATTGATTCTTTATGAATTATTAAAGTGCACGAGCACATCGCGTACACATGACCGTCTCTTGTTCATCATTGTAAGAAAGAGCTAGAATTAGATTACCCGGAGACTGAAAGAGAGTAAAGCCATAACGAAATCACGAATTCAACGAAGAAAATTCCCACTGCCTACGGTAGGATTTGAACCCGAGGTATTCCTATCCAGAGGTCGACATCTTACCTCTAGACCACACAGTCCACCCCCATCCCCAAACGTTGTGTGCATGTGTTTAAAAAAAAAAAAAGTGCCTCCCGTGCCGCTTTACTTTCCCAGAAAAAAATCCGGTACCCATTAAAGCTGGGTGAACCCGGAAGCCGTCGGCTGGGATGGAACCCTAACTCTTGTTCTTTGTAATACAGTTCACTAACCACTGAGCTCTCGCGGATCCCTTGTGTACATGTGTGTTCGCCCCTATTTTTGGTCTATGGCATATTGTCAAGTCGGATAACCTGTTCTGAGTAATTACAGTTTGGTGCTTACAACATAAAGCGGGAATTTAAATTCTTTGTGTGCCTATAAGACGTCTCTTTTCTTTGTGATCATGGGCATTGTTTTGCGTTGTAAATCCGTGAACATTTGTCTCATCTCTCAACACGTTTAGCTGATTAATACTATTTATGTTTGTTTTACATGTTTTCTACAGCTCTACTCACGGTCTCACATAGTATTTAAAATATTATATATTTTATATTTGTGCATAATCTCCCTTAGTACACTGCCACTACTTATTGTTTTTTTTTAATATTATTATTATTATTTTTTTTTTTGGAGGGGAGACATCCGGTCAATATGGCGGATATGCGGCAGGAATTTTTGAGGCTCTGTTTGAAAAGCGTTCCTTGTTGCAGTTTCCTCTTATTCCAAGTCCGGATTACTGCCGGAGGTAATGAGTTTAGTGCTCTGTGCACACCGTGAGCTGTGTATTTCATCCGGATTCTGTTTAGATATTCCGATTGATTGCGATGAATGATATTATATGACGAAGGACAGTGTGGCTGCGTTCACTTTCGGTGCGGTTGCGCCTTATGTCTTTTTGCGTATGCTGTAGCTGCTATGATGAGGACTGCAGCTACATATCTTTGTTTGGATCCTTCAATGCGATGAGATGTTAATTAGAATGATTCCACTGGCACGGGCGGTTGAGTCATTATGGATTTTAATTCGTTTACAGTGATATCTGGGCCTTCTGCTAACTATTACTACAACTATTGTTTTTTTTTTTTTTTTTTGCCTTGTCATATCTCTCCGTCACTAGTCATCATTTCCTCTTTCCTATCGCCTATTTGTATTAGTTTTTGCTTTTCGTGTTTGTCTTTGTCTCTGTTATTGTGTTCTGATGAAGGCTTTTGCCGAAACATCGTATTTTGTCTCGTATCTCTACTAATTTAGCTGCTTAATACAATTGTATGTTTATTTTAAACATTTGTCTTAACTGAAGTCGCATCTTACTTGTGTTGTTCATATTGTAGAACCCGGGAGTAGTGCACCTTGATCCAGCATGCAACCAATCCAAGGGCTGCTACCACGATTGCCAGAATGGACGTCAGTGCACGTATGTTATATCCTGGGTGCGTGAGAAGGACACAGTTCTGTTCCAGTTTCTTTATCAAACCCCATCAAGTTCTGACAAGTGGATAGCTCTGGGTCTATCACACGATCTAAAAATGGTAAGTTTTATTTATTCTCTTCAGAGAAACCCTATTTTCAAATTCTCTAAACTCTACTTCTAATTTTTCTTGTTATAAACTTTTTTACTTATGAAATGTTCTATTCTATACTTAGCCGCGGTAGATCAATAGTTTGTTAACTGGTCAAATGAGAACAAAAAGGTTGGATTCGGTCCAGATCGACAGTTCTAAATACACCCAGACTTACCTGGCCACCGGATTTGTTTTTCTGGAAAAGAAAAAAAAACAGCACGTAATATTGACCACATTACCAAAAAATGCGTTGACTGTAAAAAAAAATTAAATAAAGAGGCATTCACCATTCCCCCCCCCCTTTTTTTACACACACAACCACATTCTCTATACGTCACAGGACGTGACGGGCATCTTCCATCGTTTTTTTTTTGGGGGGGTGGGGGGGGGGGTGGGGGGGATGTCAAATAATTTCAGTAGTCACTGCTTGATGAAGACACTTGACAGTAATTTGAATTTTTTATCGCAGTATCTTAATGTCTTTGTATTCGTTTGTGTCAGTATATCGATATAAAGGTAAAGGTAAAGTGCGAGACTTGAATCGGCATCTTAACACGCAAGTTTTCACCCATATGTGCTCAGCCGCCTATCCTGAAGTGTTCGGAGACTTCTAAACATTGTCGCTTCAAGCATCGAAACTCACGATGGCATTCCTCACCTTCCTAGAGTACTACCCCGGTACCCATTTCTGCTAGAGGCTGGGTCGACCGGTATTTTTTTTTCCAACAACGAGTACAATTGACATTGCTTCCAGCTGGAATTGAACACGGGTTGTTCGAACGTCGGTAGCCCAGTCGGGTGCTTTTCCCATCTAGGCTACAGAGACCCCATTAATAATTTAGACGTATTTCTTGTTGTGGTATGACGTATATCACATTTTGGCTCACTGGGCATGTCTCAGCTTCACAACAGCGTCATTAGCCTGGAAGCTTGGAGGTGACCCCTGGGATGGCCTTCAGAATGTCTGGTGACGTCATACCATACAAGGTATGAACACAAAATAAAAAGATCGACACAGAACTTGAGGCAAACCCAAGCTACATACGTGCGATAACATTACAGAAAGTCTCAACAGTAGTGTTAATGGCTTAGGCTGACAGAAGAGCAAGAGCCAAATTTTGTATCTCCCTCGACACACATAGCGGTAAAAAGGCGAAGATGAAAAAGAAGAAAAAATAAGTATAAGAAGACAATTATATTCATGTTGAATAAAATTACTTTGTAGCTAGTTCGCTTCTCATGGTATTTATTATACTAAATTTACTGTGCTCGCAGGCTTTTAGTATGATGATTTTTATATTTTTGTTGTAGAAAATGGACACAAAATGTATGGCCAAGATGACAGCATTACTTGGACAGAAAGCGACCTGCAACTCACAGCTGCAAGCAGAACTGATAGGATTCTTACTCCTTGTACTAGGATTCTACTTCTTGTACTAGGATTCTTACTCCTTGTACTAGGATTCTACTCCTTGTACTAGAATGCTACTCCTTGTACTAGGATTCTTACTCCTTGTACTAGGATTCTACTCCTTGTACTAGGATTCTTACTCCTTGTACTAGGATTCTACTCCTTGTACTAGGATTCTATTCCTTGTACTAGGATTCTTACTCCTTGTACTAGGATTCTACTCCTTGTACTAGGATTCTACTCCTTGTACTAGGATTCTACTCCTTGTACTAGGATTCTACTCCTTGTACTAGGATTCTAACTCCTTTACTACCTTTGAAAAACAAAACTAACCAACTGAGTGTGAATCAAAGAGGGAAGGCGATCGGCACTAAATAGCATCCACTGAAGTCGGATATGTTAGACCAATAGTGCAGACACCACATTTTGTCTGAAATCACGAGGCAACACTATTATGCTATTTTAATGTCCTTTTGAAGCCGGACGATGAAGAGAAGTGATGTCAAAGGACCGCAGGTGAAAAGAACAGCGTTTATTGACCATTATTGTTATTTTTTAAATTAACAATATCGTGTGGTAGTAAGGGTGACGTTGATCATTAATAATTCATTATTTGTGTGTGTTGAAAGGGTGACGACAGCGTAATGGAGTGTGTGATGGATAAAGGGAGAGTGCTTGTGAAGACATCTTACAACAAGGGACATTTCAACGATTACACAGACGATGTAAGTTACAAATATACGATCATATTTTGAAAGAATATAAAATAATTGTTTTTGTTATATTGCAGACCTGCGGTGACTCAGTGGTCAGTGAACTGGACTACTAAGGACACGAAGTTAGTTTTGATCTCAATTAACAGCTCCAAGGTTCACCAAACCTAAATAGATTCCGGGTGTTGTTTTTCTTTCAAGTCTATACTTTTACTTTGTTTCTGTTGATCCTTAATTTTGATCCTTAATTTTCATCAAGAGTTCATTTTCGAGAAAGAAAAATAAGATCGTCATCAGTGTGTGCCGTCTCTGTATTGAAGGTTGGCTCTATTGGGAGCGCCACTCCACTCTGTCTCTTGCTTTGATGGTGCAGATTCTCATAGGCTGAAATGTCCATCTTTTGATGTTACTCGTCCATGTTAGTCTTGGCCTGCCTCTGCCTCTTTTACCTTGTATTTTCCTTTGCGATATTACTTTTATTAGGTTGTTGTGTCTTTTAACATGCCTAAAAATTCCATTCGTCTTGTTCTAATTTTGTTTAGTAGTTCTCTTTTCATTTTTAGTTGTTTTAAAACTTCATCGTTTGTTTTCTTTTCTTTCCATCAAATACTACCAATTCTTCTATAAATCCACATTTTAAAGGCTTCAATTTTCTGTTTTGTTTTCTTGTCTTATGTCCATGTTTCTGCACCATAAAGAGAAATTGAGAAGATGTAACATTTTGCTATTCTTAGTTTTAGCCCTGGTAATATCTGCTTTGATGTTAGTATACTTTTCATGGCATTGCAATTACTTGTTGCCATACCTATTCTTTTGTTTATTTCAGTTTTACATTTTCCATCACTGGTTAAAGTATGTCCCAGGTAGTTGTAGCTCTGAAAATACGATCATAACCCTCTTACGCCTGTAGCTCATATAATCATCATTAAGTAAAATGCATGCAAGCTTAGATTATCATATCTCTCCGCATCTTTCAGTCTCTGTTATAGTTTATCATTTCAGCATTTACCTTCCCGCCAAACCATTCTCTTATTTTCTTTTCTTATCTTTTTCATTGTTTTCCTCGATGCAGATATGGAAATTCTTCTACAACAGTGACGCCATTCCGTTCTAAAGTCTTCTTTTAGTTCTTCCTGTTAAAACAATATCCTCTAGCTGTTTTCTTCTTCATTTCACGGTTCACAAAATACTAATTGTTGCTTCCTCGCGTTGGTAATAAACTTTCATTGCCACGAATCTGGACACGTGACCAGAACTGTTTTATCCACACGGTGTCCACACAAGCGAGCGGACTATAGATTCGAAGCTCGAGGCCAGGATGTGAGACCTTTTAGTTTGACCTTTAACCTGGTTATTTGGAACATAAACATGACTGCAACTTACACTATGTATTATAGATCCTTCAATAATTACCCTAAATTGCATTTTAATTATTTACATTATTAGTTTTGAGAAGAACACGAGATTTTGCTGTTAATTAACATCTC
The DNA here is from genome assembly GCA_032433765.1 of Megaustenia siamemsis. Classification (NCBI taxonomy): domain Eukaryota; kingdom Metazoa; phylum Mollusca; class Gastropoda; order Stylommatophora; family Ariophantidae; genus Megaustenia; species Megaustenia siamemsis. The sequence goes on along the minus strand of JAVIAB010000139.1, from coordinate 35,281,986 downwards.
TTACATTTTTTTCAGGTTTTTTTTTTTTAATATAAAGAACTAGCGCAGTGATTCTTACTGGAAACAATATAATACTGCTGCCTTTTGGCTCAGTATTATACATGTACTATACTCAGGTCAGGTAATTTTACCTGCTACTGTATGTAGTAAACAATACAACATGTGGCTGCCTTGCAGGTAAGCTCGGTAGAGTAAAAGGCTAAGGGAGGGTACCCCGAAGTAAAACAACCCCACTGCCTTGTGGGTGAGACTTTAGTCAAAGGCTCGCAGGAGACAACCGTAAACAAACCGACGGAAGGCAACAGAAAACCACCATCGTAACTTCTTTGTTAAATCACAAATGTTCTGAAGAGATCAAAGCAAAAAGAGCTAATTTCCAATATTAGGAAGAAACAAACAACTGGAAAAATTGAGGGACGAAGATATAGAGGAAAGCAAAGAGAAAAAATACCAGACATCTTAAGAGAATGGCTTGCAAGAAGGCCAGTAACAGATAAATAACTGTCGAGATCGAAAGTTGTGGAGAGACATTATCACCTACGCCAACAGGCACGGTACTTGATGATGATGATTGGCTCTACTTCTTTGTTTCAATAAAGAAATGAAACGCTATTTTATTAGTCGTTCTTAACTAGCCATGACAAGGGGGAGCTGTTTGCTGAAATGCCTACCTAGTTCACATACACACTGTCTACACAAGATGTCTATAGATGCCGTTGTATGGTTGTAGTAAGTTTGACCTACAAAGACATTGAAGCTTATTTATTAGTCGTGGCTGAGTTATTTGACACGGCTATACTAGGGTATACTATGGCTGGTTGTACTTTGCCATGTAACTCTTGGACTGTGATTGTGTTTATGTATTCGGATAAAATATTACAGGAGTCATGGCCCTCGTTGCCCCTCTGAATATCCACCGCTGGTCCACCCCCATCCACCCCTTTACCCCAAATCCTCAAAGGTTTTGCGAATTCAAGTTACACCATTCATTTATGCCGAAGACATCGCTCTAGACCTCTTTGAAGTGCTGAATGAGACTGCACCACAATCATATCTACTTACAGCCCCGCATAGCATTTCATATTATATATATATATATTTTTTTTTATATTTGTGGTTATCTACACAATAATATCCCCATTCAAGTGTGTCTTTGAAATCACTGGATGGCTGCAATAACTTCTTCAATATCCATCCTTACACTAGAGGTTATAAAGTTTCGTTCTGCTTTGCAATAATTCTGCCCATGACTCCAGCAGATAAACCTCCTTCGGCCTTTAGCCTGTCAGCACAGACCCATCATATATAGCTAGCAGTATAGACTTTTGTAGATTCTCTGCTGGATATCCCAAATAGTGCGCACATTGTTCAGTTCCAATTTCACTGTCCCTCGTACTGATCTTCCTCTGCCTTTTTTACCTTCCACATTACGGCAGGCATCGTTACTGTTGCTGGTTCTCGCCTTGAATACAAAGCTCATCCAAATTCCGTCGTCTACTCAATTTTCACGCTTTGAGATTTACGGGGGAGATTTGAGCACTTTTCGACAGTTGTTCAATGTGCGATGAAGATAATCTTATCACAAACATAATCCGACCTCTCAAATTATTACAGGGTGTGTCAGATTAAGGGAAAGTAATTCAAACATACATAATAATTAAGTCTACCTTTTGACTTCAAATAAAGTTTAAGTTATGTTAAATCTTTAAAAAAGAAAAAGAGAACTAATAAACACAAAATTCAAACAAGATAAATAAGATTTTGGGGGCTTATTAATAGACACAGCAGTCAAAAGTAATATTGGAAGGAAAAATACATGGCAGAAAAGGCAGACTAAGACTAGCATGGACGAGTAACATCAAAAGATGGACAAGTCAGCCTATGACAACCTGGACCATGAAAGCAAAAGACACAGGAATGGCGCTCCATAGTAGCCAACCTTCGATGTGGAGACGACACTCAGTGCTGATTATGATAGGGTGACCATTCGTCCCCGATTTCCGGGGACAGTCCCCGGAATGTAGAAGTTGTCCCCGAAAGAAATTTGTCCCCGATTTTGTCCACGATTTCAGCGAATAAATAAATGTTCAAACACGGAATCGGCCTCTTTTAAAGTAATCACTAGGACTCAGGACGTTACTGAGTTGTGTTTCTTTATCCCAGACTGAGCGGCATTAGCAAGAAGATAAAAGAGAAGACTTGGACGCGTTGTGTCAGAGATAGCTCTTTGAACTCTTGAAGCGCGGTGCTACGTCACTTCTATTCCCACCACTAACTTCTATTGGGATGGGTTTAATTTTTAAAAAAAAGCAGACACTCTCTCTCCCCCCACCCCTGCCTTTCCGGACATCTCCCGCCAAAGTATCTTTCCCGGCCAATTTTCAAATCAGTCCGAGTGTAATGACAGTACAGTGCAGTCGTGTTTTATATACACAATTTCTTGCGCACACACAGTCACACACCCACCCACACATATTATAAATATATATATAAATAAATATATATATATGTATGCACACACACACACACACACACACATATATATATATATATATATATATATATATATATATATATACATATCGTTCGTCCCGATTTTGTGGGACAGTCTCAGAAATAAGCAAAAAAATCCTCTGAAATGTAAAATTATGACAAATTGACAAATGTCCCGGAAACAATGGGAAAAAAATGGTCACCCTAGATTATGAAAACTTAAAAAATTTACTGCCCTTGCGGTTGAAAGGACCCACTTTTAGGAAGGATGAAACCAAATTGTTTCTCCGGATAACCTTAAACATAATTACACGCAGTGACCATGTAATCAATAAAATCAATGAGTTAATTGTGATGACACATTCTTACATTTTTCAAATTGACAGAAATCTGCAGGTATATCTGACTCTCAAGGCTCTGTCAAGGACGGCGTACTGGAATGCAGTTACAGAAGACAAATTGTATATCCCCTCGAGGCTCGAGTGTTTGACCTACGTCAGACATATTATCTCTTGGTTGCTACAGGCGAAGCTGTTTCAGGTAAATGTTGCTTTGTTGTGTCAGCCAATAATTCCTTCACTTTTCTCACTGTAGTCACATCTTTATTTGAAACCAAATTTACTTAAAATTGACCAGCTACTGTTAATTTCTGCTGGTTCACGCTTTATCTAAACTTGACTTCTTGCTTTAAAGACTTTTCACGTTGCCAATCATAAGCTGATCAATTATTCATAGTTTTATGCTTGTTTTTTTTTTCAAGCAAATATAATTTGAAAGATTATGCGAAGATATCCACAAGCCTAAAAAAGCATCATATTAGACACCATTAAAATTTATGTTTTAATTTCTAAACAAGGTAAATGGTTCTTTTCTTTTGGCTGTTTTATTTTGAGTACTTTTGAGTAATGTCTGCATAAGATAGTTTTGTTACTTATCAATTAACTCCCATAAGGTTCTTAAACAATGTGCCCATTTTTTTAAAATTGTCTCCAATGAAGCAACAAAAATAAAATAATATTTGGCTCAGTTTGCGAATATCAAATTTAGTCTTTCTAAGTTTGATAATCTCCAAGTGTTAATCTGAATCACTGCTTTTCTTATGCTTAAATAGTTACTGTTTTCTGTATTTATTTTTTTTCATGTTCAATTTCATCAAGATGGGCATATGTGTTTATTACTTTTTTTTCATTGTAAAAAATAAGAATGAAAGAAAGTTCACATATTTCCATTATTATGGCTGCATGAAGATACCATATAAATAAATACGCCAGGCTGAGACCATCTCTATGTTTATTTAACAGGCAACAAATTCCCTCATTCCTATGACAAATTACCGGAAGTTTCCTCACAGAGGATCAGCCTCCTACAGGTGAACAGCATCTCTGAAGGGTTACATACTGTCTATCCACTGGTTAAATCACATGGTCAGTGACATGCTATTTTCTGTTTCTTTATAACATGTTTATGACAGACTAATATTGAAATGGGAGCTTCGGTGGCTGAGTAGTTAGTACGCTCGCTTCCTGGTCAAAAGAATCATTTTGGACCTAAAGAGACATTAAAAAGAACACTTATAAGAAAAGCAAAGTTGGCATTACGTAACATCGAACATCTCGCCCAGAATAGAGATGGGTGGCAAAAAACAATACAAGTTCTATGTGACATCTAACGGTGCTGGAAGGATCAAGAAATAACACGTTCTGTATTGATAATAGAAGAGAGAGACATGTTGCAAATTTTGTTCACATTTTAAATTATGCATTTTGCTTTATTTCGTTCTACTCATTTTGGTATAATATCACTTATACATTAAAAAAACTTGTTTACGCGTAACTTAACATTTCAAAATAATAGAGAGGAATATTAGCTACACAGAACAAACTGACTGGTGTTCACAATAATATTTTCTCAAGTTCAACTTTGCTAATAGCCAGATTAAAACCTTAATGGACATCATAGATGCATTATGAAAATAGACAGACAAATCTGGTCCCTGGAAATATATATATATATAGCCAGTCTAGCCAAACGAGTAGGGATCTAAGTGGGAGGACAACCCAGTACCCAAATATGCCTCTACTGATTTATTTGGCAGAAAGGTGCAAAATATTGCAGTTTGCTGTAAAAAAAAAAAAAATTAAACACAATGATCATTAAATGTGCCGTTAAGGAGGGACAATGAAGAAGAATGGTCGCAGTCTGAACATAGAAGAAAAATGAATTAGTGATCACTGGCAAAGGGATGATACAAGTGGATAAGAAACAAAGAGAGATGGCAAACTCAATCCCCCACACCACGGAATTTTAAAAATAAAAATATGCTTGATTGGTTGAAAAGGAAGAAATATTAACAACTTGATGTAAACTGTGAAAACGGTGCAACAAAAGTTAATTTTAGTTTTGGGGAAATCAGGAGAAAGAAGATTTGCAGCACAAGCATGAAGGCGTTAACAAGGTTTAACAAGTGTGTTTGATTGGCAGGTAGCGTAAACCAACAGCACGTCTACACTTTACTTCTTTTGAGACAGAGCATCTTTAGGTTTGTTCAGAACTTTGCTGCATTTCTTTGCCTTAACCCCTTACTAGTACAATACCGCTGCTACTTAATGTTTGTATTTCGTCCTAAGTGTTTACTTTAGTATATATATATATATATATATATATGTATATATATATATATATATTCATATATCTGTGTGTGTATGTTGTTTGTTTGTTCCTGCTGAAGGCCTATTGACCCGAAACGTCGTTCGAATCTGTGTCGTCTACTAATCACGTAAAGCTTCTAACATACCATTTTTTCTTTTTTTTTCAATTTTTCCTTGGGTCAGTTATGAGAGAAGTACATCTATCCCATATATCTATTTTAAAAAAAAACAGTAAGCGACACTATCCCAATTAAGTAAACCTCCAACTATTAAAGACTGGCGTTGCTGTCATAGAAGGGGTAGGGTTCGATCCCAATTGACGGCTTCCGGGTTCCCCCAGCCTGAAATGGGTACCTGATTTTTTTCTGGGAAAGTAAAGCGACACGGGCGTAATACCGAACACATTACCCCAAAAATCATGTGCTGAAGGTCTGTAAAATTTATGGTTACTAACACATATTCCTATACACTACTTGGCGTGACGGGGTTCTTTACTTTTACTTTTACTTATTTCTGTCATAGAGTAAACAACTCACAACACCCGATTAGGCAGATGGATGTGTGGTTGGGCAGAAGGATGTGCGAGTAATTGGACGGCTGAGTGGGTGGATGGGTGGCTGGATGAATGGTTGGGTGGATGGGTGACTGGATGAATGGTTGGATGGATGGTTGGTTGGGTGGATGTTGGATGAATGGTTGGATGAATGGTTGGGTGAATGGTTGGATGAATGGTTGGGTGGATGGGTTTGTGTGTGCGTGAGTAGATGGTTGGAGATATGGAAGTATGGCATGGATGAATGAAACGATGGAGAGATGGAACATGAAAAATTTATATTCTAATAACAATATTTGTGACATTTTTATTTTGTATCTTCAAGGTACTGTTATGACACTTGCCTGGATGTTTTTTGCCAGCAGTGGATTGTTTACAGCAAGGCATGGAGAAACATGCTTCACAACTCAAAGCCTTTTGGAATACATGTTTGGTTTCATGTACGTTTCTTATATATTAAATTCAGTGTGAATAAATAAAAAATCATGATTGTAGAGAAAGAATCACTTATTTTTAAAATCGAGAAATACAAATTAAAACAAGTGACAGACTTCAAATACTTTGAACGTATTTTATTTGTTTGGAAAATTCAAACAGAAAAGATCTGGACAATAATAAAATATAAGAACAATATTAACAAAATATTTATGAGAATCAAAGAAAAACTCTTACAATACAAATATGATGACTGTGAAGAATACTGAATTCAACAAGAAAAGATAAAAGCAGAAATGATGATATAATGCAAAGAGATGAACCGGGTAATTGCTGGATCATCTTTAGAAATAAATACCGTGAATGGTTTGGATAGGTAATACAATCACCACCAATTAGCATCCCCAAGATTGTACTAATACTCATTATATATATTGGAAAAGGAGGAAAGGCAGATATAAAAGACAGTGGAAAAATTAAAATAGCAAAAATAACAATGAATACCTTCAAATGAGACACACTATATATATATATATATATATATATATATATATATATATATGAGAAAGAGAGAGAGAGAGAGAGAGAGGAGTGGGTAGGTATTGTCCTGAACCAATGGTGTAGTGTGGGTTGCCAGTGTCTAGGACAATGCAATTATTTCGCCCCTTAACCTACTATTTTTTTAAATATTTACTATTATCACTTTTTTTTTGTATGTATGTTCCCAAGGTAATCGTCCCTCACGCGTCCCTTATACTGCACCCACTGACCTGAATACGCTAACATTAAGCTGAAAGGCATTGGAGGTGGAGGAAAGTACAGAATACACGTGTCGAAAATGTTCAGACTAGTTTAGTCTAGTTTTATCGACACATCAACTTCATTGCACAGCAAACAACTCCATAGTGCCTCGGATTCCCTCAGTATGTTCCCCAGTGCGAATCAATTCAGAGGAAGAGGTATGTTTACAGCACTCGGAAGAGTGCTTTTTCAGAGTGCTGCAAACATACCTCTTCCTCTGAATTGATTCGCTGATTGTCGCCTCGGAAGTTTCCCTCTATAATAATATTCATTTATTATTATTTGTCCCCAGTGCGAAGCACGTTTGCCACTCTCTAGTGAAAGAAATTAAGAAGGTTTAAGTTCTGGTGCATGAAATCAGTAGCATCAGCGAAGACCACAACCTTCGAATCTCCTCTTACGACATGCAGGAAAGGTGAGACTTTGGCTCCCTTCTTGTATCCCTTGACCATGGTTAACGCTTCAGTAGCCACACGGGAACAAATATGGAGACTCTCATCGTTCACTGTCATATAGCAACAACAATTTCAGTCTCATAGTTTATACTTCGACACAGGCTACTCTTTTACCTGTTTTTGCACAACCCTTTTCTTGGAACTGACAATTCTGGAGGAAATATTTTGCTTATTATGTGTTCTCTCTCACTTTCATGTTTATCATTTTTTGTAGTTTATTCTCTGTTTCTGCTATTAGACTGTGTCATCCGCATATCGCAAATTATTTATGGTGCGACGGTTCAGTTCCTTTTTTTTTTTTTAATCATTTATTGATCTCGTAAAATTTTCACTGCAAAGTGAGAACAAATTCGGCGATAGAACACAGCCTTGTCTGACTTCCAGTTTTATATATTGGAGCGGTCCTGTTTGGTTGCTAATTCTTATTGCTGCTGTTTGTTGCCAATACGTTTTTTAAAACAATTCTCAGATCCTTGCCACCAGTGCTTAATTTCTCCAGCATATTGATTATTTCCAAATGCTTTATTTTGTCAAATGGTCATATCGAAGAAACAATCATCACCAGCATGCAACATAAAAATAAACAGGACAAATCTGAAATATGTGCAACGCGTCAAATGCTTGGGCACAATAATAACTTCAGATGGTAGACGCTCCACAGAAATAAAAAGCAGAATAGCTCAGGTACAAAATACTATTTCAGAAAATGAAAAACGTCTTGTGCAACAAGTCTATATAATTAGAATTGAGAAAGAGAGTTCATCAGTGCTATATAGAGTCAATTCTGACATATGGAAGTGAATCATGGACAGTAGACAAACAAATGAAAAGACGATTACTAGTCACAGATGGGATTTCTTAGAAGAATATTGAAAGTTCCCTGGACAGCTAAAAAGACAAACGAGGACATTTTCAAAGACACCAACACAAAAAGTGAGCTTCTAAAAAAAAAACCAATAGAAAGAAAAACAATCAACATTTTTCGGGCACATCGTGAGAAGAGGAAAGTTGGAATACTTTATTACAACTGACAAAATACGGGGAAGGGGAGATCGCGGATGAGAAAAAGAGAAGATACTTGATGGATGGTGTCATGGCACGGAAGTGGTCAACCACAGGATTGATACGATGCATTGTGGATATAAAATTGTGGAAGGACATGATCACCTACGCTAACCGGTATGGCACATGATGATGATGATGTGTGTTCTCACGTGGCATTTTTTTTGTGTGACTAATTTTGAAACTTACATTTTCTTACATGTTTGTTTTATACGTTCACAACCAAAAGTATTTACGTGCAATTTATTTGTAATCATCTAAGCCATTTTTTATATTCTTTCTTTTTTTTTCTGGAGTAGTAGTTGTAGTTAGTCGAAGGCCTTGGAATCACTGCAAACGAATGAAAATCCATAATTGCTCAACCGCCCGTCAACATCTCATCGCATTGAAGGAGCCAAACAAAGAAAGGCAGCTGCAGTCCCAATCACAGCAGCTACAGCACGCACACAAAGACATATGGTGTAACAGCACCGAAAGTGAACGCAGCGAAACTGCCCTTCGTCATACGACATCATCATTCATCGTAAACAATCGGAATATCTAAACACAATCCGGATGAAACACACAGCTCACGGTGTGCACAGAGCACTAAACTCAGTAGCTCGGGGGCAGAAGGCCGGACTTGGAATATGAGGAAACTGCAACAATGAACACATTTCAAACAGACACTCAACAATTCCTGTCGCCTATCCGCCATATTGACCAGAAGTCCAGTTTCTGGAGTTCACCCGATGATTACTAAAAGAACTAATAGACCTCTTGGCCATCTGTTCTTAAAAGGACGTTAAGTTGACGTAGCTGCGTTTGTGTTGTGGCTTATTTGCTCCTTTCGGCCCAACACATTTGACTTCAGTTCAACATTTTTGAGCATCGAGCTGTCGTCCCTCTTCGATCCCTATTCGCTTGGCCAGACTAGACTTGTTAATCTCTTTCTGGGGGCACTATAGACAGGAGGAGTAAGATCTGGATGGCTCTGATTCACCGATCCTGGCGCAAGCCATCAGCTATGAGTCGCCGACACCTACTAGCATCTGTTGCTGACAGGCGCCTTGCCTCCAGATGTTTCTAGACGGTAAATCCATTTATTCATTTGCCTGTCTGTTCTACTGTAGCATGTTATAGGCATAATTTAATATGCATCTTGATGCATTTAATATGAATCCTTCTCCAAATTTATTTTCCAGATACATCGTTTTTTCATGGGAATGTCAGCTTTTCTCACACTAGTTGGTTTTATTATTATTCTAGTCGAGTCAAAAGGATACAGTTTTGTAAGTATTTCGTTTCTTTTTTCCATACGGTTCTTATTTTAAATTAATTTTTAACGATAAAAACATGATTCGATTCTATGTGTCAAAGAATCAGCGAAACAAAATAAAGGCAAAATCCTTGTCATAACTGATACACACGTGCTTGTAATGCTACTGACCTATACCAGTAAATGCCCCTTTATTAATTTTATTTTTTTAAATATAAATAAATCCATCTAATTTTTAATTGTTCCAGATTCCTGAAACTTCAGGCAAAGTTTACAGACTTCTCCATCCACCATTTGGCCTTGTTCTTGTTGTTCTAACTGGAGTCAACGTAAGCAAATTAAGGGGAAAAATATAATTACATATCTAGGTTTAACTAACTCATTATATTATTATAAAGTAACTAATGTAACATTTAAATAATTTTTAAAAATGTTTTTATTTAAATAACATATCAATGTAGTAGACAGTACAAACTACGTCTGCTTTGCCGGTATGCTCGGGAGAGTAAAAGGGTAAGGGAGTGCACCCTAAGTAAAACAACCACACTGCCTATTGAGTGAGAATTTTAGTCAAAAGCCAGTGGTGTCAACTGTAAACAAACAGACGGAAGGCAACTATAAACCACCGTTGTAACTTCTTTGTATAATCATGGATCGCCACAACTATAGAATTCTCAACAACGTTAGTGGAGATTCCAATAGAATACCCTTTGTTCGGTAGTGGTCATCAGGTGATACTCGATCGTCATCAAGCTACTGTAAACAAGATAAAGATAAAATAGACCTTGAAAATAGGAACTTGGAAAGTAAAAACACTAATGCAAAATGGAAAACATCGAACAGGAAATTAAAAGGGTGGATTTACATTTATTGGGACTATGTGAAATGAGATATACTGGATCAGGGGAGACATATTCTGTTGAATATAAAATCATCTATTCTGGAGGTACTGAACACCAAATAGGAGTATGTATCATCTTGGATGCAGAGAGAGCAAAACCAGTGAAAGGTTTTTGGGCAATATCTGACAGAGTCCTTTTAGTGAAATTGAATGGAAAGCAAATAAATATTAATCTTATATAAGTTTATGCACCAACAGCAGACAGTCCAGAGGAAACAGTTGATAAATTTTACCACAAGCTAAATATGGCTTTTCGTCAATGCAAACCACATGAAAACACCATAGTTCTAGGGGATTTTAATGCAAAGTAGGAAAGGAGAGAGTTGAAGAAGTAGTTAGGCTTAGGAGAGAGAAGTGAAAGAGGTGATTATTGACTGGGCAAGAACAAACAACATGATGATAGGAAACACTTAGTTTAAGCAACAACCAAGACGTCTGTGGACATGGAAAAGCTTGGGAGACTGCACGCATAATCAAAATCGACTACATAATGATAAACAACAGATTTAGAAACAGTCTGGTGTGTGTGAAAACTAGACCAGGGGGCAGATTGCAATAGTGATCATGTACCAGTTGCGAGAAAGCTAAGGTAAAATTTAAAACAGCAAAACGAGCCTCAGTTAATATCAAGTTAATGTTAGATTTACTCAAATCAGACAAGAGGTTACAAGACAAATATAACATCACAATTCAGAACCAGTACAATGCAACAGAGAAGATACAAAGCATTGATGAATAGTGGGAAATGCTAAACGAATCAATGCGGCAAACATCAAAAGAGTTCATACCACCAGTGAGGACAAATTTAAGAAAGAAATGGATGACATTTTACAGCTAATGGATGCAAGAAGAAGAAGAAATAAGGATAATAAAGATGAGTATAAGAGATTAAATAAAGACATTGTAATAAAATGCAATGAAGCAAAATAAGCATGGCTAAAACAGAAATGCAAAGAGATTGAAATGCAACAAAAAAGATATGGCAATGCTATATGCAAACAAATTGAAGAATTAACTGGAAGAAAAATGCAGAAGGGGGGGGGGGGTGGTTGATGAAAACTTGAAATCAAAATAATTATTTTTAACTGTGTACCATGTGTGTTTAGGAGTCTAACACCTGGAAGGAAAGAATACAACCTATCAAGCATAAAAGTGGAATGAAGAGGGGTAGTATGTATATCCCTGATAAGAAATTACTTAATTCATCTTTTATCATGTCACTTAGGATGGCTAAGGCTAAAGTTTGCTATCCTCATCTGTAACAAATGCTGCCTGTCAAAAGTGTGAAATATATAGATATTGCATCCCAGCTGTAAATTGAGACACAAATTTTAAAATTTACTTTAAGAGCAAAAGATTTCTCATGTGAGATAAGAGAAATCTTTGTGGAAACAAATATGCTTTCCTAAGAGTATGCAGATTATATTTGAGTATTACAGTTAATTTTTTAAAGTTTCATGTGTGATTCTCCATATTAGAAGGAAAGACCTGACACATATTTCCACAAGCACGCTACAATAAGAAAAGATAGGAAATTTGACCCACGGACAAACAATGTTAAATAGAAAACTAGTCTCTTCTAGAACTACAAATGTAAGATCATCACACTATCATGCATATCAATGCTATGGTAAAAGTTTCCTTTAAGAAGCTAAATTTTGATTGTGTTTGCATTCTTCTACTGACTATAGTGTAGATAAATTGATAATGATATGAAAGAAGAACATAAATATTTTCAATGACTGTTCAAAGTGAAGTACTCACAAATGAACACATCACACAACACCTAACTTACATGGCTTGCAGCTTGTGCATCTGTAAAATTGACACCTCTCTACTATATTTCATCCCAACATCAGTTTTATTCTGTTTAATATATTCATAATTTCTTTTCAGCCACTGATGGCAATCTTTAGACCTGATGTTAAGTCCCCATCCAGAAAGATTTTCAACTGGGCTCACTGGGGATGTGGAATATTTGCTTGGCTTGTATCTTGTAAGCAGATTTAACCTATTACTTGGGATACATATTAGTGGACAGTTTTTGACACAAATGTTAGTGATGTGTTTTCCCAAAAACAATTTTCATCTTTATTGTGATACATTTGTAAGTGTCATTTTTAGGTTACCTCTTAAGACAAACAATTTATGACTATGATAAAAGAATAAGTAGAGGAGATCACTGCATATTTTATTTCAGAAAATGTCTCCATATTGGTAGTTTGTATTGCCTTTCTTATCTTTGGCCACAGATCAACAATATCGTCAGTAGCAGATTGATCTTTTTTAGAACTACAACAGAAGCTTTCACTTTGTCTAGTCTATAGCCACCCTTCACATATTAACCCAATGTAGTTGTGTTTATCTTTGTGTACAGTGAGTCATGGTAGACAACAAACATCAACACTGATGAATATAATGCAAACTCCAGTATAGTTTAGTGTATTTAATGTCTTATTAAATGAATACTAAAATTGCTTCTGAAGTTTCTCCTTGATAGATTCGTCTCTCAACTTTTGGCAGTCCAGGTCTTAATTGGCGAATTATATAGTACTTTTACCTAGGTTCTATTCCTAGATGTCTATCTCCTGACTGTTGACTGTCTACTTCATATAACTGGCTCTGTTTCTCCAATGACTGTTACTGTTCTGAACTCTTAACTGAGCCAGGTTTCAACTTAACTCTACACTGACTATTTGTATCTTACTCTATTGCCTATCTCTTTACTGTTTCTCATGTTATAAACTGTCTCTGGACTTTCACTGCTCTCTCATTTTTAAATGTTTCTAAGTCTTACTCCTTTCCAGTCTCTTGGGCTCTCGCTGCTCTCTTGTCCCTCTAACTCTGGGCTCTCGTTACTCTGCCCTCTGTCACTGACCTGGACTCTCGCTGCTGTTCCATCACTAACTATTTAATGAAGTCCCAGTTTACCTTATTTAGTCAGCTTGTCTTTTAATTAATTACCTGCCTGGGTAAAATTTAGTTTTCCAGGAAATTAGGAAACCAAAGGTCACAAACATCTGTCCGCTTCTAGACAAAGTTGAAAAGGTGAAATTCTAACAATGGCTTTTTTTCCACCACAAAAGGTTAGCTTTAAATAAATTCCACTGACTACACATTTCTCATATAATCAGATATCTTCCTTTCATGTCCTGGTGAACTCAAGTGCATCTGTCAAATCATTGAATGGTCAGTTCTTTCTGTGAACTATCATCGTGTATCTTTAACTACAGAATACTAACATGTGCTTTCCTTCTATATTAATAAATGATTAAATAAATTATGAAATTAATAAATGAATAATATATATATATAGTCTACCTACTGCTAAATATGAAGTAACATTACTGCCACACCAAGTATAATCTGCACCGAGTATTTCTGCCTCTCCAATTGGTCTGCCTCTTTCTCTTTCTTCTTTTTTGAATTTCATATTAGTTCTACTGTATGGTAATTCTTGTAGCAGTTTCTGGATCTTCTCTGAGTATATGAAGAGATTCTTGGTGCCACTGTTTTGTTCATTAACATTAGCAACAACGTTTCACTCAGTTTTGTTTTTGTCTTAATGACATTACATATCCATTTCATTTAGAATTTATTTTTTTTAGCATGAAAAGTCAAATAAATGTAAACTTTTAAAAATCTTAAAAGAAAATCTCTAATCCAATCAAATTAAGTCATTGTGACTTAACCGAGACTAAACAATATAAGTTGTATCAACAGCTGATAAAATGTTAACATAGATAACATTATGTTATTAATAATGTTAAACTTCTCATTTCATACATCTAGTAAATTTTGAAGTCAATGCATTAAACTTACATTTGAACACTTATTAATCTAACTAGTTTCCATACTGTGTCCACAACAAGATTCATCATCATCAAGTACCGGGCCTAGAGGCGTAGGTGATCATGTCTCTTCACAACATCCGATCTCGATAGTTCTTCATCATTTCTGTTGTTGACCTTCTGCCAAGCCATTCTCTTAAGCTGTCTGGTCTTTTTTTCTTTTTGCTTCCCTCTATCTCTTCGTCCCACAATTTTCCCAGTTGTTACAATATATTCCAGTTGTTCTCTTCTCATTACGTGGCCAAAAAATGATGATTGTTTCTTCCTAATACAGTCGAACCTGTCTAAGGCGACCATTCACGGGACTTTCAAAAAACTGGTCCCATAGGACAGGTGGTCCTGCCTCACAGGTTTCACATAATAAATAGAGCGATAAAAAAAATTTTATCCTAAGCACTATGAAAACTAACCTGCAAATCAGCGTAATCCATGAGTAGAACATAGTGCACATGTCGGTCTACAATAGCCACTGGTTGGACACTTTTCATAAAACACGATAGTTAAACACACAAAAATATTTTGTCGAATCACTGATATTCGTTCTTCCAGCGTTAATGCTTTTGGTTTTACACTTTTGACACTGGCCATTTCCTATATTGTGTGTAACACTTTTAAAATCCACAAAAATAATTCACTGAGATACTGTACATGTACGTGAATACACTCTAAGCGGGCAATGACTAATTCTTTAGTTAATTCCTGTAATTTATACGGGCCACGCAATGGTCTACTCTGGTCTAGACGGAACCGCGAAGTGATGTCACTTCACGAATCATAGATCTGTGTCTGCCGTGTTTCTCACACCAGTATTGACTGATAAACGTAACACGTCCCACTGTAATCTGGGACTCACTAAATACGGGAAAACTTCGACACCTGTAGACACCTGTGTCGATCGTTTATGGCTCCCAGCGAGACGGAGAAGGACTGGCTGGTCAGTGTATCGTTATCTCGGATTACCCGCGTGTCGTAAACGGGATAAATAACATTGGCGGCGGTTAATTAGCCTGGTCTCTGGTCGCGTCATACGGTGAGCGCCGTAATCAGTGTTAGCATATAGTAAAAAACTCGGGGAAATTGTAGACCCGGTCCTATAACCAGGGAAACGCTTTAAACAGGTGGTCCTAAGACCAGGTTCGACTGTATTGGAAATTAGCTCTCTTTTTGCTTTGACCTCTTTCAGAACATTTTCATTACTCTTCTTAGCTGTCTATGGTATTCTCAACATTCTTCTGTAAAACCACATTTCTACAGTCTCCAGTGATTTTCTTGTCTGTTGTCTTATTGTCCATGAGTCACATCCATATGTTAAGACTGGCTCTACATAACATTTAAAAACTCTTTTTCTTGTTACAACAAGATTAGTGCATATTTATTATGCTTTTTATACATCATTATATAATAACATATAAACCCGCACTTTTTCTCTCTCCAGGGTATATTGATGTTACAAAAACTATTACTGGAACATTTCCTTGAAATAATTGTCGTATTTCATTGGTTATATTTTCAGTACTGATGATAGTGACTGGCTTGGATCTCAGCAAATCACAAGCAGATGTGCAAGCTATTTACATTTTCTTTGCTTTCATTGGCTACCAACTAATTATTGAGATTCTTATTAGGGTGGTTCCTTTTGTATTAAGATTGTGCTTTGGCTGTTCTTTAAAAGAATGCTGTCGTAAGTATAAGAGTATGAGACAGCTTTGGTGAAGGTTTGATTAAATTTTGAATATAAACTGTAGCAGAGAAAAAATAATAAAGGAATAATAAATGACACACACAAAAAAACAGTTATAGAGTTTCATTATTAATCTTATCAGTCATCAGCATCTTGTGTGAAGAAGAAGAATGTAAGGATAATACAATCTTACATCAATAATGAAATAATTTGGCTTTTTTGATATTATATAGTTATGAGCAATTTTCTGGTTACTGGTCCCATAGATGGCACAAATATCATTTGTTTCTTCCTAAACAGACAGACTAGAGTTTATGTCAATTTTAAAATGATTAGTCCCATTTTCAGAAGTAAAAAGATAGCAAAGTGAGTAAAGGCTATAGTCCTCTTATCTGCCAAAGCTGCAGCTTAATGTTAAGAAAATCATACACCAATATGATTTTTTTTTCCATGAGACTACATTCATTCATTATTATTAGAGATGACATCACTAGACTAGAAAATTGACAAATTAATAGACCACTAATGAAACACGATGATAATGTCATGGAAAAACCATGAATAGTAAAAACACTGTATCTTTATTTAGAACTAACATTACAATTCCCTTTTACCAAAATATTTTGCAGGAAAAGAGAAACATTATGATATCAACATGACCAACATTGCAAGTGAGGCGCCTGCTAGCACAGGAAATGACGTCATTGTAAACAAGGAAACAACCTCCGCAGAAAAGGATCAGCCTGCAGTAATAGTGAGTTGTTGCTTGTGAGTTTGAAATGTGCTGGGGAGAATGTGAATAAACTGTTGCATGAGTTACTAGAAATATGGATGACATGAGTGATTTAATGGTAGAATGCCTGCCTCCTAGTCATACAGACAGATTTTGTGGTCAAGCACATAACTTTTCTTTAAAGGAGGTAACATTTTTAAAAAGCCAGACTTATATAAATGATGACACTGGCAAGCAGCTTTTCTTCTTCATTCTAACTATATTTTTTTTTATGTTATAAAGAATTTATTATTTTTTTCACCAAAATACATTCTTGACAGTAATCCAGGAGAAAAAACATTTACTTAGTTTTAATCATGAGCTAAATACAGAGACATCAAAGAATAATTTGTTTGCCCATATTATTGGGAGAATACATGGTGATTTAATAAGACACAAAGACACTGTATAAAAAGATGATGAAGCAGAGCCAAAGAAGTATTCAGAGTAAAATGGAGTGACTACATCAAAGAAACTCTACAACTAAAATAATAACATGAAGTGGCAATGATTGAGGCTACCAGAAGTGCAAGGACTACAACTATGTATTCCTTGACACCATGAGAGGTATCAGAAAAATCCACACTGAATGTTGTGATGAATTATCTTGTTACTTTGACTTAACTGTTCTATCCTATACCATCCATGAAATCAATTTCATTATAGTCGAGAAATTCCCATATCTACTCTATCTCAGGTCACAGCATTCATCAAAGTGCATTTTCAAATTTTGTCGACAAGGGTCAACCTTTGTGCATGCCCTATTTAGCTGCATAGTCAACAATTCAATTTTCTAATTCTTTGATTTAATGCTAATAATTATGTGTGTCATGTTTGTGGTCTCCATGATCAATTTCTTTTATGACCATTTGCCTTTTAGAACTTCACATTGTTCTCGTTCTGTATATTCCCATCTGCTTTGTCATTGCTCATAAATTTTATCTCTCAGCGTTCCTTGGGTTCTCCTGTCCTTGACATTTTTCATTTCCATTATATTTTCCATACTTTCATTTAAAAATAAACACCAATGAAATGTGTCTGATTCTCTTTTTCTGCTGCTGCATTCACTCAATGATTATTTCTCTTTGTCACCACCCCCACCCTTCTCTTCCCTGGAAAGGGAATTAAATGGAAGTGGTTACTTTTTAAGGTAAAAGTAAAAGTAAAGTACACGACTTGAATCAGCATCTTAGCATGAGAGTTTTCACCCATATGTTCTCTGCCGCCTATCTAGAAGTGTTCAGAGACTTCTGGACTGTGTTGCTTCAAGTATCAAAACTCACAATGTGAGGTGGCATTCCTCACCTTACCAGAGTGGTAACCCTGGTAACCATTTTTGCCAGTGGCTGGGTCGACCACAGGTTTTTTTTTCCCCAACCACGAGTACAATTCACACTGTTTCCAGTGAGAATTGAATACGAGTTGTCCGAACATGGATGTCAGTCAGGTGGTTTTCCCAACTTGGCTACCGAGGCCATCAAATGGATGGTTACTTTGTATCAGAATGTACAGAATGTTGCTATAAGTGCAAATTTTGCCAGATGTCTCCAGCTTTATTCAGCTCAACATTTTAGCATACCAGGTTTATTTTTCTTCCTTAATCCCTAATTCACTTGGTTATACACATTTCTTGGAACTGCATATATAGCCTTTAGTCTCCCTTGACTTCAAGGAAGCTGCTTTTTTGTAGTCAGAGTTATTTGTGAAAGAGAAACAGTTTTAATAGACTATCAAGTGTTTCCTACCCAAGTTTTCATTATTATTCTTACCTTCTCCACAGTAGACCATTTGCAAGGACTATGATGCTTCTCTTGCATGTAATTTTTAACTGAGTTTTCTTCCCAGCTTTTGCTTTACTAGGGAGTATTCCAAGGGAAAAGCCACTGAGGAAAGATTCCCTCACCTGTAATCATGCTTCAGAATTATTCTCTTGGCTCATGAAGATAAAAAAAAAGTGTAAAGTGTGCTTGTTTGCTCATGTGAGTTATACATTGAAAGCCAAAGCCAGGGCTTTAGTATGGCTATCCCGCTATGGACCTCTGGGAAAGATTCCATATACACAATGAGAATGAAAATATAACTATGACAAAACATGTACACAATTAAGAAACCTCCTACATGTATTTAAATAATAACCGGTTCATTCAAGAGGTTATGGGCCCACATTATTTATTACGTGTGCGGTGAAGTTGATTATGTACTCATTTTCTGACAAGGTGATCATGGTTCAACTCCCAGCCACAAAAGATTTTCTTTCCCACTGAACTGCTACTCAGATTACTCACTAAAAATGGGTGCCAAACATTTCTTTCACACTGAACTGCTACTCAGTTTACTCACTAAAAATGGATGCCAAACATTTTCTTTCCCACTGAACTGCTACTCAGTTTACTCACTAAAAATGGGTGCCAAACATTTTCTTTCACACTGAACTGCTACTCAGTTTACTCACTAAAAATGGGTGCCAAACATTTTCTTTCCCACTGCACTGCTACTCAGATTACTCACTAAAAATGGGTGCCAAACATTTTCTTTCACACTGAACTGCTACTCAGTTTACTCACTAAAAATGGGTGCCAAACATTTTCTTTCCCACTGCACTGCTACTCAGATTACTCACTAAAAATGGGTGCCAAAGATTTTCTTTCACACTGAACTGCTACTCAGTTTACTCACTAAAAATGGGTGCCAAACATTTCTTTCCCACTGAACTGCTACTCAGTTTACTCACTAAAAATGGGTGCCAAAGATTTTCTCTGCAGGAACAGATGTGCCTGACATGAGGCTGACAACACCACCCCACACTTGTCATGTTAAATCATGGACATTGACACCAATTTCACATACTCCACTTGCATCAGGGACACCATGTTTTTAAACTGCTCATCAATTATATCATTATTATTATTTTTATTAATTTGAAGCTCTTCTTTTAATTTGTTGTTCTACTGTATTATTTTTCAGGAAAATGTCATCATTAGTGTACTGACCATTCTACACATGGTGGTGTCTGCCTGTTTTACAGTTGCTGTCTTATATTTTCTCCTGCAGAGTGTACAGCTCCTCAGTCTTTCATATTGACACACATGTTTAGCAAAGAATACCAAGATTGAAAAATGTTAAACTGCAAATTATTTTTTTTTAAAAAGTGGTTTGAGTTAGAGGATTTTTAAACTGCAGTCATCAAATTGTATTTCGTAAATGAAGTTTCATTAACAGAGATGATATCTATTGTGTTATGAAATATGTTATAAAAAGTTAAAAAGAAAGTGATGTCCATAATGGCATATGAAATATGGTGTTGGTGTCAATATTTTTTTCATGACAAATGACAGGTATGAATGATGCATCAGAATTATGCTAAGCACTCTAAAAGCACCTCTAATTCTGCACACACACAAAATTATGTTAGACACCCCTAGTTCTGTAGGAAAAAAATTATGTTAGGCACCCCTAATTATGGGAGCTGTGGTAGCTCAGTGGTTAGTGGACTGGACTACAAAGGACAAGAGGTAGGGTTCGATCCCAACCGACGGCTTCTGGTTCACCCAGCCTTTAATGGGTACCGGATTTTTTTTTCTGGGGAAGTAAAGTGGCATGGGCATAATACCGACCACATTGCCCCAAAAATCATGTGCCGAAGGTCTGTAAAATTTATGGTCACTAACACCATATTCCCTATACACATACTTGGCGTGACGGGGGTACTTTATTTGCTTTACATTTACTGTAAAATAGATCCAACACTGTTGCCATATTAAATTATTCCCCACAGAATACCCTTTAGAAAATGTTAGTGTTTACAGATTGGGTAAAATATTTTCTAAAATATATGAATATTTTGTTTGCTTTTGTCCACTTTCATAAATTATGCTAATTGGAAACTAAACCAGATCAGAGTTAAAATCATTTTGTGCATTTGCTAATCTGGCAAGTTAAACTGAGACATAAAGTTATATATATAATTTATTAGTTATTTT
Source organism: Megaustenia siamemsis (assembly GCA_032433765.1). Classification (NCBI taxonomy): domain Eukaryota; kingdom Metazoa; phylum Mollusca; class Gastropoda; order Stylommatophora; family Ariophantidae; genus Megaustenia; species Megaustenia siamemsis. The sequence continues at coordinate 35,261,096 of JAVIAB010000139.1, read as the reverse complement.
AGATTTATATGTAAAACTCAATTTTCCACAAAATTATTTAGATTTTTTCCACTGATGCACCATGTTGATACTTTATAAACACTACCATACCATGGGCACAGAAATAATTTTCTTCAGTTGTTACATAATCGTAAATAAATTGTGTGAATAAAGAATACATTTTAATTCAACTGTCTCTTTTATATTCTTTAAAATTGTGCAAAAATATTTGTAAAACTGTGAAATACTCTAGCAGACAAGGCACAAGTTTCTTACATGACAGAATAAAACAAATAACAAAAGCTTGCAATGCAAAAAAAAAACTAAATGTCAGCAAATTTATGTGCCATATATTTTTGTATGTTTACATTTGATCTGCATATACAAATATAAAAGTACCAATTTTATATTTGGACTCAGTTCACAGCCATTAAACAAATACCTGTAAATAAAATATAAATGTTACTTAATCTCATTGTTACTTTACTATTTATATTAAACATCAATGATAAAACCCAACAGAGATTTTCTTATCTTTCATCTATTTTAAAGGCAAACCTGTACACCAGGCAAAAACAAGGCTTACAAATGAAAAAAAAAGAAAACTTAAATCTCAAAACTTTTCATTTCTTCTTTGTGAGTCACAATTTGTTCAGCCTCATACTATGTCCTCCGGGTTATATTAAACTATAGTTTTCATTAAAAAATTATTAAAACTATATTTTATTGGCTACATGTATCCATGTAGCATGGTCGACTGACTTCAGTAATAACATACTGTTTCAAAAATAGGTTTGGTACAATTTGATTGGCTAATATACTAATAAAATAAAGCTATTTTATCAATTTTTGCATCAATTTAATTTTCATATAATGTTATGGATATATTTCTTTTAATTTTTTTTTTTATGGTGAAAAATTTACGAATTGGTTAGTTCCCCTCCTTTCAAAGGAAATCCCTTATAATTATAAATTATGAGAAAACCTTACAAGAAGGTAGGAATGGATTTTAAGGAAAAGTGAGATAAAAAAAACCTTGAAATTTTAAAACAAAAAAAAAGGAGATAGCAACAGGAAAGTCAGAGTAACTTTACTTGAAAAAATGAGAAAAGTACATAAAAAGATGCTAAATCCTGATCAGAATTGTGCAATCTCACCAAATCCCTATACACCTTGTAAGACATTGTGGAAGCCTCACTTACATATAAAGTATATCTGTTTTAAAGTATCTAATTTGAATATATGATGAAAAAGGTATTAGACAATCTACATATCAAATGTTCATAATAATAAATACAACACAAGTATTTGCAAATGTAAACTACAGTGGTTAAGTAGCCAAATTAAAAATTTGAAATTAAAAAGCCAAATTTTCAAGAAATTGGTCGTTTTTTTTTCCCCTTCTTTTTTTTTTTGCTGTGATCAAGGAAATTTCCTTGGTCATAGGCAGACATGAAATAACCCTTTGTGACTCAGGAAGCACAGTGAATAACGCAATGTGGTAGCAGAACATACTGATGGACTTACAACGACCGTACCAATAGACATTGTAATATGTCCAGTGCATAAAGTGAAACTCAGGTCATACATCAACTTGAGTCAGGAATTACGAATCCCTGTGTTTTGTAAACACACAGGAGTGTGTCAAAAGTTCAGAGAAGTTACCATTTTTAAAGCACCTAATGTTATATTTAAATGGTAGTTATTTTTACTATGGTATCATAACTGGGAGAATTACAAAAGGTATTGTAAACTAGGGTTAACTAGGACTGAAGTGTTCAATGTTTTAAAAATTCCTTAGGAATCCCCCTAGAAAGTTTTTGGCAAAAAACTATATCATATATGCAAGTTCCTAGCATATAATCATACTAAAAGGTAATAGCAATAAACATGGTCAACAACACTAACATAAAAGTGGCAGCAGATTTCTGGAAATAAAACAAGTAATGGGAAACAAAACAAAAAAATAAAATCTAACCTACTGAAATATAAAAGAAAAGCTATGGCAAACTAAAACAACAAAACAAGTAGCAAAGAAAATCACATACGTCAATTGAAGTAATAAAATATGCATATACAGACATACCTCGACTAATGATCATTCTTGCTATAATTTTTAGAAGTTATGGTAGAGTGTGTTTAGCTGGATTTTGAGAGGAAATACTATAATGTTGTTCTCTATATTTAGCCATGTTTGTTTCATTCTAGGCTACACATATTACATACTCTATAACCTCACATACAATACTCTCAGAGGTAGGCAACCTCACAGGCTAGAACTGGCCATTGTGTTTAATTTGAAAATTTCTATACACTCCATTCCCTGAGCGAAAAAAAAAAAAAAAAAAAATATATATATATATATTTCTCAAATTCAGGTTTGCAATATATAATAAAATAACACATAAATGCAAAAAAATTCAAAACCTGTTTTTTAAAAACTAGTAATTTGATTAACGAATTCACCAAAATGAAATCATTTTTATCATACTTTTGATGTATTAGTTGCTACGTGTTACAAACCAAGACTGCAAAGTTCATTGTCTTTAATGATGGACACTACACTGCTGGGCAGTCCTTTTAATGTCGCTGATTAGTCAACATTACAAGAATGGTGTAGCACTTTGTTGTTAGTGTCATGATGGCTAAAAGATCATGCTTTGGGGAGTGGATGTGTAGTATTGTGATACACCTTGTGTTGAAAGTTAGATAAAGGAACGTTTATTAATGATAATCCTGCATTATATCAAAGGGATTGTGTGTCTTTGTGTTTTAGTAGGGGCTACGAATTGCGGAGGTGGATGGATGTTATGTAATTTTTAATTAAATATCAATGTATTTAAAGTAAATAACCGGTTGTCACCAATTAGTTACACAATGGCACTTTCAGGCAAAAGGAGGAAAGTAGATACAGAATTTTACTTTTCAGGACAGATGAACTTTGGATTATTTCTTTATTCTGTATCATGATAACCCCATGTGTTTAATATGTAATGAAAAAATGTCTGTTCTTAAAGAATACAACCTGAGACGTCACTTCCAATTCAAGCATGAAAATTACAATTCACTGAAACGACAAGTTAGGCAGGACAAAATAGCATGTTTAAAGAAGTCATTTGAAAGGTCAATAGAGTGTGTTTTACAATGTAAATAAATGTTCAGAGAATGCTGTTTATGTGAGCTATATTATTAGTTTAAACAATTTCCAAGAGTTTGAAGCCAATTTTCAAAACAGAATTTGTGAAAGAGTGTTTCGAAGTAGCTGCTAAAGTGATTTGTCCTTAAAAGAGTTATTTATTTCATGAAGTAAGTTTAACATCATAGAGATATGTCTGTATTAGAGCCCTTCATAACATTATTAAAGAACCCACATGTATATAAAATAGTTAAAAGTTATTTCTCAAATTCAGGTTTGCAAGTGACCATTTAAGATTGTGCAAAGCAAAACTAACATTCATCTTCAACTGATCAGTTTTGTTAAATTACTCTGAACCCTGAATTGAATCCTGGATTTTCCCCCTTAAAGTACAAACTTTTCCCATTTTTGAAAGATTGTTTTTGTTGGCTTGTCTGAGTTTTTTGTTGGCTTGTCTGAGTTTTTTGAAGAAAGGATCCTTACTGACTGGTCTATACTTGGCATGCAGTTCTCTGGCTATCAGAATAGGATTTCCTGAAATGGAAAGATCCAAAATTTCAGACAATGTGAAGGATAAAATTTTGAATATAAAAATATCCAATTTATTATTACAAATTTCCCAATGAACATTAAATGACTTCATTTTTAGACATAAACAATAAAAACATTACTCTCTATTAAAGAACTGAAGTAGAGCAGTGGTTAATGAACTGGTCTACAGCGGGCTTATTATTTAATGCTGTAAATCTTGTTCACTTGTGTTAAATATTACCATAACATTAATGTAAAAATGTGTGTTGAAATATTTTACTTTCATTATTTTTGTTTGAAGTAGTTCAAATTATCCCTTATCTTTCCTTTTATTTACTTATTGTGGATTTTTTCTCGTTTATTGTTTTGTACTTTTTTTTGCAAAGGTTGTTTCTCTCAATTACTAGAGTTTCAGGAAATGGTAAAAATAAAATAAAAGAAATCAAACTGATAGCAAGATAATCAAAAAATCATTGCAAATTATATAAGCATTACATAGTTTTAATTTGCAAAAAAATATATTTTAAAAATTACAAATAAACATTAAGATTGGATTTGAAGATTAAATATAGTGTGTTCAAAAATGTTTGCCATTGTTAGGTAAAGTAAAAATAGTTGAAAACACACGTGCCCACCCGCCGCATGCACACACACATAATTATATCATTGGTAACCCTATGTCAAAATGTTTCCCTACTGTCAGTTAATTAGGAAAGATTTTTGCTTCTTTGAGATACATAAATTTATCTCAATTCTCTTTTGATTACTACTTATGAGACATACAGACCATATTGTTGCACCCTTCATCTGGCTGTTCAAAATAACTTAATTCACGTTTCTTTAAAGAAAATTTAAGAAAACTTGTACATAATAAACGTGAATTCATAAACATGTTATAATTTAATGTGTTCTATGTTATAGAATTCAGAGACATTTCATAACTCAAAATTTGTGGTTCCATTAGAATGGCGTTGAAATTTAGAACAAATCGTTACTCTCAAGAAAGTAACTTTTAAATTATATAAATAGTATACATTTAAGGCTAAATATGGAAAGCTGTTTCATTGTATTTCACCCAGAGAAAACAAATCATATATTAATGACTGGATATTATTCAGTTGGCTGAACGAAGATTGCAATATTAATACAGATACATAACGAGAGCTAGCATGGAAATATAAATTGGATAACTCTGACAAAAAAGTGATTTAAGTACAGATTCATAGATTTTTGGATGGTAAAGAATTATTCTATGTATATTTTGATTCAGTGGAACATCAATATTTCTATTCTATATGGATAATGTGTTGAGTTTCCAATTCCAGAGAATGATATAATGTGATCTCAAATATCATTAATCAGAATGGACTTATAACATTTTTTTTTTAAGAATGTATAATAACAGTTTATGTGTGAAAACAACAAAAATGAAGAGAAACAACATGATTGGAAGGCAGGTCACGGACAACAGTGATCACAGTGCACGGGCAAGCACTGGTAACATAAACAACAGCCCTTACTCTGCGACAGAACTAGCACAGCGGCAGAGGACAATGTAACATACACATAACAGTGCTCAGAGCCAAAATAATGGAGAAACAATCGCAATCACACAGACAAAAAGAAATAACAATGACTCAAAGAGCCATAAACAAACGCTACGAAAATGCCAGATTAAGAGGAAGGCTGAGAAAGAGATGGATAAAGGGAATACTAGAGTCACTAGGAGGGATAACACCAGAAGAGGCCAACAGAAGAGCAAAGAATCGCAGATTGTATCTCCCCTCGACGCCAACGGCAATGGAGGAAAGAAAGAAGAAGAAGACAGAATTATTGACGCTAAAGAATTTGAAAATTTTACTTTGATAGAACCATGGCAATGGCATATCCAAAACCACTCCAACGAAAATTATACAAGGTTTTGACCTATCAAGATTGCAAGCCTACTGGCAGTAGAAATACCAATTATCAAAGCCTAGTAGCTTTGAAAAGTACATACACATGGCATATTAGGGAAATGCATTTAAAAAATATAATATTGTTTATATCTATGAAACATGGATGCTTACCAAACTAATGCAAAGGAATGGCAAACTGAGAATAAAACTGTAATGAGGTTTGTACCAAGTAGCAAGGGTCCACAATTGATAATAGTCCATAGTACCAGACTAAACGGATTATTGGAAAATGTTGGAAAACAATTTGGAAAAACAAACTCAAGTTTGTTTCAAAATCTCAAGATAATCTGGATTTTTATACTGTGATGAATGGTATATTTACATTCGCACAAGATCAGATGGCTCACTGTTCAACTTAGCACGACTAAGAGCAAAAACAAAAACAAATGTTGCCCTACTTAAAGAACTTTTACTTGCTGATGATGCAGCCCTAGTAGCTCATAGTGAAGCCACACTACAATCGCTGATCAGCAACCTGGACATAGCATGCAACCTTTTTTCACTATTGATTAGTGTTCAGAAAATAGTAATACTAAGTCAAGGTGACATCAAACATCTATTAATCACTTTAAAAGATTGTCCACTAGAGTCAGTTCAGAAATTCACATATCTTGGATCCACAATCACGCAAACCACATCTCTGATGATGAAATAAACAGTCGAATTGGTAAGGCAGCTAAGACTTTAGGCAAACTCATAGAAAGGCTTGGAACAACATGAAACTAACACTGAAGACCATACTCTTAATATATCAAACTTGTGTGCTTAGCACACTATTATATGGATCTGAAACTTTGACAACATACTCAAATTATTAAAAAAGACTAAATGTCTTCTACATGTGATGTCTCCGCAGAATAATGCACATCAAATGGCAGGACAAAATAACCAACTTAACTGTCCTGCAATGTGCTAAGACCCCAACAATCATATTGATGCTCAGATATCAAAGACCAAGATGGCTGGGGCATGTCCAGCAAATGGAAGAAAAACGCATCCCCAGCCAAATACTATATGGTGAACTAACACACGGAAAAAGACAAATTGGCAGACCTAAACTGCGATATAGAGATATCTGTAAATCATCTCTGAATGACTTCTCCATCTGTAAAAATGACTGGGAACATCTGCAAGTGATTGCACATCATGGAGAGCATGTATAAGGAATGGTATAACATCATTTGTGACTGTGCTAAGGCAAAACTTAGAAGAGAAAAGACTCATGAAAAAGGATAGAAAACCCTGTGGATCAGTGGGCCTGGTTTGTTCATTCTGTGGCTGTGTGTGTTTGTCAAACATTGGTAGAATTAGCCACGAGAGAAGCTGTTTGACAAAAACAAAACCTCAAAAATATACACAATAGCCTCCACGAGACCGTCTGACAAGACGAAAAGGGCCTTATATATATGTGTGTGGTCACATTTTTAGAAATTGGATTGAGGGAACTAATTCCGTTATTGGATGGACCCTTGTGTCTAGTAATGGACAATGCTGCCTACTATAATGTTGTTGCAATGGAAGATAAGATCCTGACATCATCATCTACAAAAGATGAGAATAAAATGTGGCTAATAAAAGAGTATATTCCATTTAAACATAGGCACATGAAGCCTGAATTGTTGTTACTTGTAAAATACATACAGAAGACAAAGACCTTCCAAAGTGACAAAATAATACAGGAGTATGGTCATAAGTTTTTACAATTACCACTGCACCATTCACATTGAAATCCAATTGAATTAGTTTGGGCATGGGTTAAGGGTAAAGTAGCACATGAAAACAACACAAACTTTCATATATATATTAGATTATTTATACAGCCCTCTCGAACATTGACAAACAATACTGGATCAAATGTGAGGCTATGTAATGAAGGAGGAAGGAGACTACTGGTGGAGAGACAGTTTGCATTTCATTCAACCGACAACATAGATTAACTTGTTCCAGTCATCCGATTCTGAATAGGGTGAGTTGATTATATATGTATATATATATATATATATATATATATATATATATATATATATATATATAAATACTTCAGACAAGCAATGTTAATATTTCCTTAAAGGGATAGATGTTGAATAAAAAATACAGTGAATATGTAGGTAGGTAGAACAAATTAACATCACAATTCATTTAGCTACTCTGAATAATTAAAGACACCTGACTGCATGTGGTGATGTGAAGTATAAAGAATAATTATATAAATAATGTTTTCTTTGGGAAAGGGTTTATGAAACAATTGAACTGAAAAAATTAATACTTATTTCTTATGAATTAAATGGAGTTATTACCTCCTGAGGAACAATTGGATATGCACCTCTGGTTTGTGAAATAGAACAAATATATTGCAACACTGTAAAATACAATTGTTAATACACCAATAATTAAGAAACTGATAAGAATAACAAAGAAAATGACTGCTTTGATAATTGTGTGCAGTCTACATAACATTTAAAGCAGCACGGGCGTAATACCGACCATATCACCCCAAAAATCATGTGCTGAAGGTCTGTAAAATATAGGGTCACTAACACCATATTTCCCTATATGCCACTTGGCATGACGGGGGTACTTTACTTTACTACATAACATTTGTGATTAAAATATTTGAGTTGGGGCAAAAATAGAATACATGTAAAAAAATAGTTTCTAGGGTAAGTAATTGCTGAGGAGTTAAAGAAATTGCAATGGTAAACATTTGTGAATGCACTATAATTAAAGTCTACTAATGAGAATGCTTAGCAATAAAATCAAAGGAATTTGAGAAAAGGAATATAGAAGAAACAACTTTTTATTGCTTAGGCTAGATATGCCTCTAAATTCTCTCTCTCTGCGATCAGGACTCAATCAGAGTAGGATTCCAGACTCCCACATGAAGTCAGCTGTCGGGTTAAGTGTGTTGATCGCCCCACAGACAGAACATCACATTTAGAGTCTGCCAGATCCACTCTGACTGAACACCGTTAATACGTTGCACTGTGTTCTGCGCCAGTGCATCCGATTTCAGCCAGCATTTTATTCAGGTTCGCTTTCCTTAGCCTTTGACTGTCCCTAATCTTCCTGCAAGGCAGCAGATTGTCTTTTCTGTAGGGGGATTCTGCCCTTAGATTGTCTGCCCTCCCAGGTTTACAAGCACCATCTGCCCGAGTCACTAGAGGTGACTAACACAGACATGCACACACAAAGATATGAGATATGAATAACACAGACATGTACACAGCTATACGAGACATGACTAACACCGACACACATCAAGATATATGACACATGAATAACATAGACATGCACATAAAGATATGAGATATGACTGACATAGACATGCACACACAAAAATATGACACATACCTAACATAGACATACACAAAGATATAAGATATGACTAACATAGGCATGCACACACAAAGATATGAGATGTGACTTACATAGCCATGCACACAAGGATATAAGATGTGTCAAACACAGACATGCACACACAAAGATATGAGATATGACTAACATAAACATGCACACAAAGATATGAGATATCCCTAACCCAGACATGCACACACAAAGATATGACACATGACTAACACAGATACACACTAAGTTATGAGATATTACTAAACTCAGACGCACATAAAGATATGAGACATGATTAACACGGACACACCAAGATATGAGATATGACTAACATGACACACACCTAGATATCAGCCATGGCTAGCACGCACACACACAAGCTAAGATTTAAGCCATGGCTAGCACAGAAACACATCAAGAGATGAGCCATGACTAGCACAGAAACACATTAAGATATGAGCCATGGCTTCACGGAAAAACACCAAGAAATGAACCAAGTCTAGCACATAAACACATTGAGGTATCCACATGCTTGGGTTAGTCTGCAGACTCTTCTAAACGTGTGAATCATCGACATACGAGATGCAGGCCCCGCATAACTGTTCACAGGTTTCTTTCAAACAGTTGTCCGAAGATGTGAGAGCAGTCTGACCCATAGAACGTTCCCTTGCATGCACAGTTCCCGGTTGACTGTTCACAGTACGTTTCCTTGCACATACAGTCTGCACTTTCCGGGTCACATATGATGTCACAGCCATCAGAACACGCCTGTTCGCACTGTAGCCCAAAATTACCATTGGGACAAGTGTCATTACAGGTATAGCCAGGATGTTTACATTGTAGGCATTTTCCAGATTTTCCTCACATAAAGGACAGACACTGAGACAAGACCTGGAGCAGTCGTGTCCATAGATCCCATGAGAACATTTTCCGTGACACGTACCGATGATGACGTCGCAGTTTTTGCAACACCCGCTACACACTGCACAAAACGACCAAGAATACCCGTTCAGACAATAGGTGTCTGTAAATGTTTGCACCTCACACACCGTCAGTGCACTGCCAACCTGCGAAATGGTCGGTGAGTACTCAATCTGAATGTGTGCCATTGGCGTTTGAGTGGTGACTACAATAGTGTTCATAGTAATATTCTATCTATCTATCTATTGACCTTTCGAGCCGTAACCGGCCCATAGGGCGTAGACCAAGATACACCTTCTCCTATATGAATTTTTGTTCTAGCAGTTTTCTTTTAAAGATATTTTATCAAATCTCGCCATCTGTCTCTGTTCTGTGCAAGCAGTTCTATCTCATTGAGGGAGCCGATTCCTGCTGCTCTTGTAATAATAGTAATATTAGGGTATGATATATCATTACACTGGAACACTACGCCGCCACTGTCAGAGAAAGCCTTTAGAGAGGCATTCTTTACCCGAATCATAGTGCTAGCTCGATGATAGATTCGAATAATGTGAATCTTCTGGGGCGGGGCAAAGTTCAGATACCAGTAAACAGGACTGGTTCCACTTCTCAGTTTTGTGTGTGTGTGCAGTCATTGTCATAGAGATTGGTCTTTGTTTTGCCATTTACTGCGGCCTCTGGTCCACATCCATCTCCTATATAACAAGCATTAAATGTGTCGGCCTGGTTTGTGTTCTGTTTGAGAGCCACATTCCTACCCCCTAAATTGAGGTTTACATTAAGCTGAAATGAGCTGCCAATGAGGGGAGTTATGGGTAAACATAATTAAATGTTCTTCTAACTGGTTAACAAGTTGACAACAAACATCTCAGAACCTTCCAGGTAGTTACATTTAGGGTATGGAAAGAAAATCTCATAGTGCGCCTATGTCATCGTCTTCTTTTTTCCCAGACCTCAAGAATGTTCTATTTAGCTATATATCCTTTCTTGCTGAAGATGGTACATAAGGGAGAAATTCTACCTTTCTAGCTGAAGATGGTACATACGGGAGAAATTCTACCTTTCTAGCTGAACATAGTACATAGGGGAGAAATTCTAGATTTGCTATGTATGGCAATATTTGTTATCATGTACACCGTGCAAAGGACACACATTGAATTTAACAAAAGGTCCCTATTCTGAATGAGCCAGAATCTTGGCAAGCGAGCTAATGCCTGCTATCACTGTCTCTCATCTTTGCGTTATTTTCAGTATTTTTCTAGGTCACTCTCTTTTTCTTTTACCATCTAATTACCATTTGAGGGCTTGTTCTGAAGTCTTCATGTTGTCTCTTTTCATTACATGCCAACATTCTCTTTTCATCACATGCCAACATATTATCACCTTCTTCTCTTAATTATAGATGATATTTTGGATGCTTTGTTATTTCTCTTATTTCTGCACTCATCTTAAATTCATTAATGATATACAAAGTATTATCCTGAGACATTTGTTTTCAAGTGCATCTAATTTATTTTCAATTTCTTTAGTTGTTTTCCAGCTGTTGCATGCATAAGTAATATACCTGATTTGAAATCCTGAGCTTTGATTTTATGCTTAGTAATTTGTATTTCCATATATTATCAAGGTTTCTGAAAGTTTCTGTTGTCTACTGCAACAACAAAATTTCTCCATTTGGCCACAGAAGGTACCATTAATCTAGCCTCACTGTTCACTTCTAGTTCCACTGTTCTCTGCCTTGATGTCCTTAATTTCCATGGTTTTTGTTACTAGATTTCTAAAAAGCACATGACCCATCTAACTCCAGCATCTCCCTATTATTACTGTGCAATACTTTTGTGGATTACACCTTTTAGCATGTCTATGTTGTTTATTTTGTTGAGTCGGGTTATTCTGAGAAACTTCCTCAGGCAGGTAACTATTTCTTAGAAAAGAAAATGGAAAAATATAAACAATTATACATGACATGAATAGAAGGGCTGGTTTATGATGACTTCATACTGATAATAGTCTGCAATGATAATCTCAGTTAGTCGTCTTACCTATAGGTTCTGTGGGATACAGATAAGTTTGAAAAGTCCATGGGGTTTCCACAGTTGCCTTTATACGTTCTCCAAAAGTATAAGAGTTCCAAAGTGTACCCTATCATTAAAATAGTTCTTTCTATAGTACATGAGATTTCATAATGAAATAATGTGCATATTATTTATATCATATATATATATATATATATATATATATATATATACATATATATATATATATATATATATATATATATATATTTTAAAATATGAATCTAAATATCTAATAATCTTAATATCTAAATATATATATATATATATATACATATTTATTTAGATTTTAAAATATAATGTGATTATTTTTTTTGCCATGTATTAAATCTATCTATCTATTGACCTTTCGAGCCGTAACCGGCCCATAGGGCGTAGACCAAGATACACCTTCTCCTATATGAATTTTTGTTCTAGCAGTTTTCTTTTAAAGATATTTTATTAAATCTCGCCATCTGTCTCTGTTCTGTGCAAACAGTTCTATCTCATTGAGGGAGCCGATTCCTGCTGCTCTTGCCTCTCTCATCAATGTTCTTCTCAGTGTCTCCCTGGGTCTTCCTCTTTTTCTTTTACCTGTTGTTTCCCATATGAGGGCTTGCTTTGCTATTCGATTATTATCTCTTCTCATCACATGTCCAACGTATGACCATCGTCTTTTCTTTATTACTGAAGATATTAGTGGTTGATTGGCGATTTCTCTAATTTCCTCGTTTGTTTTGAATTCGTTCCATTCTATACCAAGTATTTTCCTTAGACATTTATTTTCGAATGCGTTCAACTTTGTTTCTATATCTCTTGTTGTTTTCCAGCTTTCACACGCATACGTAAGGGTTGATAGTACAATGTATTAAATAACGTGTGCAAATTTCACAAAATGTATATATCTCCTATTTAAACGGCTTGAACATAGCTTATGAATAGAGTCAACACTTAATAAAAATAAACAACCTCCAGTTCAGCTTAATGATTGTTCAACTCAGTTTTAGCTCTACAAATTGTACTCATGGAAGCAGTGGTAGTGATGAGGTTAATGTGTCTATTCATTGATCAGAAATGGTTCCAGGTTCCCTTACCCCAATTTTTGTTTTACCCACATAGTTTCACCATTCACCCATACTCTAAAAATTGATACCAGAGAATTTCTCCAGAGAATGCTGATGAGAAACTAACCAAATGATCCATTAATAAGTTGATAGTCGTGAAAAATATGGGCTCTAATACCACCTTGCTGAAGTTGACAGGCTTGTTCAAAACAGGGACTCGTGGTGCGACTCACTGTAGATTCTGTGGAAAGTCTGATGATATTGCAAGGATACAGCAATAGATTTTTGGGCACTGGTAGCTTTTTTTTTTTTATTTATGCTCTATGTCTCCTATTGAAAGGAACTAACCAACTGATACCACCTTCATGAAAAAAGGTATGTTGATCATGGAAACATGTGGCCATCAACACCTTATTCCCCACACATCTATCATGGAGGAGCCTTTACTTTACTTTCATACCATCTAATGTCTTATTATTTATATACCATACAGAGTGTTGGGTACCTTTCTGAGAGGAAGATGGAACATCTATATTCCAGACACCTACACTCATAATTTTAATTCTTCAATACGGAAAATTTATCTTCTCTGCTATTATGAAGAGAAGATGGACATATGTCAGGCATATATTAAGAAGAAACAACTAGAGAATAACTAAGCAACTCTCAAATGGAAAACATTAGGTCAGAGGAAAAGAGGATGACCTCGGGAAACACTGAAAAACACTCTAACTAAAAAGGTAATGTTGGTAGGCATAGACCCACTCTCTATAATAGAAAAGCTCATCCCAGAATAAAGACAATTGGTGGAAGACTCTACAAGCCTAATGTGCCATGTAACGGCACTGGACGGATCAAGAATTAATAAAGAATCAAGAACAAGAAAAGATACATTTGTGGAAGAGAAGGGAGATTCTGTTTTTATGTCATTAACTTGTAGTTGATGAGGCGAAATAAGTTGCTTAGTCATTGCGGAATCCCCATAAAGCTTATTAACCTGATTAGAACAATGTTTGAAGGAATTAAATTTAGTGTTGTGCATGAAGGGCCGATTACAGAAGCATTTAAAATAAGAACAAGAATAAGGCAGGGATGCTTTCTATCTCTATTTCTCTTTCAACTGGCTATAGATTGGATTAAGAAAATAACCCAGAACAACAGAAACTGAATCCAGTGGTCACTGACCGAGCAACTTAATGACTTAGACTTTGCTGATGATATAGCTCTTTTATCACATAATAATCAACACATGCAAGATAAAATGAGATTACTTGATGAGAGATCAAAACAAATGGGACTGAAAATAAATAGACATAAAACCAAAATTATGAGAAATTCAGTTGGCAATAACCAAATAATAATAGGAGAAATACCTCTATTAGATGTACAATCTTACATATATCTAGGCAGTAATATAGGCAAATTGGTTAGTGGGGTAGAGTTTCACCCTACTAAAGGAGGAGTTAGATGTCTCCTTTCCTCTGCTAGTCTTCGGGACACCCTTGGGCAATGTGGAGCTCCCGTTCAGCCCCCCTATCAGAGTTATGTGAAGCCATTGGAGCAGGTGGTGAATGGTGTTGTGGGAACAGCTGACAAGTAGTGCCAGTTATGGTCCCCACACCGCGATGGAAGGCAAAGATCTCATGTATAGAGACAATGGCTGCGGTCTCCGACTAGTACAGTCACTGCCAAGAAGGAAAGGAATGGCAAACTACCGTCTTATATGGCCTAGAATAATCATGACAAACCACAACTTAATATCTACAGCTAATGACGTTAATGGGTCTCCACAGCCACCTCATTCGGTAGGGAGCGTCATGTGCTACAGGTGACACCCGATTGTCATCAAGGTGCTGTATGCAAGATCAAAAATAAAGAGACACCAGCAATAGGAACTTGGAACATTAGATCAGCATTCCTGGTTGGAAAACTAGAAAATATCAGTCAAGAAATGAAGAGAATGAAATTGAACATCTTGGGACTATGTGTAATGAGATGGAAAGGAGCAGGATTATTACAATGCGACAGCGGAAATGTAATTTACGCTTGGGGAACCACACACGAAAGAGGAGTAGGCATCATGTTAGATAGAGAAAGAAGCAAAACAGTGAAAGGATTTGGGCCAGTATCAGATAGAATTCTGCTAGTAAAATTGAGAGGTAGACCAATGGATATCAACATAATTCAAGCTTATGCACCAACAAGTAATAGCGAAGAAGAAGACTTTGACACTTTTTACAATGAGCTAGAGATGACCATGGAACAGTGTAAATCTCAAGAAATAACTATTATATTAGGGGATTTCAATGCAAAGGTAGGAACAGCTAAAGTGCAAAATGTGACTGGAGGACATGGCCTTGGAGAGACAAATGACAGAGGGGATAGATTGATAGATTGGGCAAAGAGACATGAAAAGATTATAGGTAACACCTGGTTCAAACAACACCCTAGGCGACTATGGACATGGCAAAGTCCAGACAAAAAAGTACACAATCAAATTGATTTTATGCTGGTACAGAGAAGATTCAGGAATGGGCTAATATCTGTTAAAACAAGGCCAATCAGCAGATTGCAAATAGTGACCATGTGCCAGTAGTTGGAAAGATAAGAGTAAAACTGTGGAAGGCACAGAAATCCCCAAGAAATATACATTTAAAAATAGATATGCTTAGAGTAGATAAACAGATGAGTGATAAGTACAGCATGATAGTACAAAATAATAAAATGCTATTATATATATATAATGCTAAGTATAGTATAATGCTATTGAGAAAATACAGGGCATCGAGGTGCAGTGGGAAATACTCAAACAATTGATTAACAAACATCAAAAGAAGTAATACCAGTGACTAAAAGAATCAACAAAAAGAAATTGATGACAGAAGAAATATACAAAATATTGCACAAAGAGATCCAGAACAAATGCAGAGAAGCGAAGGAAGGATGGTTAAAACAGAAATGTGAAGAAATGGAAAAACAACAAAAGAAAGACTCAAAATTTATGCACAATCAGTTAAATGAATTAACAGGAAGAAAAGAAGTCAAAGTTTGAGGATGTGTGAAATCAAGGGAAGGAAATATAGTAATGGGACAGGAGTAGATAATGGAAAGGAAATATTAAAAAATAAAAAAAATGGTATGTAAGAAGCTTCACGTGATAAGTGGACGACATAGACTGACTAAACAACGTTTTGGCCCAATATGCCTTCATCAGGAACAAACAAAAAAAACACACACACAAAACTAATAACGAAACAACTAAAACAAAAACAATCGAAATGTGTTAAAGAAAACACAATTAACTATCCTGTCAAAACCAAAAGGAAATAGCAACCAAGCGCAGCTGTCGTGAACGTAGAGAAACGTGCAAAAATGTGCGCAAATGCACACAGAACCAGAGGAGTTCACACAGGGGTCAGTGTGCAAACACAAAGGAGAAAGAATCGAATAGTAGACTAACAGGTGTTCAAAAGGCGGTAAGAGTGAGATGTCTGAGAGTGGGGTACAATAAAAACAAATGAGGGTAAGGAGCACAGAAAAAAAGTATAGAGGAGAAAACCGAAGTGTCTCATAAGGGACAAGAGGAGAAGAACTATAAATAGCATGGCATAGTAAGTAGACCAAAGAACCCAAATATGTACTTCTCTACTGCACATATGTGGGCATTTGCGCACATTTTTGCACGTTTCTCTACGTTCACGACAGCCGCACTTGGTGTTGCTATTTCCTTTTGGTTTTGACAGGATAGTTAATTGTGTTTTCTTTAACACATTTCGATTGTTTTTGTTTTAGTTGTTTCGTTATTAGTTTTGTGTGTGTGTTTTTTTTGTTTGTTCCTGATGAAGGCCTATTGGGCCAAAACGTTGTTTAGTCTGTGACGTCCACTTATCACGTGAAGCTTCTTACCATACCATTTTTTTTTATTTTTTTATTTTTCCTCACATTCAGCTTTACTGCAGCTTCGCATTTTTATGCCTTAACCCTTTAGATAATGGAAAGATGGACAAAATATATCAGTCAACTCTATGATGATGAAAGACCAGAGCTAATCAATTCAAACAAAGACACAGAACCACCAATAATGCAGATTGAAGTGGAGGACACAATTCAACACAAGAAAAGAGGCAAAGCTCCAGGTCCCGACAATATAACAATCGAAGAGATTAATGCATTAGGAGAGCTGGGAGTACAAATCATAACAAAACTACTCAATGACATATATAACACTGGACACATACCCGAAGATCTACTAAAATCTATCTTTGTAGCCATACTGAAGAAGTCATGTGCCACTGATTGTGAAGACCATTCACTATTAGTCTCATTAGCCATATGACTAAAATATTACTAAGAATCATCATGAGATGTGTAAAGAACAAAATAAAACCATAAATAAGTGCGGAACAATGTGGATTTGTGGAAGGAAAGGGCACCAATAATGCAATATACATCTTAAGAACATTGATAGAAAGAGCTATAGAGGTAAAGAAAGATCTATATATATGCTTTATAGACTACACAAAAGCATTTGACAAAGTAAAGCATGTGGAAATAATCAATATACTGGAGAAATTAAACATTAATGGCTAGGATATGCAAATCATAAAAAACATGTACTGGCAACAAACAGCAGCTAAACAAATTAACAACCAAACAGGACAATTCAACATATGAAACAAGGAGTCAGACAAGGCTGTGTTCTGTCGCTGGATTTGTTTTCACTTTACAGCAAACATATTATGAAATCAATCGTAGACAAAAAAATAATTGAAGTCAACGGTCACAACATAAATAATTTGCGATATGCGGATGATACAGCCATATTAGCACAGACAAAATGAACTACAATAAATGATAGACATAATAATAAAAGAAAGCAACAAGAAAGGTCTCAGTCTGAATAGTAAGAAAACAGAAGTAATGGTCATATCGAAGAAACAATCATCACCATCATGCAGCACAAAAATAAACAGGACAAATCTGAAACAAGTGTAACACCTCAAATACTTAGGCACAATAATAACATTAGATCGAAGATGCACCACAGAAATAAAAATCAGAATAGCTCAGACTAAAATAGCATTTCAGAAAATGAAAAATATCTTATGCAACAAATCTATGTCAATAGAAATGAGAAAGAGAGTTCATCGGTACCATATAGAACCAATTCTGACCTATGGAAGCGAATCATGGACAGTAGACAAACAAATGAAAAGACGATTGGAGGCCACAGAGATGGGATTTCTCAGAAGAATGTTGAAAGTTCCCTGGACATCTAAAAAGACCAGTGAGAAAGTTCTCAAAGAGGCCAACACAAAAAGGGAGCTCCTAAAAAACATCAGAAAGAAACAATCAACATTTTTTGGGCACATCATGAGAAGATGAAAGTTGGAATACTTGGTTACAACTGGCAAAATAAAAGGAAAGAGAGATCGCGGACGACAAAGAAAGAAAATACTGGATAGCTTGGTGTCATGGCATGGAAAACAGTCAACAACAGAAATGATAAGATGCATTGTGGATAGAAGATTGTGGAAGGACATGATCGCCTATGCCAATCGGTATGGCACATGATGATGATGATGATGAATATAGACAAAGAAGGAAGAACAGGAAAGGATACCAAAATAAGGATACAAAAAGCAAGAGGTGCACTCACTGCGCTAGGAAACAAATGGAAATCCAAAGAAATTAGGTTAAATACAAAAATAAAAATTGTCAACTCCAATGTTAAGTCAGTCCTATTATGCGGCTGTGAAACATGGAGAACAACAAAAATGACAATCATGAAGATACAGACCTTCATTAATGGATACTTGCACAGAATAAAAGGATGGAAATGGCAGGACAAAATCTCTAACAAGAATTATAGAAAAGCACCAGTCAAATACCAATGGATAAAGAGATACAATGAAGATGATGGCGCTGGATAGGGCGCACACTGCATAAGCCAACTGAGAGTATTACACAACAGGCCCTTTTTTTGAATTCCCAGGGAAAAAAAACAAAGAGGAAGACCAAAATATTCTGGGGAAGGCAAATGGAAGCAGAGATGAAGATGATGGGTAAGACATGTAATGATCTTTAAAGAATGACAAGAAACAGAATGGCTTGGAAAGTGTTTGTTGAAGACCTATGCTACACATCGTGTTGAAAGGTAGAAGAAGAAGAAGATAGTGTAAAATAAATGATAATGATAAAATGAGTAGGTTATAACAGTCACACTCACATTCTTAACCAGATCTACCAGCCACTGTGTGAAGAAGTGCCAGCGTGGTCTGTAATAACTGAAATTATAACAAGTAAATTATTGTTATTGTTAGGGATTAAAATAATTTAATGAAAACAGACAAGGTGAAAGGCTAAAATATACTTGGAGGAAAGAAGTGAAAACAGAGATGAAGAGGATGAGAAGAAAATACAGCAATTTTAAGAAAATGGCACCAAACAGCCTAGAAAGTGTTTGTTGAAGATCTATGCTAGGAGTTAAAAGGTAGAAGAAGAGGTATTTTTCTTGTTATGTGAGATTAAGATAATTTATTACAAATATTTTTCAATGGCACATGTAAAAGGTAAATCACATCTGTGTAGTTACTGGTGCTGACTGTGGTCAGATTTTAAAAAAAATAGAGCCAATTTCACCTGCCATGCATGTCATATGAAGTGACTATGGAGATTGAGGGGGCCAACAACCTGAGATCTGTGAAATGATGTTAAAACATATACAGTACGATTTTTCTTTTTAAATGACATCGGATTCAATTTGAGATTCATTATGCAATTATTTATTTAAAGTTAACTACAAGATTTTTTACATGAGGTCTATAAAAAAATTTTCTATAAAATTTACTTCTTGCATTTTTTTGAAGTCACATTGATCGAGAAGGGGATACAAGCAAAGAAATTAGAATCAGAATAGCTGAAGCAGCAATGTCTTTCAGAAGCCTATAAAAGTTGTGGAAATCAAAACTCATCAGCACAAACACAAAACTTAGACTATTCAAATCAAATGTACTATCAACCCTTACATATGCGCATGAAAGCTGGAAAACAACAAGAGACATAGAAACAAAGTTGAACGCCTTCGAAATAAATGTCTAAGGAAAATACTTGGTATAGTGTGGAACAAATTCAAAACAAACGAGGAAATTAGAGAAATCACCAATCAACCACTAATATCTTCAGTAATAAAGAAAAGACGATGGTCATATGTTGGACATGTGATGAGATGAGATAATAACCGAATAGCAAAGCAAGCCCTCATGTGGGAAACAACAGGTAAGAGGAAAAGAGGAAGACCCAGAGAGACACTGAGAAGAACATTGATGAGAGAGGTAAAAGCAGCAGGAATCGGCTCCCTCAATGAGATAGAGCTGCTTGCACAGAACAGAGACAAATGGCAAGATTTGATAAAATATCTTTAAAAGAATTGAAAACTGCTAGAATAAAATGTCAGATGGGAGAAGGAGTATCTTGGACTATGCCCTATGGGCCGGCTACGGCTTGAAAGGTCAATAGATAGATCAATTTTTATAAAACAAAAACTTTATATAAAAATTATACAGTAATAAGAAAAAAATGTTTTTACCTATAATTTTCAATTTGTTCAGTTATTATCCAACATGTAGGTCATGTTGGCAAATAACAAAATGGCAACTCTTTTGCTCTGTCTTAACTTGCAAGGTAATCATTACTGTACTTTTGTTTGTAACACAATAGTCTATCTTGAAAGTTAAAGTAAGTAAAAATTATAGGGAAAACAACCTCAAAAAAAATGCATCCTGAAGATGGGTGTATTGGATTGTGAGGTGCATGTACATTGCAACATATTCTACATATAAAGATAACTTTACTGATGATTCAATGAGGTGGTGATCAACCCAGAGAAACCCACCTCATCTGTGTTGTACCAGACTGTTTGTCCCTGAGCAGGAAAATCTACTTAATATCATTAACAAATAAAGAATTGGAGAAACAAATATAATTTGTTGTATAACTTGTTTCATTATAGCTGAATAACAGATACAGACCTGCCTACTGCACATTAGGAAAATTTAAAAAATGGTATGTAAGAAACTTTACGTGATAAGTGGACGACACAGACTAAACGTTTCGGCCCAATAGGCCTTCATCAGGAACAAACAAAAAAACACACACACAAAACTAATAACGAAACAACCAAAACAAAACAATCGAAATGTGTTAAAGAAAACAAAATAAACTATCCTGTCAAAACCAAAAGGAAATCGCAACCAAGTGCGGCTGTCGTGAACGTCGAGAAAAATAGTTGCATCCTCCTACTGCACATTAGTCTGTTCCCTTTTTTTCCATGTTGTCTTAACCCTGAATCAGTCCTCCATTACCCACACTCAAATTCTTGCCTCCAAGACTTGCCCTTTCTCTGATAGAATTGTTTTCTCTCTCACCCACCAGCCTCATAATTTGGCAGCACCATGTACTCAAATGACACCTACTTGACATTCACTCGGATCCCATCACTTGTCTCCTATCATTTTATCCTTCTTTAGCAGCCATAAATGTAACAGGAACCTCCAGGATATCTTGGTTAGCAGTGGACTCCATAGCTCTAACCAGGATTATGGGGGTACGACCTCCTGCAGTAAGTCTGTATGCAGCAAATGCCCTTTCGTGCCACAGACCAAACAAGTTAACTCCCTAATGTCAACATTGATATCAAAGAAGGTTTCACCTGAGAATCTCATACACGCAATCATTTGTAAATACTGCTACAAGACGTATATAGGTCAAACCGGTAGACATTTAGGCGATGAGTTTCGAGAACACCTCTTCAATATCATTCAAGACTTAGGTACTCAAGTTTCCACTAACTTCAACTCTCCTCCCCACCATGACTTCAAAGATATCACTGGTATCATTTCCTGTTCCATTGATTACCTCAGCCGAACTTACCCTAGAAATGTGACTCACAGTCCATCTTGGCTCTCTCCACCTAAGATAGATTAATTCCTTTCACTCTTTTCTGTCATAACTCATTGATTCTTTCTTCACATATCTATTATTATCATTTCTGTTACCATCTTTATTACCATAAACATTGTTATTATCATTTTATTATTATTTTCCTTTATGTACCCCCTCCCAACCTCTGTCTCAATTTATTCTTTACTTGTTGTAGGTTCTTATTTCTCTTTTCTACATCTTTTAATTGTTTCATCTGTACCTTCTTGCACAATATTGTCCTTAAATCCATAAATTGTTTCACCTGATCAGCATTGGCTATTGTCCTGGTTATTTCCTATTCTGCTTCCCATTCATTCCTTTTTTTCTCCTCTGGGCCATGAGGAGATGCAGCTAAATAACTAAGCAGAAATAATTTTATTGTCTTTGTTTGTTATTTGTCTTCTTTCACTGATGAAGGCCTTGAGTCAAAATGTTTATTCTTTGTCTGTCTTTCTTTTGTTAAACTGCCATATATAATTTTATGTTTATTTTCTCGTACAGTAAACTGCTGCTGTTTTCATTACAATATTCACTGTGGACATTTGGGAGCCAAAGCAGACTATAGCATTTTTGTTAGTGAACTGGTCCACTGAGAAAAAGAGGCCAGGTTTAGCCAGGCTTAAATGAGTGCCAGATTTTTTTTACTGGAAAAGAAAGATGGCACTGACATAGTGCTGACCACATTGTCAAAATAATATACAAATCTAAAAATAAATTAGGACTAACACTATAATATTGCCATATTACCTATACACATATGTGTGCTTATTCGATAATGTTAACCTTAGATGGTAGATGTACAACAGAGGTGTGGTGCAGAATGGCTCAGGCAAAAGCAGCTTTCCAAAAATGAGGAAGATACAGTGCAATCAATTTTTGACAATAGAAACAGGAAAAAAGAGTTCTTAAATGTTATGTACAGCCAGTCTTAACATATGGATGTGAATCATGGACAATAGGACAGCAGACAAGAAAATCACTGGAGGCTGTAGAAATGTGGTTTTACAGAAGAATGTTGAGAATACCATGGGCAACTAAGAAGAGTAATGAAAACGTTCTGAAAGAGGTCAAAGCAAAAGAGAGCTAATTTCCAATATAAGGAAGAAACAACCGTCATTTTTTGGTCATGTAATGAGAAAGGAACAGCTGGAATATATTGTGACAACTGGGAAAGTTGAGGGACAAAGAGATAGAGGGAAGCAAAGATAAAAAATACCAGACAGCTTATGAGAATGGCTTGGCAGAAGGCCAACAACAGAAATGTTAAATAAATTTCAAGATTGAAAGTTGTGACGAGACATGATCACCTACACCAGCAGGCATGGTACTTTATGATGATGATATGTGTGATGAAGCTCTTTATTTTTCTGATCTATTGTGAACACAAATACAAAAATGTTGAGGAAGTTGACTATATTGATACAGTGAAAGTGAACTGTAAAAATACCTTTTGACTTTAATAAACTTTTGTGGATATTGTTATCATAATAAAAAACAAACAAACTGAAGTAAGTAAGCACATATACAAAAAAATATATGAAATAAAACTTACTTTTTCCATAAAGGTTTTATATCCGTAAACTTTTTGTTTGTATTGCTTTTGGTGTTCCAGTGTCTGAGTTAAATGTTAGTTTATTATAGTCTCAGAACAGTGGTTGCATTAATGTTCAGTTCATGCACTAGTGGTATCAGTACTTTGTGATATTTCAGGTTCATGAAGTGCATCTCCCAAAGCTTGACACATAGCAGACTCTATTAGATCATCTCTGTAGGATGATGCAACTATCTGACCTTCTCTGTAGGATGTTGGACTTGACTTCAGAGGTTCTTTCCTCGTGTGAGTCCAGGTGCCTTTATTTACATAAAGTAGCATAGTTTCTCATATAACAGGATCACCATTTTATGAGAGGGAATTTATTTAACTCCTTCAGGAAAAATGCAGCGCTTATATCTAGAGAGACTCTTCTCTTGGATGACAGGCCAGTGTGTTGTTAATCCCCTCCTCACAGGATGTAGATCAGCAAACTTTGAAAAGAGTATACCCTCTTGATAGTCTCACAACAACATTTTTGTTTAATCCTACTTAAATTACTTTGCATTCCTGATGTTTCAGTTTCTGGAAATCAAGATCAGTCTCTTCCTTCTTAATTGTATTTCTGTCTGCTGCCCATTTCCAACAAAAGGTTGTATTTAAAATTGTGTACATTGACCTTTTAACTAACCACAATTCACCCCAGCCTTCCATAGGGTTCACCTTTATCTTCAGTGTTGTTCAATGTCTATACAGTAAGTATCACAACTGAGAAAATCATGTTGGGGTAGGGGGGTGGGCACGAACATTATCCATTATCCTATGTTGGTGATATTTTGGTATATCATTAGGGTAGAGACAAAGAGTGTGTTGCAGGAGAACTTCGGACAGAGCTTAATTGTATGGAATGTGGTGGGGGGATGGAAATGCACAAATCAACATGATGAATGCAACAGGACATGGGTTTTCTTCTTTAAAGACATAGTCAAAAAGTCAAAATCCAAATGTGAATTTGTGTTCAAGGATTGTGGAGAGAACTAATACAAAGAGACACCTAGGAGTGTAGTTTAATTGGAGCATTGCTTTTAAGAAGCATGTAGACCAAGTGGTACTGAAAGTAAGAACGGGCCAAGGACTCTTATCTGCAATGAGGGTCGTGACTGAAGCACAAAATGGGCAGCAGCATCTTGTTCTCTTAAACCAGGGGCTGGTCCTGTCTGTGATTGAGTATGCACTGACAATCCTGACTATCAGCAGTACACAAATGGAACAACTGGAAAGGATACAAAATGATGAAATGCATATCATGTTAGAGTGCACAACAATAACTAAGTGTAAAGTGATACACACTACACACTCCTTGAATTTACCACCATGGCAGACAGAATAAAGCTTTGTTGAGCACATATCTACCTTTGAATCAGTGCAGATATACATGACCTGTTTTACTGTGAATTTATAAGAGCAAAAGGCAGCAGGTCAAAAAAAAACAAAAAAAAAAAAAATCATTGATGGATGATGGAAGCCTATGACATGCTGTTGAGTCATAGAACCTATCTAAGAATTGGTAAAATTACTGTCAGAGTGCCACAAGACCTTTCCATAGCCATCAGAGTTGATGGAGAATATAGACAACAAAATCCCTTGGTCCTTGAGGCAGAAGTGAAGACCTTAAATTTTTAGAATTCTGCTGAGAGTGACTTAGTTATTTTCACAGATCGATCTGTTATTCGGCAAGTAAGGAACTCGTGGACCTATACAACTCAGGTTGAAGTTAGAGCTGTGAAAGATGTCAGTGGTGCTTTCATTTTGACTACAAGTAGTGTAACCATGGAAATTATGGCTCTTACAAAAGCATGAGCATGGCTTGAGACACAGACTTATACACATGTTTTTTTACTTGATGACTCAATGGTTAAGCTCAGAAAGATCATAACTGGCTGGGCACTTGAGTGTAAGAGGTAAGGAGCATGCTAACAGACTAACCAGTTTGGATGATGTTGAGTGCAGAAGGGCAATAGAACACGATAACATTCTGAATGCAGGAGCTACTGAGTTAAGTGCTCTGTGCACACCGTGAGCTGTGTGTTTCATCTGTTTTGATCATGTTCCGATATTCCAATTGTTCACGATGAATGCTGATATTGTATGACAGGGAACAGTTGGCCGTGTTCATTTTCTATGCGGTTTCGCCTTATGTCTTTTGGCGTGTGCTGGGACTGCTATGATGGGGACTACAGCTACCATTCTTTGTTTGGGAGATGAGTTAGTAATTCTGATGATTCCACTGGCACGGGCGGTTGAGCAATTATGAATTTTAATTCGTTTGCAGTGATATCGGGGCCTTCCATAACCAAATAACATTCTGAATGCTCTCAGGGACACTGGATGAAATATACAGCTAAAAAAATTACCCTGAATCCACAACCATGAACAAACTGCATGAATATCATGATAAGGCAAGAGATGCTAGACAGGAGCGCTTGCAGAAATCCAAAGAAGACTTGTCAATAAATACAATTCCAGAGTCGTTAGTTGCTACACATATACTTCATAAGAGATCTGCGCACTTATGGACCAATGTGTAATGAGGACAACCTGTCAACTCAACTAAATTGTGTTGTCTCCTCCTTGGTTATCCTTGACCCTGAAATGTACATTGGTACACTACATATAGTGTGATTAAAGGCAAACAATATAAAATATAATTATAGTACACATTGCTACTTGAGAAAAGTTCTAAGATGTACTGGACCAACTAACACAGACATATGTCCTTCAATAAATGTATCAAGAAATCAATAATGTTATTATCAGAACAAGACAGAGATGTATATGGACTGAGAGGTTACAAATGATATTTTTGGGAGAAACAAAAATAAAAACAAAAAGTACATTAAACATATTTATAACAAACATATTTATAATATAATAAAATTACTGAAAACATTCTTACTCTCCTATGACACCAGCCCACTGCTTGGATGCATAATCATTGATCTGGGAAACATATTTGTAAAAATTAAATAATAAATGCAGTAACAAATTTTATTTTTTAAATTTATTAATACTATTTTAAACTCAACACGAGTATCTTAGTAACAAAAAACAAATTGTGAAATTGAAATTCAGGACAATGAGCAAATTTTGAATGGGTTATGAAATATACCTCTCCATTAGGTCCCCAAAGAGTTATCTGATTGCGGGCATTGTATTCTAACAGAACTTTCTCATTGCCATCTGTGCCCCATGATTTAGCATCCGCAAGCCAGTTCCCCAACAAGAAGCGGTCGTTTGAGGACAACAAGCGGTCTAAATCTGCCAAAAGGTCTGTGATGTTTGTTCCAGCTTGTCTGTGTCAGAAAGGGTGATATTTATTTATTTAGCATTACTAAATTGTAAAAAAAATGTACATCATAATTAGAAAATACATACTTAATAAATTGACTTTGTAGCTTACTTTTGCACAGAAAATAACATTTTTTTAACGAATCATGTTGTTTGTATTATCATCATGTTTCTGATCTTTTTGAATTCTCCTAATTGTCTCCCCTTGTATTTTGGCCATATAAATATTAACCCATATTTGATGCATGGCCACAATATCTGGTCAATGAGTGGATCTTGATTGTTACCTTAAAGCTGAGCGACCCCATAATACGGTCAGAAATATTTTTACATTTTAAAAATTCATAATTCTTTAGTAAACCATTTAAACTAGTATATTTAAAAGATGAAATGACTTCAGGAGGTCTCCTAAACATATGATTATATAGCAGCCCTTTTTAAATGAGTTCCGGGCTTACAATTTTGTTTTAAACTTTTTTTAAAAAATTACTTAAGTATTATAAAAAATACAATAATATCAGATGGAAGATGCACCACAGAAATAAAAAGCAGAATAGCTCAGGCCAAAATAGCATTTCAGAAAATTAAAAATGTCTTGTGGAACAAGTCTATGTCCATAGAAGTGAAAAGAGAGTTCATTGGTGCTATATAGAGCCAATTCTGACCTATGGAAACGAATCATGGACAACAGACAAACAAATGAAAAGATAATTAGAGCCACAGAGTTGTGATTTCTCAGAAGAATGTTGAAAGTTCCCTGGACCACTAAAAAGATGAATGAGAACAGCCTCAAAGAGGTCAACACAACAAAGGAGATCCTAAAAAATTCCCATCTTGTATGATAAAACTATGTGTTTATACTGTATATGATAAAACTATGTGTTTACTATATATGATAAAACTATGTACTGTAAATAAAACAATTTTTGCTGTCCATCCTCAATCTGAGGGTCTCTGCAAGGTCTCCTCTTGATAAGGAATAACATACATTTGTCTTTGTGTGTTCTTTAGGTTATTTTTTCCATTACATTTTTTTCTGGTTACAGCATTGATCTCTGGCAGAAACAGGTAAGTTACTAAATGCACACAAAATGAGAACTAGATATGTAGATATTATATGAAACAAGACAATTGGCTAAAATGAAAGTAGAAAGTATGTGTTTGTTATTACAGCCAGAGGCGATTCAGAAACAATAACAAAATGGCCTTGTATTGAAATCTGGAAGCAAGATCAAAGTGGCAGACCAAGGACAACCTGGCTGTGAACAGTGTTTAATAGGGTAGCCCAGACATGGGCTTTACGTGAAGGCAAGATCAAAGTGGCAGACCCAGGACATCCTGGCTGTGAACAGTGTTTAATAGGGTAGCCCAGACATGGGGCTTCATGTGAAGGATAGCCGTGGACCCACACAAAAAAGGAGAAGCTGGGCTGTTACTTTACAAGATACTATCAGGTTTGTAGGTCTGCTGCCAAAGAAAAGAGCAAGATATACCTTGCATCTTAGGAGAGCAACAAACTATACCTTGTCTCCAGGAGAGCAACAAACTATACCTTGTCTCCCAGGAGAGCAACATACTATACCTTGTCTCGCAGGAAAGCAACAAACTATACCTTGTCTCTCAGGAGAGCAACAAACTCTACCTTGCATCTCAGGAGAGCAACAAACTATACCTTGTCTCCCAGGAGAGCAACAAACTATACCTTGTCTCTCAGGAGAGCGACAAACTATACCTTGTCTCCCAGGAGAGCAACAAACTATACCTTGTCTCCCAGGAGAGCAACAAACTATACCTTGTCTCCCAGGAGAGCAACAAACTATACCTTGTCTCCCAGGAGAGCAACAAATTATACCTTGTCTCTTAGGAGAGCAACAAACTATACCTTGTCTCTTAGGAGAGCAACAAACTATACCTTGTCTCCCAGGAGAGCAACAAACTATACCTTGTCTCCCAGGAGAGCAACAAACTATACCTTGTCTCCCAGGAGAGCAACAAATTATACCTTGTCTCCTAGGAGAGCAACAAACTATACCTTGTCTCCCAGGAGAGCAAAAAACTATACCTTGTCTTTCAGGAGATCAACAAACAATACAAACAGTCTCAAAGAGGTCAACACAACAAAGGAGATCCTGAAAAATATCAAAACTAAACAATCAAAATTTTTTGGACACATCATGAGAAGAGTAAAGTTGGAATACTTGGTAACAACTGGAAAAATACAGGTAAAGAGAGTTTGTGGATGACAAAGAGAGAAAATACTGGATAGCTTGGTGTCATAGCATGGAAAATAGTCAACAACAGAACTGATATGATGCATGGTAGTTAGAAGATTATGGAAGAACATGATCGCCTATGTCAACCAGTATAACACATGTTGATGATGATAGTGCGACAAAGAATTGTTATTAGTTTTGCTTTCTTTTGTATTTTGTCTATCTACCCAACTAAATGCACTAAGCCAAGACTGGAATACAAAAGATAGACTGGAAAGACCTAGTAATTACAAAACATAACATTAAGCTATAATGAAAAAAATAGTAGATATAGTTGCGATAACAGAACAAGCTTGAATGGCTAGTAACAAGAGTATGATAAATGAATGCTTTTGTATGTTTGGAGGGGAGGCAGGAGCAGTCTGCCTTAGGTGACAGTCAGTAAAAGTGTACCAAAAATAAGAGAAGGCACCAAATAGAAAGGAGAGGTGACATAAACAATAGAAGATAGGCACAAATATAAATATTAAATATCATGCAGGGCCACATGTAGAGCTACAGAAAATGTAAAAATAAACATAAAATGGCATTACACAGCTAAACCTGTAGAAGGATATCTCAAACTTTGA
The DNA here is from genome assembly GCA_032433765.1 of Megaustenia siamemsis. NCBI lineage: Eukaryota > Metazoa > Mollusca > Gastropoda > Stylommatophora > Ariophantidae > Megaustenia > Megaustenia siamemsis. The sequence continues at coordinate 35,231,405 of JAVIAB010000139.1, read as the reverse complement.
TATTTCAGCATTAAAGCCTTCATCGGGTTCAGAACAGCAAATATAAATACAAAAAATAAACATAAAAGGTAAGCACTGATCTCAAAATGGCGATGTGAGGTGATAGACTCTTTTTTGGGGGCCTAAATAACTGGAAGAGTGAGAGTGGCCAGGACCTATGTGCCTGCTGATCACATGATGAATAGTCAAAAAGGTAGGTAAGATCTTGAAGGCCAAAAAGGGGCCAAACAGTGAAAAATGAGAAAGGGTCCTAAGGGATCAAATGGGGGTCCTATAGGGTTAGAGAAAAAAAAAACAGGGATGGTGTGGTGGAAGAACAGCAAGAGAAATGATAATAATAACACAGTGTAGAATAAAGATGGTACACAGAAGAGAGTAGAAGAGGAGGCCAATGATTAAAGGCAAGAGTGAAAAGAGTTTAAACCTCTCAGATGGAAAGTGTCAAAAACTGGTTACGAGTTGGTTCTCCAAAGCAAACAAACTGTAGGTATCAGAGGAGCAAGAAATAATGCCAGTACCCCGGAAGTCCTCAGAGCTAGGATGACCTGGAGATCTGAAATAGACATTTTGGTTAGAAGTCACCTCAGCAACCCCTACCAGAGGCATGGCCCTCTGTGACAGTTGATGTAGTAGTGCCCTTTTGTACTACAGACTTGCAATGTCCTCTTCCCGTTATGCCCATTTCATATCTGGGAAAGTGGCTTCATTGCACATCCCGCATTCTTATATACACTATCATCTGCAAATGCTACCATTAAGACATATTTTGGCCAACAGACCAACATTTAGGTGACAGGGTCAGTAAACACTTGTACAACATCAAATGAGATTCCAGCACCCCGGTCTCCTCCCATTTCAGATATTCAGGCCATCTTACCTCTGAGAACTTCCAGGTTACTGACATCATCTCTAGCTCCTCCAATAACCTTTGGAGAACTGACTCATAGCCTGATTTGGTTCTCTGCATCTAAGAGGGTTAAACTCTTGTCACTATCTCTTTAACCCATTTCAAACCTGACAAGACCATTTGTGGGCAATCATTTACTTCTCACTTCAGATGCAACTAGGATCGACATTTTAAGACTAAGATGCAGTTTCATCCTTCCCCATTGAAATTTGGATAATTTAAAAATGTAATTTATTAATCCATCTAATTTAGTGGATTTATGTGCTGGAAGCATGATATTGGTATTTAATATGGAATAATATGACAATGTGATTAATTCAAGAAGCAAGATAATATTAATACATATACTGATGAAGTGACATCTGGGTGAGTTGATGAACATAATAAATTTTTGCATTTTTTCAATTTTTCTTCACATTTAACAATAGATTGTGAACTCCTGAGCCTTTTAATTTACATTAGATTTAGTTAATCTGAAACTTTGTCCATTTTTCTTTTGTATTGTATAGTTTGTGTGTTATTGTAAGGCACAGTTTTTTTTTAATTTTAATTTCTAAAAATAATTATGCTGTTATTTATGCAGAGCTTTTCCCCTTGTTTCAGGATTATGGAAATGAAAATAGTGTAGTGGCTTCAGTAATGAAAAGATTAATAATTGAGTTCCTCTTCCCCTTTTGCCCTTGTCATAACTTTATTCCTCACTACATTATCTTTACTGCCTCTCTTGCTTATCTTATGTATGTGCAAATATGTCTGTAGATGTATATATGCACATTTTTGTGTGAGTGTATACATGTATGTGTGACCACTTAGATACTTATAGACATTGTCAGTGCCTTTGTAGTCACAATAACCTAGACAGTGTTCCCCCCACTCTCATATTTTTAGAACCCTTACATGGTTTCACCCTTTGACCAGTAGGGTAATTACAGTGTAAAACCGCAAATCCCTCTCATTCTCATTCCGGCCACGGTCCATGACACAGGGAAGAAATTTTTCTTTTCTTAAACCAGTTTTTATTATTTGTTTTTGATGTTTCATTACTAGTTAGCTATGTAGTTTTAGTTTTATTTACTTACATATCTGTGTGTGTGTGTGGTTTGTTCCTGCTGAAGGCCTATTGAGCCGCAATGTCATTCAAATTTGTGTCGTCTATCAATCACGTAAAGCTTTTACAATACCATTTTTTCTTTTTTTTTTTCAATTCTCCCTCACATTTAGGTTTACTGCAGCTTTGCATTTTTATGCATCCATTTGCATTTCTTTGCCGTGACGCCCTATACCACCCTGTCTTCTATTTTTCCTCTTACCCTATGGGACCCTTTTCACCTTTTCACTATATTTGGCTCCTTTTTAGCCCTCGAGATCTTACCTGCCCTAATGAAAACTTTTATGGTAACCAACAAGGACATAGGTCATGGCCACTCTTCTTCTTCCGGTCATTCAAACCCTATGAGACTATCACCTTACACTTGAGATAAGTACTTGCTTTTTACGTTTATTTTTGTGTTCATATTTGTTGTTTTGTGCCTGAACTTTATGCTTAAACATTGTAGTTTGTCCCTCATCTCTCTACAGGCTTACCTGCTTAATACCATTTTACGTTTATTTTACAAAAATAATAGAAGACATAATAATAGGAGTTTTAAGAAAAGCCTCTGTCCAAGAGACATTTACTAATATCTAAATCTTACTTAATATGAAAAAACAGCTATGGAAATGTGTGATAAAACTCACATAATTATGTCTGTGTTATTGTTCTTGAAGGCCGTAATCATGTTCATATAGTAGACAAGAGCAACAGTCTGGAGGCTGTTTCTGGTTACATCTGTGATGTCATAGTGAAAAAGCTGACTTCCCTCCAAGTCATAAGCTGACTGCAGAAAGTTGTCCCAAGCCATAAAGAGATCTTCATGGTTGTACCATGCCTAAAACAGTTATTTCATTTTTTATAAGATAAAATGACAAAATATGGCTGGAAATTTTGAAAAATATTTTGCTGATAAATATAATCAGCAACTAAAAAAATATTCACACACTGATAACATGAAGATTTTGGATCTGGATTAATGTTTCTGGTTAGATCTATGATGTCATAGTAAAAGAGCTGACTTCCCTCCAAGTCATAAGATTTTTGGATCTGGATTAATCCAGAAACAATGTTTCTGGTTACATCTGTGATGTCATAGTAAAAGAGCTGACTTCCCTCCAAGTCATAAGATTTTTGGATCTGGATTAATGTTTCTGGTTACATCTGTGATGTCATAGTAAAAGAGCTGACTTCCCTCTAAGTCATAAGATTTTTGTATCTGGATTAATCCAGAAACAATGTTTCTGGTTACATCTGTGATGTCATAATAAAAGAGCTGACTTCCCTCTAAGTCATAAGATTTTTGTATCTGGATTAATCCAGAAACAATGTTTCTGGTTACATCTGTGATGTCATAGTAAAAGAGCTGACTTCCCTCCAAGTCATAAGATTTTTGTATCTGGATTAATCCAGAAACAACAGCAAGAATTGTCATTGGACTTCGGAAGGAAGGTAAAAGAGAGGAGCAGGCCATATATAGCTTGGTGGTGAATATAGAAGACAAAGATGCACTGTATGGACCAGAGTGATAGCACTCTGTGATGATTGGATGGTTATGGGCCTATGATGTATAGATATTTATGAGCTTGAGATGGATGAGTAATTGTGGGCCTGTAATGTACAAATAGTTATGGACCTGTAGGGGATGAGTGGGAGTAAAGGCATCAAGATGCAAAGAGATGCAATGATGCTGTAAAGCTGATTCGAGATGACATAGTAATTCGGATGATTCCACGGGCGGTTGAGCCGTTATGGATTTTAATTCATCTGCAGTGATACTGGGGCCTTCCATAACCATAACTAGGTGTAAATGCATTGTGTTACTAGTTTATGACAAGCTTGTACTTTTCAGCCCAACACATTCATCTTTGACATGGTAGATTTTTTTATTTGCATAACAATTGTGCATTGGCAGAAGCTATTTAGGCCTGCTCTTATTGACTTTTAACCTCCAAGGGTTCCTTAACATGCACAGAGGAACTCCTGTTTTTAACCATTACCCAAGAGGACTAAACATGGGATCTCACTACCTAGAGACCAAGGCAGAGTAAAGCCACCAAGAAACCATAAATTTGAAGAGAAAAATTCCTAGCGCTTATGGCAAGATTAAAACCCAGAGCATTCTTCTCCAGAAGCGGATATTTATCTCTAGATCACCCAGTTACCCAACCAATAACTAATCTAAGATATATTTTGTGCAGATATAAATGTTATAACAAACATTACGACTCTCATATTTCATGCAGATATTAATGCTATAACAAACATTATGACTCTCATATCTCATGCAGATATAAATGCTATTACAAACATTGTGACTCTCATATTTCATGCACATATAAATACTATTACAAACATTGTGACTCTCATATTTTGTGCACATATGAATGCTATTACAAACATTGTGACTCTCATATTTCGTGCACATATAAATGCTATTACAAACATTGTGACTCTCATATTTATTAATAGACTCTCAATATGATGATCAAATAAGCAGTACATGACCACAATCTATCAATCTCTATAACAAAATAATATATGGAAGTGTGACAGACCATAAGATGATGGCAGCCTTTATCAAAGTCATTCATGTAGATGTTTGATAATAAACAAAGAAGAAACAGATTAAAAATATAAACATTGACTTATTGGTTCTGTTTCACTACTTACTTCAGAGCTAACACTGTATGTAGGTGAAGGTCTCAGAGTGATTAGCACACGGTCAAAATCAAAGTGTCCATCAGTGCAATTGTAAACACTTCTCTAGTTGAAGATAAAACCAAAATATCCCATGAAAAGGAATGAAATAAAATAAAATAACTAAAACACCTTCACAAAATCAGGCTTATGTCAGAGCAAAATTTTAAAGCATTAAAAATTCATTTTTGTAGGCTAAATAAAAAAAATAACTCCTTGGCTATATAAAAAAAAAAAAGTAAAGTACCCCCGTCACACCAAGTGGCGTATAGGGAAATATGGTGTTAGTGGCCCCATATTTTACAGACCTTCAGCACATGATTTTTGGGGTAATGTGGTTGGTATTACGCCCGTGCTGCTTTACTTTCACAGAAAAAAATCCGGTACCCATTTAAGGCTGGGTGAACCCAGAAGCCGTCGGTTGGGATCGAACCCTACCCCTTATCCTTTGTAGTCCAGTTCACTAACCACTGAGCTATCGTGGCTCCCTTTGGCTATATAAAGTAAATAAAAATAGTTTTAAATAAGACTGATTTGGTTCGCAAAAGATTGTATTACATACAGCAGTTTGCTGTTATTGCTGATCCTGCAAGCTGTAACTCAATACATTGTAATGGTGGGCAATCTGAGGGTTCATGCCCTCAATCAGGTTTATCTTCCTACCACAGAGGATCCCATGTGGTCAATGTTTGTATGGAGAATATCTGATTTGGAAGGGATTCATTTAAAAAATGTTTCTTGCAACAACATAATCCTGCTCTTTTTTTATCTTCAACTGTTAAGTTCAAACACGACCTGCAAATTACATCCATTTTAATCATCATCATCATCATGTGCCATACCGGTTGGCGTAGGTGATCATGTCCCTCCACAATCTTCTATCTACAGTGCATCGTATCAGTTCTGTTGCTGACTGTTTTCCATGCCATGACACCAAGCTACCCAGTATTTTCTCTCTTTGTCATCCGCGATTTCTCTTTCCTTTTATTTTGCCAGTTGTAACCAAGCATTCCAACTTTCCTCTTCTCATGATGTCCATTTTAATCACTGGCGAAAAAAAAACAATTTTTGCATGCAGAATTTTAATTATGTATTTTATTTAAATCACATGCAGGCAGGTTAAATTCCCAGCAGGGTCAAAATCATGGAGGGAATTGTTGGGAGGGGGTGGGGATAAAAACTCTGACCTGCACGTTACTTGATGTCTACACATAGACATGTGACATGTTCACCTGTTACCGCAGAAACTGAATGATGATGTCAATTGATATGTTCACTCTTTGCTGTTGTTATTGAATTATTTTTCTAACTGATTATTACAGAAACTACTTTTAGTAAAGATCTACACAAAATGCAAAGTAATACTATACATAGTTACTTCAAGCAAAAATTGCAATTTATATTAAATTCATCATTTTTAATTCATTTATTAACTGGTAGTCATCTTGGCAAAGGTGCTCATGTCTCTCCAGCACATTATATCTCTACAGTTTTTTAGCAGTTCTATTGTTGACTTCCTACCAAATCACTCTATTAAACTGTCTGCTGTCTTTTCTCTGTTTCCCTCTGTCTTTCTGATTAGTACCAATCCTTTTAAGATGTCCTTTGTTGTAACAAATTTTATTACTCCTTTTTTCAGATTTAATGTTAACTTTCTTTGTTTGGATTTCATGTGTGTATTCTCCCTTCTTTGCCTTACAAGACATAACAGGTATATTTTCAGTTCAACAGCAAACAAGCTGTCATGGTTATATTAAAAGCTGGTCTTATGTTTTTATTTTCTATTCAATGTAAATTAAGAAATGTAAAAAAAAAGGTCAAAATTTTATTCATAGTAAAAATATGAATAATTTACTTCATTCCCCAATTGATTATGGATAATTTCATATAAAATATCTCTGAAGAAAAGATTTTTATTTGCACAATTTTTATATAAACTCACCATTAGTAGCTTCCATGCAGCAATAACAGGTGCACTTTGATATCCATACCTTTGTTGTGCAAATGACTCAAACCTGAAGAAAGTAGACAATGACAAAGTTTTCACTAATGTGACTAAGAATACATCAATCATATTGCAATATCTTACCATTCCAACCAATTAATTCAAGAAACAACATTTCAAAAAGTATAAAAGCTGGAATGAATATAAACAACAAAAAGACAAAAGTCAAGGTACAAATTTCTAAAAAAAAAGCCTATATCTGCCAAAATAGTGAACTTGAAGCTTGCAGCAGTGAACACATTCAAATACTTGGGAAGCATAATAATGCCAAACAGGAGACCAGCAAAGATAACAAAAGAATAAATAAGACTACAATAGCTTCTACCAATCTAAACATCATTTGGAGATCCACCCAGTAAAACACAGAAACCAAGCTATGAATATTTGAATGAAAATTGTTAAAAGAAGAAAAAAAATGGGTATGGTTACAGCTTTAAGTAGGCAAGGAACAAAACAAAAGTAAACCAAGGTTGCTGCTCAGTAGGTCTTCAGCTGGTACAATAGACGCAACACAGAAATATATAGATACACACAAAAATATATAGATACACACAGAAATATATAGATACACACAAAAATATAGATACACACAGAAATATATAGATACACACAGAAATATTAAGATACACACAGAAATATATAGATACACACAGAAATATATAGATACACACAAAATATAACTACATAGTGGTAATATGCAAGACTGTATGAAAGAAAACCAAAATATAAAGCTCTATAAGGGTTTCACAACTTTGTTTAGTATATTTAAATGTTGAAGTACAAGAGAAAAATAGAAACTTCAAAACTTATCAATGCTTGCAATGTGCCTGAGAAAAAATCCTGCAATATTTTTGTCAAACAAAATAAGCAGTCATGAATTGTTCAACTGGTACAAATAGCGAAAATACTTGTGATGATAACATACAGCTCAGAAGAGCTACTAAAGGACAATAATAAGAACTGCCACTGAGTGTTCTCACAGAAAGAAGGCGAAAGAATGATGGACTAAGGACTTTTTGGTACAAAGATTAACAGTGTGACCAGACTTGAAGCACTCTGCAAAGAATAGATATGACGTGTAAAAAGTGGAGAAACTTTGCTTATGGTTATTATACAAGACACTGTAAGGTACACAAATAACTAACGATAAATAATAAGTAAATAATAATTTATTATTCGGGTAAAACTTTGACAGCCAAAGCAGAAATAGTACAGGAACATTAGTATTATAACAGAACTTGAAAAATCTATGAACAACAGAGAACACAAATTGATATGGATTTGATTCATTCTTGTTTAGACTGCCTTTTGTTGTTGCTTGTGCATGTTTCCAATCATCCTTTATCCCTACATTATGATTCCATCGGAAAAATTACCACCTCAAAATGCAATTTCTTGAAAATTTCCAGTTTTCTATGGGCAAACATCCCCCCCCCTTCCCCAATACCTTCCTAATTACTACTTTTTTTCAGAAGACCTTAATGTATTAAAATATACATTGATGCAGGTTTCAGAATCATATAACTAATAAAAGGGAAGTAATTGTACTAGCCACTGATCCACATCTCTTGTTTCATTTCTCCAAGAGTTCTCCATCATAAACTCATATATGACCTCATTCTGGTTAATTCCTTCTGGTGTGAGACCTATTCCTATCATTGTTGAGTTTGGGAAAGTTCTTGCAACAAATGGACCCTGTGAAAGAAAATAGTCCAACAGTAATAATTATATTGAACTTGAAAGAAAATAATTATTCAACTACTCTATCTATCTATTGACCTTTTGAGCCGTAGCCGGCCCATAGGGCGTAGACCAAGATACTTCTTCTCTTATCTGAATTCTTGTTCTAGCAGTTTTCAATTCTTTTAAAGATATTTTATCAAATCTCGCCATTTGTCTCTGTTCTGTGTAAGCAGCTCTATCTCATTGAGGGAGCCGAATCCTGCTGCTTTTACCTCTCTCATCAATGTTCTTCTCAGTGTCTCTCTGGGTCTTCATCTTTTCCTCTTACCTGTTGTTTCCCACATAAGGGCTTGCTTTGCTATTCGGTTATTATCTCTTCTCATCACATGTCCAACATATGACCATCGTCTTTTCTTTATTACTGAAGATATTAGTGGTTGATTGGCGATTTCTCTAATTTCCTCATTTGTTTTGAATTCGTTCCACACTATACCAAGTATTTTCCTTAAACATTTATTTTTGAATGCGTACAACTTTGTTTCTATATCTCTTGTTGTTTTCTGGCTTTCACAAGCATATGTAAGGGTTGATAGTACATTTGATTTGAATAGTCTAAGTTTTGTGTTTGTGCTGATGAGTTTTGATTTCCACAACTTTTCAAGGCTTCTGAAAGCTTTTGAAACATTGCTGCTTTAGCTATTCTGATTTTAATTTCTTTGCTTGTATCCCCTTCTCGATCAATGTGACTTCCAAGATAGATAAAGTGATTGATCTCTTTGCACTGGTTTGTTTTCCATGTATATTTTGTCGTCTGTTCAACTAGTGCAATTTATTTAATCAACCATAGCAGCCATCTAATATACAATTGTATGTATTTCAATATAAATAGCACAAGTTATAAAATTTGAAAGAAAATAACAAAAAAATAGGATATTCCAGTTAGTAGATAAGATAATGCTAAACAAACAATTCTTGTAGAAGAATAGAAAGAATCCAGTGGACAGAGAAGAAAACAAACAACAAGACAGATTAAATTTCCAGGACTCGTAAAAAGACACAATAATTTGATGAAAGTCATCTTGGAGGGGAAAATACAAAATAAATTAGATGGAGCTAAATAAAATAACTAAAGTGAACTGACAAAAAAAAAAGTGGTCAGAAAAACCTAATAAAATGATGTTCCATGTTAGTCAACCTTCAATGCGGATATGACATAAGAAGACAGTGGTGCATACAGTATAACCACGAGTAGCATGATGATGAAGGTAATGGCAGTGACCAAGGCATTCAACTGGTTAGAGTCACAAGACCACACCCACGCCTACATACTGAGTGATTCAATGAGTATGATAACAAAAGTGGAGGCAGGCTCTGTATGCAGGCAATGGGTAGAGTCATTGTAGAAGTCAAAAATATGTAGGGTCACCTTTGTCTATGCCCCTGGCTGTCTTTGAAGGCGGTCAACCAATGGACTGAGCGGACATCATCAATACCCTCTGAGATGTGGGAAGGGCACAGTCCTTTGACAACCATGAGTCCACATCACTCCCAAAGACAAAAGAGATGGGAGTTCAGATAGGCACAGCCAGAAATGAGAAACTTAGTGGGCATATAAGAAGACTTATCAACCAACACAGAACTGGAGTCGCCAGTCACTGGACTTGCTGAGGAGGGGATCTGAGCACCTATGGGCATGTTCAGAGTGCAATGATGATGATGATGATCCACAAATAACTCAATGACATAAGATGATGATGAAGTATCACAGCACAAAAACACAGAAAAGGAGATATCATGATCTATTCTGTTCTGATCAAGGAATCAGTATCATTGCAGTTATGAATTCCCCATATCTGTTCCACTCATGTCACAGTTTCCATCAGAGTGGTGCCAAAATATGTTAACATGGTGGACTACCATGCAGCCAGAGATCATATGACAACCTAATGTTCTATGAAGGGTGTTCTAGAAATATATAGAAGAGGCCGATGAAAGATGGGAGGAAATTGTTAGAGCATATGAGAGAAGAAGTCCCTAAAACATGTAGAAGAAAAATGTGGATCATGTCATATCCCACTATTTTGAGTTAAAGCAGTCAAGGTTTTAATGCAGTAACTTCTCAATTAAAAATTACTGATACTCCAGTCCATTCAAATTTTAAAAACTATTAAAAATATTATCAACATTCTTATGGGATGAGAACTTTGATTAAAAACAAAAAACACTATCTGTCTTTAAACTCTGACGATCTCTTCTGTCTGTTGTATGTGTTGATGACAAATTATCTTTTGTGAATTGGCTGAAGGTTTCTTTTAAACTCATTTCGTAGTCAACATCTTATATATTTTCACCTTAATTAAATATTTCCTTATATGAAAGTTGGTCAAAAAATTTAGCACTTAGAAGTTATTAAGGCAGATGGGAATGCTATGTATCATTGTTGGTTGAAATTTTTCATTAATACATAGCACTTGCTATGAACTTTTGAAAGAGAAATTGGGCATTTGATTATTGAACTGGAGATGTGGTTTGGGGCCACAGTTTTGTTTTATAATCAGAGTATCAGGAAAGTAAAGAAGCAAAAGGAGAAGTGCATTGCCTTGAGGAGTGAATACATAGTGATGGACTAAAGTTTACACCAATTTTATGATACGTGCATTGACTCCTCATTAAATTGTAAAACCTTTTGACTGACACATGACAATGTTTGATTCACAAATGTATCAGTTTACTGCCAAATTTTTCTCTTTTACACAACACTCCAGATGACATGAGTTTTCTAGAAATTTCCTTTACCAGTTGGGAAGACCAAAGGTATGTGTTTACAATGATATTATAGCATTCTGATTCTTGTACATCTTAACAATTACCTAGTAAAATGTTTGACTGACTTTCATATTGTTATTTTCATTACAGTAATTAATATTTGTTTGCTTTCAAAATGTCTCATTTCCAATCTGTTATTTTTTTAAATTTTTACTTCTGCTTGTCTGACTTATTGTTTTATTTTCAAAATATTATTTATTTTTTTATTAAAAACACAACCAATCATGCTTCTATAGCTCTTAAATTGCAGGCTCTGAAAGAGTTTTCCTGCCACAAGATAGATAAAAAATAACATTAAATCAGAGATTAAACATCAGCAAAATAAATGTACTGTACAATTTTTTTTTAAATAATCTAACACAAAAGAAGTCACAAGGCTGACCTTATTAATGACGTCCACTGCTCCATACAGCTCATCTGTACCACCAAAATTATGCAGCATGCACCAAATGAAAGGCTGACCATAGAAAGACTGCTGATGTCGATAAACAGGGCTGATATCAGAAGCCAAATCAAGGATAATCATGCGACCCTGGCAAAAGAAAACAGATGAATTTAATAATCATTCACAGTTATAGAAAGTAGCTTTGACTTTACTTAAATAGGCACATGTTAAAAGATACAACAAAAATTATTGTTCCAGCTTTTTCTCATTTTTAGAGTTTACCAGAGCTTTCTATGTGGCTAGAGAATAAAGGCCACATGCCCAGTACATCACAACATGTCATGTTCAGATTATAATTTATATTTCAACCTTGACAGAAGACACTTTTTGACTCTACCATGATTTGAACTCACTTAATTTTTTTTTTAATTACTGCCCCTAAAATTTTTGCCAAAGTTCAGCTTGAGTCTGCTTGTTCTTGTTTGTGTAACGCTTTAAAGGAATATAGGACAATAAGGTTAAAATATTAGGTAGTATTACTCTTCTCACAGTCAACAATGAGTACAAATTATGTTAGTCCTGGAAAATAAAATATTTTCATTTCTTATCAAAATGTGCATCCATTACTTACTATTGGAACTGATGTAACCAGAGCCTTCACTTGAGCAGGTTGCCAGAAGGTGGACCCCTGGAATAACCAACCCTGCATCAGCCTGATTTAAAAAAGAAAAAGCATTTTATGTCTTAATTTACCACTTCGTTCAACATCATCATCATCAAGTGCCATCTCCACAACTATGGTTGGCTACCATGGAGCGCCATTCTGCTCTGTCTCTTGCTTTGATGGTGCAGGTTGACTTGTCCATCTTTTGATGTCATTCGTCTTGGTCTGCCTCTGCCTCTTTTATCAACAACATAATGTAAAATATCTTTGTGGGAAAAAAAATAATTTACTGGAATTATGAGCTTACTGAACCCCCAAAAAATAGACACACAAAAATATTTGCAATCAGTAAACCTCACATCCAGAAAATCTTTTAGTTATTTTTAATGGTAAAACAGAAAGGCCTTACAAAAAAGTAAATTCATTTCTGTAGAAAAATAAAACAAAGAAACAAACATGAAGAATGAGGTGAAAATCCATACCAAACAGCTTGAGCATCACCTGCCAACATGGCATTAAAGACTGCACTTCCTGCCTGCCTTAAGTATTCTGGATCGCTATCAAAAAGTGACAAAAGTGTCAGTAAAAATGTATTTACATAACAAATGTTAATAAAAATATGTTTGTAAAAACAAGTCAAGTGATAAGTTTACATACTTTCTTTATAGTAAAAATGGTGAACATCTTTAGAAGTTATACTCTACATCATACAATCCACTTTGTTCTTCTTACACTTATGAAAATTACAGCATCTATCATCAAATATATAAACAGCAATATATTCCTGATGCAGATAAAGCAAGCTTTTTAAATATAAATCAAACTTAGCAAATACAAATGTGAACATGTCATTTCTTACTTTGAAGCTGGGGACATTTCATTGAAAGTGTCACAATTATAGACGTGATCTGTTCCAAACTCTTCTGTTATCTGCATGAATGGAATAAAATCATTAAATCAAATACATTAAACACTTTACATACCATATATATTTTTAAAAAAGTAAAGTACCCCCGTCACGCCAAGTGGTGGCGTATAGGGAATATGGTGTTAGTGACCATAAATTTTACAGACCTTCAGCACATGATTTTTGGGGTAATGTGGTCGGTATTACGCCCGTGCCGCTTTACTTTCCCAGAAAAAAATCTGGTACCCATTAAAGGCTGGGTGAACCGGAAGCCATCAGTTGGGATCGAACCCTACCCCTTGTCCTTTGTAGTCCAGTTCACTAACCACTGAGCTATCGCGGCTCCCTATACCGTATATATATGTATATATATTTCAACAAAATCCTGCATTAATTAGACCACACAATTGTTATTATTTCAAAGTACATCTAAAAATAATTCACATTAAAAATTCCAGGGGAATGGTTCCTTCTCCTATAACACTAATAGAGTGTAAGCTTATATTTTGTTATTGACCATTGCAATTCTATTTTGCAATTCATCATCGAGTGCCCTCTCCGCATCGAAGGTTGGCTACCATGAAGCGCCATTCCACTCTGCTTTTTGCTTTGATGGTGCAGATTGCCATAGGCTGACTTGTCCATCTTTTGATGTTACTCGTCCATTTTAGTCTTGGTCTGCCTCTGCCTCTTTTACCTTGTATTTTCCCTTCTAATATTACTTTTATTAGACTGTTGTGTCTTTTAACATGACCAAAAAATTTCATTTGTCTTGCTCTAATTGTGTTTAGTAATTCTTTTTTCATTTTTAGTTGTTTTAAAACTTCTTCGTTTGTTTTCTTTTCTTTCCATCCAATTCTACCTATTCTTCTATAAATCCACATTTCAAAGGCTTCAATTTTCTGTTCTGTTTTGTGGTCTAATGTCCATGTAACTGCACCATACAGGAATATTGAGAAGATGTAACATTTTGCTATTCTCAGTTTCAGCCCTGGTGTTATTTGTTTTGATGTTAGTATATTTTTCATGGTATTGAAATTACTTTTTGCCATTCCTATTCTTTTATTTATTTCAGTTGTACATTTTCCATTACTGGTTATAGTATGTCCCAGGTAGTTGTAGCTCTGGACTGTTTCTAGATGTATTCCTTCAACTGTGATATTTAATTGTAGGTCTTGAGAATTTTCTTTGCTTATGATCATAGTTTTAGTCTTTTTATATTCATATCTAGTCCATATTTTTTGTTTGTCATGTTTCCTTGGCTTTCTTTGGACTGTTATGTGATGAGGCTCCAATCTCTTTCACGGTGGCCTGCCATATTCGTCTTTCGTGTTCTGAATATGCCTCATGTATACCACACACTTTGCTATTTTCGCTTTCTGGGCCGTTGATTATTTTAAATTCCTCCACCCCATCCATCGTCACAGACTTTTTACATTCGGGTTGAACACACCCGGCTACTAACGACATCATTTTGTCGGACCATATGCTTGCCTATCGAACCGCGAACACACGACACAAAGGAAGAATAATCATATTCCACTTAAATATCGATAAAGTTCTCAGTCCATCCACCCGTCAGAAGTAAAATATACATCAAACGTGGAATAGCAACACATAATTTCACAACTAGACTGTCGTGTAAATCATTTAAATATATCAACAAGAGTCGAATTATAAAAACGACAACACGTAGTCGCCATGATACCGGAAGAGCAATTTTGCAATTAACTCACCTGAAGCACACAGCTTCAATAGACTATCAATTAGGATCATACACTTTACTAAATAATAACAATAATTCTATATTTAACATGAAATTTTACTACTCTGTTGTTGTTAAACAAATTAACCAAAATACTGCCCCATTTCCTCTTCACTTTCTCTTACACTTCTTTTGGGTGTCCAGGGGAGGGGCTACAAATTTATATATTACGACAACAATATAACGCATCTGTCATTAACTAATTAAATATAATGCATTTATCATCATTACTCACAGCATCAATAATTAGTTGGCCAATCAGCTTAAATAAGGGATCCTGAAAATTCAGGAGGTAGTTTCTGAAATAGAATTTACAGACGAGGCATACTTTTAGAGATGTTATCTCAGTATACATTATGTCCTTTCATTTCATTTCTTCTTTCCTTGCTATTTATTGCATCAGATATTTCTTTTAAAAAAATACTCTATAGAATTGCACTCTTATTTTTTTTTACCCTAGATTATGACACGTTTGTTAAAATTATGAAGATAAAGTAAACATTGTTGGAATTTATCAGTTTGCTGCGGGCAACCATTCCTATACCTTTCTAATTATTACTTCAAGTGAGCCATGAGTGTTGGATTTGTTTCCTTTGATGTTGGATTTGTTTCCAACACCAACATGGGCTTCATAAAAATTATGAAGCTGTCATATAAAAACACAGCTGTTCTTTTTTCAAATATAAATTTGTTTTTTTTAATTTTTCTTATGACGGGAGAAAAATCTCTTTGGTTGCCGGCGAGACATCAAACAAACCTTCATAACATGAGACAGGCAGTGAATGACACTAAGAGGTAGCCAAACATACGGTCTGATGGCCGCATATCAATAAACAAAATATCAAATGACGTAACACCTCCGGTAGCCATGGTACCATGTGTTCGAATTTTCTGTCATAAATATAACCTAAGTCAGGAAATGATTACCTCATCAGGTTCCGATGTCTCTTCTTGAGTAAGCACAAAGCTGTGCAGCAAAAAGTTTTTTTAAATCTTATTTTCTGACCTCCAAATGTAGCAACTAGTGTTCCAAATTTTTATGAAGGTGATGTACAGACGTGACCCACAGAGTAGGTGTCATAATCTAGAGTTAACCATTTTATTGCTCAGTGGAAAGGCTTCAAATATTTATTTTAAAATAATTAGTTCAAATGGAACAGTGTTGTGAGTGACAATCTGTTTGAGTAGGTCTGTTTTATTTTAGTTCAATTTTTATCTGTTATTTTTGAGGACTTAAATGCACACACTGCTCAAGCAAAAGCAGATTTCCAAAAAATGAGGAAGATACTATGCAATCCATTTTTGACAATAGAAACAAGAAAAAGAGTTCTTAAATGTTATGTAGAGTCAGTCTTAACATATGGATGTGAATCATGGACAATAGGACAACAGACAAGAAAATCACTGGAGTCTGTAGAAATGTGGTTTTACAGAAGAATGTTGAGAATACCATGGACAGCTAAGAAGAGTAATGAAAACATTCTGAAAGAGGCCAAAGCAAAAAGAGAGCTAATTTCCAATATTAGGAAGAAACAATCATCGTTTTTGGCCATGTAATAAGAAGAGAACAACTGGAATATATTGTAACTACTGGACAAATTGAGGGACGAAGAGATAGAGGGAAGCAAAGAGAAAAGATACCAGACAGCTTAAGAGAATGGTTTGGCAAAAGGTCAACAACAGAGATGATAAATAACTGTCATGATCGAAAGTTGTGGAGAGACATGATCACCTACACCAGCAGGCTCGGTACTTGATGATGATGATGAAATGCACACAAAATTAATTATATTGTGAATGTCTACATTAGCATTAATCTTCATTTCTACAATCCTGGCTTCCCTTCAAGCCTTATGGTGTATGGGAAATATCATGTTAGCACCCATATTTTCAATGACAATAGCATTTTTTTTCTATGATCCAGTCAAATTACCCCAGGCTGCTCTGCTTTTCCAGAAAAATCCTGTACCAATTTAAAGCTCAGTGAACCTAGAATATGTTGATCAAGAGTGAAACCAATATCTTGTGCTTATTAGTTATTGAGTAATTGGTAGGTTTATCATCATTGCAAGACAGTGGTGCATACATCATGACCACAAGTAGCATGACAATGGAGGTGATGGCAGTGACCAAGGCATTCAAATCGTTAGAGTCACGAAACTACACCCACGCATCACTGAGTGATTCAATAAGCATGATAAGAAAAGTGGAGGTGGGCTCTGTACGCATGCAATGGTTAGAGTCATTGCAGAAGTCCAAAATACGTATGGGCACCTTTGTCTATGTCCCTGGACATGCGGGAGTATGGGGAAATGAAAGAGCGAACAGGTTGGCTAGTTGCACTGTCGTTGAGGATGGGCAACCAATGGATCGGGCGGACATCATCAATGCCCTCTGAGATGTGGGAAGAGCACAGGACTTCGACAAACACAGATCCACGTCACTTCTTCGGATGATGGATATGGGAGTTAAGATGGGCACAGCCAGAAATGAGAAACTTAGTGGGCGTGTAAGAAGACTTATCAACCAACATAGAACTGGAGTCATCAGTCGCTGGACACTGCAGGACTTGCTGAGGAGGGGATCTGAGCAACTATGGGCATGTTCGGAGTGCAATGATGATGACCCGCAAATAACTCAATCATCATTGCACACCAAACATGTCTATAGGTACTCAGATCCCCTCCTCAGCATGTCCCACAGTGTCTGATAATTGACGACTCAAACTCTGCGTTGGTTGATAAACCACCAAGCCTCTCATTTCTGGATGTATCCATCTTTACTTCTATCTCTCTTTCATCCAAAGGAGTGACGTGGACTCATGGTTGTTGAAGTCCTGTCCCTTCCTGCATGACGAAGGGCATTAATGACGTCTGTATGATCGGTTGACCGTCTTCGATGACAGCACAGTTAGCCAGCCTGTCTGTTCTATCATTTAGACTACCACATGTCCAGGGACATAGACAAAAGTGACTGTGTATCGTTGACTTGCATAACAACTTGATCCACTGCCTGCATACAGAGCCTGCCTCCAATATTTTTTATCATGCTCATCGAATCATTCAGCATACAGGTGTGGGTGTTGTCTTCTGACTCCAACCAGATGAATGCCCTGGTCACAGCCATCACCTCCATCGTCACACTACTCGTGGTCATGATGTATATACCACTGTCTTAGTAGGACTCAAAATCTGCTGTTTCAGTAGTTAAACTCACTAGCCACAGAAAAACCATTACTCTATTTTATTTATGCACATAGTATGTCATACTCTGGCATCCTGTCTCCATATCCATTCTTCATCTAAAATGAGAACATCATGAGAAATGTCAGAAACGATAACGGATTTGTGAAGTGCAACCCTTTCACAATAAATGGCAGAATAATTCCAGAACTCAGATTTGCTGATGAAACAGTGCTCCTCTCAAACAATGCAGAAGGATTAAAAAAGACAACTGAGTGTGTAAAAAAAAACAGTGAAGAACAAAACTTCTACATAAACAGACAGATAACTAAGATAATGTCCACTGACAAAACAAAAGGCAAACCAAAAATCATCAACAATGAAGAACTTGAAATTGTAACAAACTATGAATATCTGGGATCTGTAGTAACTAACAATGGAAACTGTCAAAAATAGATGACAAGAATATTAGCAATCATCATCATCATAATCAGGTACCATGCCTGCTGGCAAAGGTGATCATGTCTCTTCAACCTCTACTGTCTCCATTGATTTTCTTGTCTGTTGTCATATTGTCCATGATTCACATCCATATGTTAAGACTGGCTCTACACAACATTTAAGAATTCTTTTTATTGTTTCTATTGTCAAAAATTTATTGCACAGTATTTTCCTCATTTTTTCGGAAATCTGCTTTTCCTGGGCCATTCTGCATCACACCTCTGTTGTACATTTACCATTATATTAGCAACAGCAAAACAAGAATTAAGCGCCATGAAGAACATGTGGCATAATACCAGCAAGGCAGTAAAATTGTAATTACTGAGAACATGTATCTTCCAGATCACAACATACGGTTGTGAATATGGACAATCTTGCAAACAGCAAGGAAAAATCAATTCATTCAAAACAAAATGCTACAGAAAAATCTGTAAGATACCCTGGATAATAAAAAAAAAAGTGCAATGAAAACATATTAAGAAACTTAAACATTAAAAAGAACTGGCTTATAAACACCATTCTACAGAGGAAATTAAATTACTATGACAATGTCAAAAGACAGTGGGCTGGAAGAACAATGACAGAAGGTATAGTTCCTGGGTGATGCATCAGGGCAGGCCAAGAAGATAGAAGGTGGTTTGAAGACATTAAGGAGACTTTGAACATGCCAATTGAAAAAGTGGGAGATCTGACCAGAGACAAAGATTCTTTCAGATGGGCTGTGGTGAATGCAATGTTCTGCAAAGGACAATCAACTTGATGATGATGACATAGTGTGTTAAATTTTAATTCATATATTTTTTTTTAATTACAGAGGTCTGATATGGTAACTCACTCTCATTTCAAAGATTAAATTTGCACAAACAATATTTTTAAATTGGAAATTGAATTTCTAAATATTTTTTGTCCCCTGTCACAATATCATCACATATTTCATTTCATGATCTACTTTATCCATCACCATGACTTCCTTCCCAGTGATTTACATAAAATTACCACCATTTTCTGTCACTCAAAGATTTTAGTATAAACACAGTTTTATCCACATAACACTACCAGTCAACACAGACATTATCATCATTATCACAAAATGCTATGACCATTATTCATTTATCAAAAATAACATAACAGAAAAGAAAACAAATCAACAACAACAAAAAATGACAAATACCATACCATTCAAAGTTCTTATTTTTAATTAACTCAAATTGATCATTTAAAAAGGCAGGTGAGAGATATCTGACTACAATTAAAATAAAAGCAATCTAATTTAATATCTCCACTCAATGCTGAAAGGCAAATGAGGAAGAAAAGGAAGAAAGATTAATTTTAAACTGTATCTAAAGCAAACATGAATTCTACTATCAAACTGAAAATTCTTAACAGGATATCCAACTTCTAAAAGACATAAATGTATATATTTTTCGTTTTAAAAAAAACATGTCTGGAATTAAGTTAACATTTATGATAATTATAATTTGATCTTGAATTAGAATTTAGTGGGTGAATTTGTTTAAAAACTGTTTTACCCATATTTTACTTTATAAGTATTCAGTTCAATATTATTATTTTGTACAATATTTTCTTCGTGTAAATAAATATTTCCTCTTTAACCTGTTATATAATTTGATAGGTTTTAATTTAAAACACTAAATATACAGGTTTGAATTTGATGACATAGTAGATTACATCTCCAAGACAGAAAATTCCATCCAAGCCAGGAAAAATAGTTCTGAATGATTAAAAGTATATAATATTTTACACCAGTAATCCACAGACAAATAACATTACGTTAAAATTACTGTGTCAACCAATATGATTCAAGCAGAAATCCGTACTAAAAACAATTGCATGGTGACTTACCCAGAATATGTTGAATTGAAGCCAACCCACTCAGGCATGCGTGAGACATTGGCATGTGGAAATACCCTGAAGACAGATTTTAATGCAGTACAGTTATACTATAGGGGGGGAAAATTGAAAAAAAAATAGAAAAAAATGGTATGGTAAAAGCTTTACGTGATTAGTAGACGACACAAATTGTATGTAAGTAAATAAAACTAATCCTACATAGCTAACTAGTAACGAAACATCCAAAACAAAATAATTGAAATTGGTTAAAGAAAATAAAAATGACTTCCCTGTGTCGTGGACCATGGTCAGAATGGAAATAAATGGTCACATGGGCGTAGTTGTAATTATACCCTTTGGTCAGGTGAAGGATTCTAAAAATACACGAGTGGGGGGAATGCTGTCTAGGTTACCTACAGTTATACTATATTTGGCCAAGGTTTTTATGTTGCATGTACTTAGATATAACATTTACACATAACATACACAGAATTGAACATTTTAAAGCCTTCCAGAAGACACCAGGGCTTACATTGAACATCATCATAAGCCCCTACTTCAGGTGAGCTCTCAATCACAGTAAGGGAATCAATGATTGCTATTTGTGCCTTCTTTGCCAGTTTTCTCAGTGTCTCTCACGGTCATCCTCTTTTTCCTTTCCCGTTGTTACCTTTGAAGGACTTGGTTTGTGATTCGTTTATTATTTCTTCTCATTACATTGTCAACATATGCCCACCTCCTTTTCTTGATTATTTATGAGTGTTGGAGGCACAGCCATTGAGAACACTCAGCTTCATTTGGCCAAAATACAAGACATAGGCAGAAATCATAACTTTCCATATCTGATGATTCATTGCTAGGTCATACCATCCTTATCTTTTTTAAGCTAATCTGTACACCAGACCATAAAAACCCATTACAAATTGAGAAAAAAATCTACATATTAATTTTCAAGTGTTAATTTATAATAATAAAATAATATTATTAATAATAATAATAGTTTATACAAAGTTTCAACTGGACATAACATCATGATAGAGCAATAACATTATCAAGTCTGACTACAGAACCATTGGATGTGAGATTTAATACAGCGTGTAAAACAAACAGGGACATAACTTTTGCTTATGTTAACAAAGCTGGAAGCCATTTCATTATTCACAGAGAAGGCTTTAACTATCTTTCAAAAATTATCTTAATGGCATTATACCACTACTGGAGTCTACCAGGGACATTGTACAGGACTGGAGAATAAAGGCTGCTTCTCCTGAACATTCACTACTAGGTGATCGGATCATAGTTTTTATTTCACTCACAATAGAAAATACTTTTGAATACTGTGATTTAAACTCACATTTGTCTGATTTAGAGCGCAGCGAGTTATCGATTCAACCACCCACTCACCTCTTTAACACTATGAAGGCTTTAATCCTTGCTTAAATCAACAGTCAAACATCAGTAATTATGCAATATTACCAATGCTGTATTAAAAATTGTACACAACTAATAACATACAATCACAAATAAATTTTAATGGATTCATACAAGTATACGCCATGCCACAGATTGATACATTTCTTACTGTGCAACACCTTCAACAATAAATCTTTTAAAACTCCAAAAACAACATTTCTTGTAATGCCTCAAATAATTTCTACATCATAATCATGTGTCAAGATTTCTCACATTAGTGATAGTGAGACATTTCATAACAATCTGCCTTTTGGGATTTCAGTATTTCACCTGGCTTGCCACTTTTCATTTTCCAAACACTTCATCATTCCAGCCATATCTTCCCTATCTGCCTTCATGAATTCTCACACTCTCATTTTGTTGCCAGGTTATTTAGACTTCCACTACTAAGTGCTTGTTCATTGAATTTTATGTTTTTTTTTTATTTTCATTGATATCAACATTCTTTTTTCTAGTTATTTTTTTAATTATTTTATTTCTTAGTTATCAATGGTATCCAGAAAATTCTTCTCAGACGTCATATTTCTGTTTGACACAAAGAGATCTCAGATTGTTTCCTTAACCCTAGATTGCAATACCATATTTAAAATGCTGCATCAAAACACAAATTCTTCAAAATTTGACATTATGCTGTGTTCAAACATTACTCTGTCTGTGTCTTATTTGTTTCCATTGTTGTTGAATTCTTTTTGGTCTTTTTTCGATTTTGTGAGACATCAAGCAATGCTTTGCAACTCTAGAAACACAACGAATAATGCTATGAGGTAGCTGAACATACTGGTGGACATACAGCATCCGTACCAATAAACATTGTAACATGTCCAATCCCTGAGGTCTAATTCAAGTAATAAATCAACCTGAGATAAAAATCTTGAGTTCCCTGTCCTAGTATAAACACATGGCTCTGTGCCAAAAAGTTCAAAGAAAAAGCTACTTACAGTGCTCCTAATGTTGCAATTAAGTGGTAGTAATTATTACTACAGTATCATAAGCTTGTCAGTCAGAGATAGATTTCATAATCTAGGGTTAATGTTCATGATTTACATTTAACAAACAACATTGATTCCATATAAAATGAATTACTTTCTTTTTTTTCTCTTCGTCTTCTTCAGCATTCATTTTCCTTTACTCAGCATATCTCATTTCAAAAGACAGGCACTGATTCGTTAGTATCTATCAAGTCTGTTTTGTAGGTTCTAAAAAAGCATGTACTAAAATGTGAGATGTTCAAGAAAATGGCCATGAATGATGAAAAATGGATTGTTCAAGAAAAATCTGAATCTGATAATCATTGGATTAAAAAAATGACATTAAAAACATGAGGTGTGGTTACTGATTAATTACAGGATTTCCGCACAGATTACAAGTATTTGTACACAATAAGCAAGGTGAGAAAACAATTTTCAACACTAATGTTATCCTATAAATTATTTTTTTTTTTAAATTAAAGGAAAACACTCAGAAAGCAGGATAAATATAGGACAGAAGGAATGTTTGGTATCTATATATAACAATTTATTCTCAGATAAATGTTATGATTCGACAAAAAAATCACCTTGTGATGGCACTTGGCACATGACCAGCAAATGCAGGAAGGACTGGGATCATGCCCAGAGAGCGCATTCGATCAAGTATTTGATGCTGCAACACAAGCTTACCGGTGATCCACATCTGAGGTAAAGGACCGCCCATTTATGGATATTACCCATTCTGCCCCTGTAATTACATACAAAATTGATCTTACTAAAATGTTAACAACAGTGATAGGAAAATAAATACAGAACATTACAAAAGGATGAAGTTTGGTCATCAGAAGTAGTATGCACCAAGTAAGTATTTAGCCTTTTAACTTCTTTACACTCTAAGGCAAGTGGTCTCCACTTGGATCACAACTCCCAACTGTCTTCCTACTGTTTTGCATAGGTGAGCCTTGATGCTAGTTATACATCAAGTTAGCATCTATTACCAGTCTATATTAGCTCAAGATAAGATAAGGTTCACTCAGGTGAAACTTGGAAACTGGGATCTACAAGTGACATAATGATATTAAAGACATTCAAGTACAGTATAATGCAAAAAAAACAGCAGTCACATTTTATTATGCAACACACTCAGAGAAGCAAATAATAATAAATTTGTGTGTCCAGATGTCCCCTCTGCATACTGTCCTCCTATTAACAATGGTTTCAGTTCAATAAAATGCTGCCTTCACCAGCAAGGCAATCCTGTGTGCTTCCCATAAGAGTTTGTAAGTAATTGTGGATGAGACTGTCACAGTTCTTTTGCAGCTACATTCTTCAATCAATCAACATCTGTGTCCACTATATTTTAAATTATTCTTCAGTAGTGCAGAAACATTTAAAATTTGGGTTAGATCAAGGCTGTTGCTGGGCTATTTGAGTACTGTCAAATTGTTCTCTTACATTGGGTCAATGTTATGTTAAAATGTGCACCCATATGGGTACATGGACCTGCCTAAATAGCAGATGTTTTACTAATATGCAATGTATTTTTCTTTTCAGAATTTCTGTAAAAAAAAAACCAATGGGGAGGCATCTACAGCTAACGATCCTCACCTACGATGGAATTTCTGGGTAACTTTTGTTCCCTGCTACACAGGTTTTAGTCCAAACATTTACATGAACAGAATAAAACCAAATAGGACATTCATGTGAACAAGATAAACTCATTGCCCCAAAGCAAATGTTTTTTGTTCATGTCACTAGTTCAAATGCATCCGTTTGTGAGTTATGTGAGCAATGGTGATGAAATTACACATTTTTAGTGTTATTCATTTTGTGTAACTCCTAGCTGATAGTAGCATTAGACACTGCTGGGTTCCTCTTCTTGATCAGGTGCTGATGTATGTTTTTATACTCTTCACTGGTCCAGCCCAAATGATTTTGGTGTGATGGTCTTTAGTGCCTAAAATTCTTGGTTTCCTACTACATTTTTTTTGCTCAATCCAAAACCTGCTTTTAATTTACTCACATATCTTTAGACAGTCCACTCTGGAACACTCAAGGCTTTAGAAATGTTGGAACATGTTTGATTTCCTTCATTCAAAGGAAAACTGTGAGATTAACTCATGCTTTAACTTTGTGTCATTTTCTGCCACCAACATTAGAAATTGTTGTCTGCTCTATCAATGTAATAGGGAACTCTTTGTACAGAGCTTCACAGCAGGAGGTTATCTGATCATCAGAAGTAGACCCCATTGAGCAAGTGTTTTGGCCCTTTAGCTTCTTGACACTCTAGTGGAGGTGGGCCTGCCTGGGTCATGAGTCCCATATGTCGACCTCCTACTGCATCGCCTCCTTAAGGCTTACACTATATGTTCAATCTACTCTGCACTATTTTGGCTGTGTTTCCTCACATAAGTGGAATACAGATTTTCATGATTTTTAATAAAACTGTCAACATCACACATCTGAACACTTACTCTTTAAAACATCTACCTTAGTTTTAAGCAGTCATGATGTCAAATACAGAATTCCCTCCTGCCAAGTCTGACCGGAATGTTTATCTATCTATGGCTAGTTTGCATAGTAGAGACTTGTTTCTAACTTCTACAGAATATGAATATATCCTAGAATAACTGACTGAATTATCACTACAGTTGATATTTCAGGATATGGTCTGTGGTGAGGACTGTAGCTAAATTCCATAGGCTGGTTACACTAATTTGTCTTCTATCTCTAACTCCTTGTTTCTAACTACTATTTTGAGTCCCTATCTCTTGCTGAATTCTCATTGACTTGTCTGTCAAGGATCTCCCTTTATTTACAGTATGTCTCATTGGTCTATGTGACTTTTCTCATGTTAGCCCAGTCATTAACATGTCAACCTCTTTCTCATCTAATACTGTTCACTGGGCCAGATGCATTTTTAGTCCCATGGCCAGAAGTTGTTAATGTGTCAAGCCACCTTCTCAAGAAAAATCTGCTATGTTTTAATAGTAGGTTTGGGCCTTCTCACCAGAAGTTATTATAGTATCAAAAATGTCAAACATCTGCTTTTTTCCTGTCCATCTATGATCTGGACTCCTGACTTGAAATTGTTAATATATAAAGCCTCTGTTCATTTGTGAGTCTGGAAGTGTATATTAGTCTACTATTATTCTTCCACTATTCCCTAATGTACATATACAATTCTTCCCCCAATCCAAAACTATTACATATAAACTTACCATGCCAAAAATGCTGGACCAGCAAAATAATCTTCCACATCTGTTTGATTGAACCCCAAGCCCAAGTACACCTATAAATACAAATTGAAATTAAAAAATAATAATAGCAGCAATAATCTAAAACTATAATTTTCCAACCTCAGCCATAACTTTGACAATGCTGACTGTATGTTTGTCTCTCTAAACTATACCTCTCTCAGCCCCTGTTCGTCTCTCTAAACTATACCTCTCTCAGCCCCTGTTCATCTCTCTAAACTATACCTCTCTCAGCCCCTATTTGTATCTCTAAACTATACCTCTCTCAACCCTGTTTGTCTCTCTACTATACCTCTCTCACCCCTTTTGTCTCTCTAAACTATACCTCTCTCAGCCCCTGTTTGTCTCTCTAAACTATACCTCTCTCAGCCCCTGTTTGTCTCTCTAAACTATACCTCTCTCAGCCCCTGTTTGTCTCTCTAAACTATACCTCTCTCAGCCCCTATTTTCTCTCTAAACTATACCTCTCTCAGCCCATGTTTGTCTCTCTAAACTATACCTCTCTCAGCCCATGTTTGTCTCTCTAAACTATACCTCTCTCAGCCCCTGTTTGTCTCTCTAAACTATACCTCTCTCAGCCCCTGTCTGTCTCTCTAAACTATACCTCTCTCAGCCCCTGTTTGTCTCTCTAAACTATACCTCTCTCAGCCCCTATTTGTCTCTCTAAACTATACCTCTTTCAACCCCTGTTTGTCTCTCTAAACTATACCTCTCTCAGCCCCTATTTGTCTCTCTAAACTATACCTCTCTCAGCCCCTACAATGTTCAAATGGGCCAAACTAGTCATGCCTAGCCCAAGTGGTCATTATAAACATAGACAAGAAACGTACATCCTGTTAAGTGTTTATTGGCTAGGCAAATTTCACAGACAACGTTAAAAATGATTTGCAAGCTGCGTGATACTAAGGATGCCAAATTATAGTATGAAGATAAATGAACTACTTTTTGCTGACTACCAGGCCCTAAAAGCTTTCAAAGTTTCTTTCTACTGTCCTAGAATAGGAATGTAAAATGAATACTGAAAAAAAATGAAGTTGTATCAATAGGAAGACAAAGGAATACACTAAACATAGCTATAGAACAAGTTATAAAACAAGTAACAAACTTTAAACACCTGGGAACAAATTTTATATTATAATTTAAAAAACATTATCTGAAGATGGTAAAATCGACAAAGAAATAGATATACAATGCTATAAGGCAAACCAAATATTAGGATATTTTGCCCTATACTTCAACACAAAGCAACACCTATTATCTCCAAGAAATATCTTATTCAGAGTATATTCATTACAACATTGGGCTACCAATGCCAAACATGGTCACTTATGCCTAAGCACAAAAGAAAGCTTGACACCACAGGAATGTGATGTCTGAGAAAAGCGCTTGGAGCAACCAGAGAAGACAGAATCCAATATAACTTAGGAGAAAGAGTAGACATTGAGTCAATCCCAAGCTACATACAGAAACAACAAATAAACTGGTTTGCCCATCTAGGAAGAATGTAGTGTGATTCCATACCAAACAAAGCATATATTAAAAGAGACAGGAAAAGAGCAAGAGGCAGACCCAGAGTAAGATGGACAGATAACATCAAAGAAACTTTACAATAGAATCAATTGACAAAGAGTGAAGCTGCCAAAAGGGCAAGAACCAGAACTTTGTATCTCCCTCAATATCTGAACAGGTACAAGAGGAAGTGAAGAAAGAAAGAAAGAAAGATAATAGCACTATAAAAGATTTATATATATACATATATATCATCATCAAGTACCGTAGTAATCAGCTACCGCTGTGCATTTAGACTAGCATTGGTAACAAACGATACAGTGCATTTGAGATCTTTGCAGGTTCCCCATAGTTTGTCATGCGGGGTTGTTTCTGTAGGCCATATATGTGTTTACAGGGTGTTGAGAAAGCTGCAGTCCTGTAGGATGTGTTCTGGGGTTTACCTAATTGCTCCATACTTTTTATGTAGTTTGTTTCAGGATTGTCTTTACTTCTTTGAGGATCTGGAGTTAGTTGGATTGGCTCCAATAACAACTACTGTGAAGTTCGATCTGCTCTCCAAAAGATGTTCAGCATATGCAGCATCATGCTCAGTTTTTCTGCAATATCTTGCATATAACTTCTCAATCTTCTTCTCTCTCACTTACCTAATGCCATGCTCTCCATAATGATTTTTTCTTGGCCATGATACCATCTACTTTTAAAATACCATTTAATATGATGAAAAATGTATACAGATGTGCTAATGATAAGATTTTAACATATAAAATATCATATTAAAGTAAATCACCTACTGATTTACAATGTAATAAGGCATTAGATAAGGACAAGAGGTTGGGCTTGATCATGATCTATGGCTTCCGAGTTCACCGCCTTAAATGGGTACCTGATTTTTTTTATGGGAAAGTAAAGCGGCACAGGCGTAATACCGATCACATTACCCCAAAAATCATGTGTCAAAGGTCTATAAAAATTATGGTCACTAACACCATATACCCTATGTGTCACTTGGCGTGATGGGGTTCTTTACTTTTACTATGACATCAGATCTGATCGGTCATGACAGAGACAATCAGAGAAGGTTCATGCCAGAGAAGAAGAGAGGTGTTATATCATGAGAAAAAAATGTACCTGCCAAAGACTCAAAAAAGCATCATAATATGTAAAAAAGTCACCAGTAAAACTGATTGATGACTGAAAAATCTTAAAGCTGTGAAGTGAGTCTTAATTCTTGGTTAATCGTGTAAGCCTCTTATGTTGATTTAACAAAATGTATTAACAGGGAAAAATACTTTTTACTATCTCACAACTGCATTTCCATTTCACTGAAGAGTTGTGAGCAATCAGTCAAAAGCATTGTATGCAAATTTTAACAAAATAAGATAATGAGCACTTATCATGAGTGATAGATCATTCGCGCTGCACATCATCCAACAATAGTAAGTGCTCAGATTCCCTCCTCGGTATGTCTCTCAACATGCAGTGACTAACAACCCCAGATTTGCAATAATTTACAAAGTGAAACTGCATTTAATTTTTCAGGCAAGATACCTGTAGCAATAAGGTCAAAGCAAAGAAATGCATATAAATGCGTCAATATAATAAAGCTAACTGTAAAGAGAAATGAAAAAATATATAGAAAAAATAGACAAAACAGTATAGTAAAGCTTTAACCATACAATTTTTTTCTATTTTTTTAAATATATTTTTTTCATTTTTCCTTACCTGTAGTGATGCCCATCTTCAAAAAAATACTTATCACCTTGGCTAGGAATTCATCTACATTATTTCACACTCTGTGAGATATATATACAGAACAAATAAGAATGTACATCAAATAACAAGTGCAACTGGCACCAAGTGATCCCAGAAGGGAATAATTGAGCTACAGTTATGTTCTTACTCTCTGAAAGATGGCTTCCTGTCCTATAAAAGCTAGTGGTAAATTGATTCCATGTAAAGCCATCCAATCGATCTCCTGTTCCCAACGATCCCAATGCCAGAATGCCATTGAATAGCTTACAGTACAAACATTCTGATAGTAGCGGAACCTATTTAAAATGTAACAGATTAAATGCTAAAATATCATTTTAAATAAAATATGATAGCAGTGAATCATGACAATTCTAAATATTGTCTAAGATTACATTTGACAAAAGTAACATGTATTATTTAATGCCTTATCCTCTATGATAAGTTAAAAGAGCAGTTATAAGTTAAAAATTAAGGTCTTACCAATCATGCCCTTAGATTCTTTGCACTTTAATCAATTATAAAAAATAAATTTTAATCAATTATAAAAAATTAACTTTAATCAATTATAAAAAATAAATTTTAATCCATTATAAAAAAGAAACAGCAAAATACAAAGAAACACAGAGAATATAGGGTTTAATACGGGCACAAGAAAGTGTTGAATAGAACTGAAACAACCACACAATCAACACAAGAACTAATGTTACGGACAAAAGTACGGATATAAGAAGGTGTTTGTTTAACAAAACTGAAAAGATTAGCTGAAGACAAATGATAAATGATTTTTGTTTTAAAGACTCGTACTCGTGCTGAAGTCGGATGTGTTGGGCCGAAAGATGCAAATATCACAGTTATACTGCAAACCACCACAAAACGCAGACACGCCCATTTAACGTTCTATTAAGGGCGGATGACGAAGAGGTGTAATCCTATAGTCATCAGGAGAACGCAAGCAAGCAAAGACTTGTACTTCAGAATGAGCTAAAAGGCTTATAAGGATATGTTGTGAAACTAATAATGTTAAAACATGAAAAACATACACAGACAGCCATGAGAATAGTTTGAAGACCAGAGAGATCTCAAAGGAAAATGGCACAAATAAAAAATGTACATCACCCTGAAGATTGTGGATCTAAAATCTAAAAGAAGAGAAACATTCACACACACAAAAACTGATGACAAACAAATACTATTGATCTTTGAAACTAAATTACATTACATAACAAAGATGATAATAAAAACTTACTTATCATTTGTTGTTATTTTAATTGGGCTGCTGATAACAGGAAGAGTTGTGGGTAACTGTGTCTGCTGCCCTGCCCATGTGCGTTGACCATTGCAATAATACTTCAGATAATGGTAGAAACCCATGGCCACTGCAACACCACTGGTTCCAATAATCTGGATTTTTCCATTTACTGTTGAGCTCAGCTGAACAAAAAAAGTTTGGTGTTTATGTTAAATAGGACATTAAATGTGGATAGTCTCACAAAAATAGTTAAAATAGCCATGGAGACTATTCTTTTTCTTCTTCTTTTCTTCTTCATATACCTCTTCAGGTGTCAAAGGAGATTAAAAATTCTAGTTCTCTAGCTTCTAAATGTATCAGCCTTTGTTATCTAACGCTCTTGTAAAGCTGCTTTGATGTTATCATTCTATCATACTCTTGGTCTGCCTCAAACTCTCCTCATTTTATACATACATTAAACAGTATGAAATTAAATGGAATTCTCTTTAGATGGGTAAACAATCTGATTACTCAGGTAAGTTAAATTCAGCATAGATCTACTTCACTTCCTCTTTGCACCTCCTCAGGTGTTGAGGGAGATACAAAATTATGGTTCTCATTCTTCTGGATGCTTTATTGCTACCAACTGATATTGTTGCAATATTGTCTGTCCATATTACTCTTGTTGAGAAGAACATTGATCAGAGAGGCAAGAGCAGTAGGAATCAGCTCCCTCAATGAGATAGAGTTGCTTGCACAGAACAGAGACAAATGGCAAGATTTTATGAAGATCTTTAAAGGATGATCTATCTATTGATCGAGCTAAATAGCGTAGACCAAGACATAAGTTCTAGCATAAGAGATTTATTAATCTGTCTCTGTGTGCAAGCAGTTCTATCTCATGAGAGATTGATCAATGTGTGCTTTTATTTCCCATAACTGCTATGAAAACTGCTAGAATAAAAATTTAGATAAGAGAAAGAGTATCTGGGTCTATGCCTATGGGCCGGCTATGGCACAAAAGGTCAATAGATAGATAGATAATTACTCTGTGTCATCTGGCTCTTCTCCCTTCGCCTATTTTAATATAAATTTGCATGGTAAAGAATCATGTGTCATTCTTTCTAGATGGGCAAACTATATTGTTTGTTGTTTCTCCATGTAGTTTAGATTTGGTTCAATGTCCACCCTTTCATAATACTGAAATGGTCTCATGACCTTCACCTTCAGCCCCATAGAAAGCTCCACAACAAATTGGATAAAAGCCCTATTGACAGTAGACTTTTCTCTTCATTGTTCATTTATTAGTGGACTGTGTTGTACTGTGTTGTACTGCGTTGTACTGTTTTGCACTTTGCAATCTAGTCCTTCTATCATCAGCACTTGTCTGATCAGGAAAGACTTTCCAAACCAAGCAAACTTTAAAGGACAACAAAATAAACAGTTGTTTTTATCAAATCAAATTGAATTTTCATATTCTACACAAATAATTTTTTTCTTTATCCACCCGTTCAGCAACAGCATAATTAAAAGTCACTTTATAGCTAAACCACAGTGTGTATTAAAGCAACATTACACTTGTATAGAGTTTAATTTAACATAGACAAGTGATAAGGTAATAGATAATGTTTCAATTTTCTGTTTATAGTTTTTTTTAAAGACTATCTATCTATCTATTGACCTTTCGAGCCGTAGCCGGCCCATAGGGCGTAGACCAAGATACTCCTTCTCTTATCTAACTTTTTATTCTAACAGTTTTCAATTCTTTTAAAGATATTTTATCAAATCTCACCATTTGTCTATGTTCTGTGCAAGCAGCTCTATCTCATTGAGAGAGCCGTTTCCTGCTGCTCTTGCCTCTCTCATCAATGTTCTTCTCAATGTCTCTCTGGGTCTTCCTCTTTTCCTCTTACCTGTGGTTTCCCACATGAGGGTTTACTTTGCTATCAGTTATTACCTCTTCTCATCACATGTCCAACATATGACCATTGTCTTTTCTTTATTACTGAAGATATTAGTGGTTGATTGGCGATTTCTCTAATTTCCTCATTTGTTTTGAATTCGTTCCACGCTAAACCAAGTATTTTCCTTAGACATTTATTTTCAAATGTGTTCAACTTTGTTTCTATGTATCTTGTTGTTTTCCAGCTTTAACGCGCATACATAAGGGTTGATAGTACGTTTTATTTGAATAGTCTAAGTTTTGTGTTTGTGCTGATGAGTTTTGATTTCCACAACTTTTCAAGGCTTCTGAAAGACATTGCTGCTTTAGCTATTCTGATTCTAATTTCTTTACTTGTATCCCCTTCTTGATCAATGTGACTTCCAAGATAGATAAAGTGATTGATCTCTTCCACTGGTTTGTTTTCCATGTATATTTTGTCGTCTGTTGGAATTAAGCTTTTCATGACCTTAGTCTTTTCATGATTGATCTCAAGCCCAATTTTGCTGGCTATTGATGATAGTTCATTTATGTTTTCCTGCGTTGTTTTTATCTGACTGCTGATGAGAACTATGTCATCAGCAAAGTCGAGGTCCTCCAAATGGTCTCCTTGTATCCATTCGATGTCTTTATTACCAGTGCAGCATTTCTTCATTATGAAGTCCATAACAATTCCAAATAACAAGGTCGATAAAATACATCCTTGTTTAACCCCAGTTTAAAAGACTACTTGATAAAAATTTCTTCTAGAGCAATCAAAAGCTCTTAATAATCAAAATACCAAATTATAAATACAAATTTATCTATGTAATATTCTACAGCTTGTAAATATATATTTAAATATGACTACACAGTCAAATATTTTAAATTTTAAAGTGCTTGGCTGCCTAACCTGGAAGGTATCTCGGTCCACTGGTCCAATATTTTCATCAACTTGTACATCAAAATCTGATGACCTTTCATCAACCAACCTGGCAATTAAATCTGAAGCTGCTTGTGCTTGCTTATCTGGTGGAGTCCTTGTTTTTAAATGCCTTAATTCTGGAAAATCTGGGAAAATGATTTATTAAAAAAATAATTAAATATATTTTTGTTGAACTAAAATTACATTTTTAGAAGAAACATGCAAACATACAAGTAACAAAGTGGAAGAACTCAGACTGAACTTTATAAATTCCCTATTAAAAATATATGATAATATAAGAAGAAATACATTATAATTGTTTAAATAGGCATCTGACTGATTGTAAAAAAATGATAATAAGGTCTCTCATACTATCTATCTATCTATCTATTGACCTTTCAAGCCATGGCTGGCCTATAGGTCATAGACCCAGACACCCTTTCTCTTTTCTAAATTGTCTTTCTAGCAGTCTCAATCCTTGCAAATATCTTTTTTCAAATCTCGCCATTTGTCTATGTTCTGTGCAAGCAGCTCTATCTCATTGAGAGAACCGTTTCCTGCTGCTCTTGCCTCTCTCATCAATGTTCTTCTCAATGTCTCTCTGGGTCTTCCTCTTTTCCTCTTACCTGTGGTTTCCCACATGAGGGCTTGCTTTGCTATCGGTTATTACCTCTTCTCATCACATGTCCAACATATGACCATTGTCTTTTCTTTATTACTGAAGATATTAGTGGTTGATTGGCGATTTCTCTAATTTCCTCATTTGTTTTGAATCTGTTCCATGCTATACCAAGTATTTTCCTTAGACATTTATTTTCAAATGCATTCAACTTTGTTTCTATATCTCTAGTTGTTATTTAGGTCTTCCATGCATATGTAAAAGTTGATAGTACGTTTTATTTGAATAGTCTAAGTTTTGTTTTTGTGCTGATAAATTTTGATCTCTACATCTTCTCAAGGCCTTTGAAGGACATTGCTGCTTTAACTATTCTGATTCTAATTTCTTTTTTGTATCCCCTTCTTGATCAATGTGACTTCCAAGAAAGGCAAAGTGATCAATCACTTTCACTTTTTGTTTTCCATGTATATTTTCTCATTTGTTGGAATTAAGCTTTTCTTGACTTTAGTCTTTTCATAATTGATCCCAAGCCCAATTTTACTGACTATTGATGATACTTCATTTGTGTTTTCCTGCATCGTTTTTATCTGGCTGTTTTGGGAGGACTGGTTGGTCTCGAGGCAAGACGCTGGCCTCGAGACAGAGAGGTTTTTGGTTCAAATCCTGGCTGCACAGGTTGGGATTTTTATTTATGATTTCTCTCTGCGGCAACCACCCCTGGTCTCAGCAGTGAGGCCCGGCTTGAAACGTCAATTACTCATTGACAGAAAAAATATGAGTATCTCCGAAGTCAGAGTTATCTGCCTGTGTGGCGAGGGACCTCTGTGCTCACTGCTGCCAGGGGAAAATGGATTAACACGCAAAATTCTGTTCCTAGTATCTAGGGACTTCGTCAGAGGTAAAAGCTGGCAAATGTAAAAAAAAAAAAAAAATCTGGCTGCTGATGAGGACTATGTCATCAGCAAAGTCGAGGTCCTCCAACTGGTCTCCATGTGTCCATTTTATGCCTTTGTTACCAGTGCAGCACTTCTTCATTATGAAGTCCATAACAACTCCAAATAACGAGGGTGATAAAATACATCCTTGTTTAACCCTAGTTTCTATAGGGAAACATTCGCATAGTCCTTTCTCTGAACAAACTGCACATGTGTTTCTATCATACATGTCTGTGATAATATATTTATTATTTTTGATGGTATGCCATATTGCTTCTTTCATACTGCCTCTCTAAAGAAAAACTACATAATTTTATGTTCATCTAAAAGTTTCTGCAAAACTTACCCATTCCCATTGTTCCAACTGAGAGACATCCCACAAGCAGAATTATACAGAAAACTTGGAGGTAACTCATCTGATTATAAAAATAATAAATGATTGCACTCAAAAAAGTGTATGTTCTTACTATAGATTATTGTTAAGAACATGTGTAAAATTGTTGACCACTGTTAGAGTGTGGTCAATAATTACAATAAAAGAGGACCTGCTCCTCAACATGATTTCCATTTTGATAAGGCTGATGGTTAATCTGACTTGCAAGAAATTGTGCAAGCTCTTGTTAACTTATCAATTTCTAAGTTTTATTCAGAATGAGCTACTAGTGCAACACTATCGGTTAAGAGGAGCTCTCTAATAAGGAGTTTTCTTAGTTTCATCTTTGTTTTGAGCTAAGCCAGTCTGAATAATCTTCCATTTCTTGGAGGCAACTCATCTGATTTATATATAAATACTACATGACTGCACTCAAGAAAATTGTGTATCATTCTCAAATGTAAATTATTATTATGCACATGACAGATAGGCTAAGTTTTTAATAATCTCAATCCATACCATGGTTCTTGATATTAATTTTTTCCATTTGCAAAGTCTTCAACTGTTTATAGCTGTGTCTCTTAATATTTTTTTTAATTTCAGTAAGGTTTTCTCATTCACATCAAGATAATACTGGATATTCTCCTTCCTACTTTGTGAATTGCTTACTCGTTGGTTCGAGAATGCTTACTCGTTAGTTTCAGAAAAAAAATCAACGAGGAGATGGAGAACTTCATTTCCAGACGCCTTATCTATGTGGTTATAACCACAAATGTGAATCCATTGTTCAGATGAAGATTAAATCATGAGTTAGAGTCCTCAAAGCAGTTTGATATCCCTCATAAAAATATTTTAAATTCTTGATGCAAAGCAGCAGCAACTAATCTACGGATCCACTGAATGTTTATATTTGTGTAAATGAATGTATAAAATGGTAAATGGTTGAATGTGTAAAAATACTAATCTATTATATCATTACATCCAAATGGAAGCCAAGTCTGCAACATAAACAGCTGATCAAAACCTACCCCTCACCCAATGATGTCTCTGGAAAAAGACAGTCCAGCCAAGCAAGTAAGGATAGAAGATAAAAGGTATACCAGGTACCTAAAAACACCATTCTGAAAGGAGATGTCTTGAGTCAAATGTACAATTATCACTATTCTACTGCAAGCCACAACACAAAGCATTTAGCTCACTTAATGTTCTTTTAAGAGCAGATGGCAATGAAGATTATTCTTTCACTTAGTAGTCATCATGTGAATACAATAAAGATAGTATAGGGTGTTTATAAAGTCTCACTACACTTGGTATCTAGGTCAATTTGAAAAAAATGTTTATGACGTCATCACAATATGTGCTCAATGGTAAGTTCACTTGTTGCGACAGTTTTCTTAATGACTTGTCTGGACTTTTAAGGATTCTGTCTTGGATATCTAAACATATTTCATCATTCACAGCAGGCCTACCAGATCGTGGAGCATCTTCCACATTTCCAGTAGCAATAAACTTATTCAACAAATTTCATTGACAGTGGGAGCACATATTGTGATGACGTCATAAACATTTTTTTTTCAAATTGACCTAGATACCAAGTGTAGTGAGACTTTATAAACACCCTGTAAAATGGAAAGGAAAATTCCCAAAAGTGTTGTACACAAAAACACAGCCTTGTTTCACTCAATTCAGGACAGGTAAGACATTAGAGATGTGCATCAGATTGTATGTATTGTGTTGTACTATTTATATTGAGCTAGAATGCTGTGATAATTTGTAAATTGAACATGAAACCTTTGCAAGAAGTTTAAAGAAATAATCACTGCTGAGAGATCAAGTGTCTTTGTAAGATCTATGAATAAGAGATATATGGATATCAATTTTTCGCAACATTTTTTCTGTATATGAACTAGTAAAGAAAAGCATAGCAATGGTTCATCAAGCTTTACAAAAACCACACTGAGACTAGATGTAGACATGATCTCCCAATCTCCTCGACCTGTTTAAAACTACTTGGGAAAAGGTCTTTTTACCATATTTAGCAGCAAGATTCAATGGTAGTTCAGGCAGCCTCTGTGGCCGTCTTTGATCTCCTATAACATAATGTTTGCATTCTGCATATCCTATCCTGTGGCACGGAATCTTATTTCCAATAGGGACACAGCAATGTTATGCAGATCCTTAATCATATTTAAATATTTCTGGAGGAATGTTGTCATTTTAAGGGGTTTTCCCACTGGCAAGTAGTTCTATGGCATTGGGGGCTTCGGTAGCCTAGTTGGGAAAACCACTCGACTGGCTACCGATGTTTGGACAACCTGCATTGTGATATTGTACTTCTGGTTGGAAAAAAAAATACCCCTGCGGTCGGCCCAGCCGCTGGCAGAAATAGGTACCAGGGTAGTACACTGGGAAGGTGAGGAATATCGCCTCGCATCATGAGTTTTGATGCTTGAAGCGACACTACCCAGAAGTTTACGAACACTTCTGGATAGTCAGCCAAACACAAACAGGTGAAAACTTGAGTGCTAAGATGCTGATTGAAGTCTCGTATTTTATCTTTACAGCATTACTGTGTTAGGTTTCTTTTTGGTAGTTCATGAAGATTGTACATGACTGGCAAAGATGTTACCTTGTTAAGGGCTTTACTGTGACAAAGTTCATTGTAGAAAAGAGGTCCAAATATCATTCAACCCAGTGATGCATTAGTTTCCCTTGTTCTCTGATATTTATTCTAATTTTAATTTGACTGTAGCTACTTTCTTTATATCTTGATAACTTTGCATACTTCTCTGATATTTCTAGTTTCTGAGAAAAGTTCAAATTTTAAAAGTTTTTACCAGTAGTTGTTTGTGCAGCATCTGGAAGTTCTTTAAACCATACTTCTTTCTTTCTGGCTACAGAGAGTGATGTCATATTTGGGGCTTGTTTATATTTTAGTGGAAGCCACAGTGGATGACCAGTTAATGCTCTCACTTCTAATCAGAATAGCCTGGGTTTAACCTCCACATGTGGCAAATTTGTTTAGAATGACAAGGCTTCTGGGTTTCATCCAGATGTAGCATGATGATGGAGGTGATGGCAGTGACCAGGGCATTCAACTGGTTAGAGTCAGAAGACTACACACATGCCTGTATACTGAGTGATTCGATGAGCATGATAAAAAAAAGTGGAGGCGGACTCTGTACTCATGCGATGGTTAGAGTCATTGCAGAAGTCAAAAATATGTAAGGTCACCTCTGTCTATGTCCCTGGACATGCAGGAGTTTGGGGAAATGAAAGAGCGGACAGGTTGGCTAGCTGTGATGTCATTGAGAACGGTCAACCAATGGATCGGACGGACATCATTTGTGCCCTCCGCAATGTGGGAAGAGCACAGGACTTCGACAACCATAAATCCACGTCACTCCTTTAGAAGAAAGAGGTGGGAGTTAAGATAGGCACAGCCAGTAATGAGAAACTTAGTGGGCATGTAATAAGACTTATCAACCAACACTGACCTGGTGTCATCAGTCGCTGGACTTGCTGAGGAAGGGATCTGAGCACCTATGAACATGTTCAGAGTGCAATGATGACGACCTACAATTAATCTCAATACAGATTCTAAAAATTGGTATCAGAGATTTTTCTGTGATGTAAGAGCAGCTTGGCATGATTCCAATTACATCACCCATTAATGTGCCATTTTGGTACAGCCATGGCAAAATATCACTATGTCATATTTCCCATACGCTTTAACAAGACGAGGAGCGGTGGAAATATTTGCTTCACTTTAATACTCACTGTTTTTAATTTCAGTCAGTAGCGATGTTCTGTAGTTGGTTACTAATTTACTAACAGGTACTAACTAAAACACACTACAGTCACTCAACTGTAGTATGCTGTGTAGTGTTAAGTTGCATTTAATCGTGAATGATTGAATGAATTATTTTATTTTGTCCAATTTACTGACTTTGTCATCTGAGTAAGACTTCTCTGCACTGCAGTAAGACAGGTGATGCATACAATCAATTATTATTATAATGACCATCATACACTACGGTTATTCACTACATACACATGCGATCTACATATCTATCTATCAACCCTTCGAGCCGTAACCTGCCCATAGGGCATAGACTCGCATATTCTTTCCCTGTTTCGAAATTTTTATTCTAGCAGTCTCAATCCTTGTAAAGATCTTTTATCAAATCTCGCCATTTGTCTCTATTCTGTGCAAGCATTTTGATCTCACTGAGGAAACTGATTTCTGCTGCCTTTTGCTCTCTGATCAATTTTCTTCTCAATGTTTCTCTGGGTCGGCCTCTTTTCCTCCTACCTGTTATTTCTTACTTGAGGGCTTGCTTTGTTATTTAGTTATAATCTCTTCTCATCACATGTCCAACATATGCCCATTGTCTTTTCTTGATTACTGATGATAATGATATTAGTGGTTGATTGGCGATTTCTCTTATTTCTTCATTTGTTTTGAATTCGATCCAAACTATGATGAGACTGTAACTATGCCAAGTATTACACATGCGATACAATGATACATGCCATAAAAGAGGTAATATTAATTAAACTGAAGCATTTTAAGAGTTTAGTGTCCTAAACTATTTCTGTTCAGAGTAATGTCTCCTTGCACTTTATTCGGCCGTGCTCTAATCATTAATCTGCCATTAGAAGACCCCTAGTTTACGATTATACTACAGTGTATACACGTAACACCCTATAATACTTGGCCTAAACCACCCTAAATCTTGCAGAAAAAAAATTAATTAAATGCGCACAAACTAGAAGCAGTTAATGCATTATAATGCGTGCAGACAATCAGGGGCTAGCACTCGTTAAGCAGAAATTTTAGGATGCTAAACTAGTAAAGTACCGGATACAGTAGATACACTGCTTGTGTTGTTTCTTTAATGTTAATCAATAATAACATAATGATAAATTCATCAATTAATAAATCAATAATCACACTGATGATTAAACAAGCATTACAATTACATTACAGTCATTATCATTATATATAAAAATAATCCAATAATAAGTATAAATTTTAAATAAATAATAATATTTTTTATATAATTATAATTAATAAATAATTAAATTATAAATATAATAATAATAATTAATAATTTTACCATTTGTAACTGTTTCAGTAGTTTCGAAAACAGAAGCAGAAAGCCTTTTTTTTTTTTTACTGCACCACAATAAACGATTATGGCTAAAGTGTTTTATACTTTTCAATTAAACCACAGTGCGTATAAAATAAACATAATAACTTCATACATTTATTTGTACCTTGTGACTTGCGTTCATAGAAACTGAGAAAATAATGTCACATGATTTTTAGACATGTCACGTGATGTGTATAATGACCCCCACACTTGAAATATTAAAAACAATCACGGGACAGAACGCGGTGCATAAGCAGGGGCAGATAACAACAACCCCTCTTGACTTAATAAAAGAAGGGCCGCTGATACACAACCACCAAAAAGGTGTTGCAAAAATTGAAAGCAGCGGTGGAGAGGTCCAGGTGTCAGCTTGCCCATTGACAAGTGGAGCATATTCTGTCAATCTGGCAAAGCATGGAAGATGATGCTTTGCGAGTCATATAAATGCATCAAAAGCGAAGCTAACAGTGAGGACAATTTAAAAAATTTAGAGAGAAAAAAATGGTATGGTTAAAACTTCACGTAACAAGTGGACCCCACAAGTCTGAACGATGTTTCGGCGCAAAGGCATTCAAAAGACTTTCAGTTGGAAAACAGCAAAGTCCAATCTGCCCCGGACACCCCTTATGACAGCCAATAAAAACTATCTTTACGACACATAGTACCATTGCTGGTGTATGTCGGGGGGGGGGGGGGAGACGATAGAACCCGAGGGATAAAGGCCGCTTGGTCAAACAGTCGCCACGACGTGTGAGACTCATGGTTTTTATTTCATGACAGCCAATTAAAGGTTGCAATTTGAGAGCTTGATTTTTAGATCATTTTGTTGTCCCTTCTTTTATGAAATAACTGTCAATGAATGCTAACTATTTAATGTCCAATGACCTTTATTTAATGTCTTCGCCAGATCTAAAACTTCAACTGGAGAGAATACATTTCAAATGAACCGATAAGACACGAATCAAAACAAGAATGCGCGTCAAGCTTCATAAAAAGAAGATGGAAATACGTCGGTCATAGGCTGAGAATATATGATGAAGACTTCCCCGTCGGGAATCCACGTGGAAACTATCTGGTAAAAGAAAACAAGGCAGACCAAGATAACTGCTACGCATAACAATTAATAGGGTATTTTCAATCATTGGATTAAGAAGACTAAACGACCAAGAATTACAAGAACTAGTGGTGGGATATATCCTACACTCCTACAAGGTATTGAGGACAAAAAATAACAGGAACACAACAAAATACTTATGTTTCGGTCTGAATACGGTCTTCCTCAGA
Source organism: Megaustenia siamemsis (assembly GCA_032433765.1). Classification (NCBI taxonomy): domain Eukaryota; kingdom Metazoa; phylum Mollusca; class Gastropoda; order Stylommatophora; family Ariophantidae; genus Megaustenia; species Megaustenia siamemsis. The sequence continues at coordinate 35,189,533 of JAVIAB010000139.1, read as the reverse complement.
AAACGAGAACAATACTAACGGACAAGGGAATACAGATAAACTATGTTATATCTAGAATGAGCAGAATGGGCCGTCGTTGATTTATGGACCCACAATTCCAATATGTAACGCGCACATACTTTAGGCCTAGCCTCTCACACTTCGACAGTATATAAAATTATAATAAAAGGCATTCAAAAGACTTTCAGTTGGAAAACAGCAGTGTGTCTGAAAGAAATAGCATAATTAAAATGATAAAAGAGATACATCTAGAAAAAGAGATACATCTAGATGGGATGACGTCATGGAACGCACCAAAATGGCAGCTTATTTATATTCGAGCTATGGACTAAGCAATGTTTGAGTCATCAATCATGGCCTAACATCATCAGGTGCTATGACGATCATCGTTTTCGGGAGGACGTGAACTCCCGTGGTATATGGTGGATAGGCGTCGGGAACCATTGAAGGCTATGTCTGAAAAGTGTTCCTTCTTGCAGTTTCCTCATATTCCAGGTCCGGCTTGTTGCAGGAGCAACTGAGTTAAGTTCTCTGTGCACACCGTGAGCTGTGTGTCTCATCCGTTTTGATCCTGCTTCGATATCCCGATTGTTTACGATGAATGATGATATCGTATGACAGGGAACAGTTGGCTGTGTTCATTTTCTGCGCGGTTTCGCCTTATGTCTTTTGGCGTGTGCTGAGACTGCTACGATGGGGACTACAGTTACCTTTCTTTGTTTGGGAGATGAGTTAGTAATTCGGATGATTCCACTGGCACGGGCGGTTGAGCAATTATGGATTTTAATTCGTTTGCTGTGATACCGAGGCCTTCCATAACCAATAACCAATAACTTCGACAGTTTAATGCCACCACGCTTACCTTGTGTTTTCCTTCTTCGATGTTGTCGTTTGGGCTGCATCTGAATATTTACCGCCGTCATAGTATCGTAGATGATTTTGTCGCTGAACGTCGATGCTGTGGATGGTCTAGACTCACGTGTACTTACTTAGTCGCACGGTCCAGAACCCGTTTCCACGTTATAAACTGGTCAACTCCAGTAAATAGCTCTGCAGCACGCGGATACTCTGTGCGCCTTTTAGAAATTAAATGCATTACGCGTCCTTGACGACAGACCGGCGAAAACAAACCGCCATTTTTTGACGCGTTCAATAGCGCAATCAACAACAAAGATGAGTATCAGGGATCAAATAAAGTAATTGTAACAAAATGCAATGAATCAAAAGAAGCAAAGTGATTTACATCAAATAGAAAGCGCGTAAAATCACATGACCCCTTCAAATATCAATAAAAACAAACAAATAAATTAGGGCTTTTTATATACATGTCAAGGACAAACCCCCATGACAACATTGACAACTTTAAAAGAAGAGACCAAACCACCATCTTCAGACTGAGAACCGGTCTTGTACCATTGAACAACCACATCAACAGAATATAACGAAACCAAACTCCAGCATGTCCCCTCCGTGAACACAAACATGAAACAGTAGAACATCTCTTTGCAGTCCAAAGCTCACTGACGCCACAGCAACTCTACTTCATCAAAGACCTGATAAGTGGAACCCCTTATATGGAACTAGAAAGGAAATCAGAAATACATGCAGATATCAGTACATGGCATTGAACCGAAGGGCGTCAGCTCACAGGTTTCTGAATGCATAACAACAGCATACTAGGGCGTGAAAAAAGAGACAACAAAGCCTGGCGTACCTCGGGCAACAAGGGGATAAACATAGATTTATAGGGGATCATGGAGGACTAGGTGTAAACACGGGATGCGATCTTTGAAGAGGAATTTGAAGGCAGTGTGTCTGAAAGAAATAGCATAATTGCAGATAAGTGGAAAACGAAATGAAGAGTAAGGTAATACTGGAATATACAGCGAAAGAGAAGAGTATGGCAAGATACTTATTAATAATGATTATATATATATAAGTTGGGAAAGAGGGATCGTGTGTAACAATGAAAGTACAACATGATTAATTATAAATATATATATAAGGATAAAGAATATGAAGTCCAAACAATCCTTGTCATTTGCAGCAATTCACTGTTGACCTTGCTCAATACAACGTGATTAATTCACAACACAGAAACTGCAATTATAAATATTTATAATGACACTTGTGTGGACACTTCATATGATAACACTAGACGTCGTCTTAATCTCGTACAGAGGTTTATTCATAGAGTTCTTTGGTTACACTTCACAAGTCATCTTGATAAATATCTTGATAGCATATAAAAAGTGAATCGTTGCACGTAATGTTGGCTATGGCCGCTAAAAATCTATATTATTGGTAGTTCTGTGTTCGTGTCTTGACTGCCGTCGTTGTTAAATGACATACTCTCAAGTTATGTCATTATATCCACATACTTTTTTGTAAAAAAAAAAAGTAAAGTACCCCCGTCACACCAAGTGGCGTATATGGAAATATGGTGTTAGTGACCCTATATTTTACAGACCTTCAGCACATAATTTTTTGGGTAATGTGGTCGGTATTACGCCCATGCTGCTTTACTTTCACAGAAAAAAATCCGGTACCCACTTAAGGCTGGGTGAACCCGGAAGTCGTCGGTTGGGATCGAACCCTACCCCTTGTCCTTTGTAGTCCAGTTCACTAACCACTGAGCTATCGCGACTGCCTACATACCTTTTTGTACTTCGCATAAAATTACATACATGATAATATGATTTCTGTGTCAATCCTTATATTCGTAACCTTTATTTCCTTAATAAGCACTTATTTCTTTTGAGACCTGAAGTATGTATATCTAGTTAAACATCTTCTTTTGAAATAAATCTTCTTTGTAAACCTTTACTAAAACATTACTAAATGTTTATCTAAGTCTCGAATCTGAAGTCAACTGTAATGTTTTTCGAATCACTCTTTTCAATCTAATGTGACCGTCCTCTGTCATCTCACTGTCCTTCTCAAAAGCTTACTACCACTTCTTTTATATCATCATCATCATCATCATCGAGTGCCTTCTCCGAAACGAAGGTTGGCTACCATGGAGCGCCATTCTGCTCTGTCTCTTGCTTTGATGGTGCAGGTTGTCATAGGCTGATTTGTCCATCTTTTGATGTTACTCGTCCATGTTAGTCTTGGTCTGCCCCTGCCTCTTTTACCTTGTATTTTCCCCTCCAGGATTACTTTTAGTAGACTGTTGTGTCTTTTAACATGGCCCAAAAATCGCATTTGTCTTGTTTGAATTGCGCTTAGTACATGTAGTTCTCTTTTCATTTTTAGTTGTTTTAAGACTTCATCGTTTGTTTTCTTTTCCTTCCATCCAATTCTACATATTCTTCTATATATCCACATTTCAAATGCTTCAATTCTCTGTTCTGTTTTTTTTTTTGTCTAATGTCCATGTTTCTGCACCATATAGGAATATCTCTCTCTCTCTCTCTGCGTTCAGGACTCAATCAGAGTAAGGATTCCAGACTCTCATATGAAGTCAGCTGTCAGGCTAAGTGTGTTGATCGCCCCCACAGACAGAACATCACAATTAGAGTCTGTCAGATCCACTCTGACTGAACACCCGTTAATACGTTGCACTTTGTTCTGCGCCAGTGCCCAGTGCATCCGATTTCAGCCAGCATTTTATTCGGGTTTGCTTTCCCTAGCCTTTGATTGTCCCCAATCTTCCTGCAAGGCAGCAGATGATCTTTTCTGTAGGGGGATTCTGCCCTTAGATGGTAGGCCCTCCCAGGTTTACGAGCACCATCTGCCCGAGTCACTAGAGGTGACTAACACAGACACGGACACACAAAGATGTGAGATGTGACTAACACAGACATACACACACAAAGATGAGAGATGTGACTAATACAGACATGCACACAGCGATACGAGGCATGACTAACACTGACACACATCAAGATATGACACATGACTAACATAAACATGCATATAAAGATATGAGATATAACTGACATTGACATGAGTAGTATAGCAGGAAGAATTTGGATATTATTTAGGCGCTAAATTAACAAAGATATATAGTAGGCGCGCGGCGCGCCTAATGTACACGCTAGACAGGGGGAGTTGACCGTGACATTTCGTGGTCGGATGTTGACCTCTAGGCCCGGTGACCCCGGAAGTGCGCTGTTTATGTCTGGTGTGTGCTGACTTTTGTGCGCTTGGTGTACTTGAGCGATAGTGATAGGTTAGTAGATTATACAACATCAGGTTTCTCATAATGAGGTTTCTTCTGGGCGCCTAATGTACTGTAGGCGCAGGGGGAGTTAACGGTGACATTTCGTATCGGGATGTTGACTGGGGGTGTCTGTCGGCGTGACCTCGGCGCTCCGTATTTTAAAAATTCCGAATTATTTTTGAACTGTGACATTTCGTGTCGGGATGTTGACTGGGGGTGTCTGTCGGCGTGACCTCGGCGCTCCGTATTTTAAAAATTCCGAATTATTTAAAAAAAACAGTCTCCATCTGATTTCGAACACGGGTCTACGGCGTGCCAGGCCAGACACTTACCACTATGCTACAGGCGATCACAGAATTAGAGGCTGAATGAGACAGGTGAATCGTGAGGCTTTTGTTGGTGCCTGACAGCTAGCTAGTAGTAGAGAAAGATTGACCCGCATTTAGGCGCTAAATTAACGAAGATATATAGGGCAGCGCCCCGCGCGCATAACGCGTGCCGCGCAGGGGGAGTTAACCGTGACATTTCATGTCGGGATGCCCGGTGACCTCTCGTTGACCTCTCAACCTCTCGGCGCCATGGTCGGGGTGAGCTCTCCCAGTAGGGGACCTGTTATGATCAAAGACCCTATTTCTCTGTGAAATTTCTCACTTGGGTAACTTAAGCTGGTCTAGCCGTCTAACAGAGAGACAGTAAATTAATGTACTTTTGATATTCTATTACTGTAGTGTTTTTTTTTTTTTTTTTTTTTTTTTTTGTAGTGGTTGTAGTAATAGTAGTAGTAGTTAAACTACTACTTTTTTTTTCATGTATAGTAGAGAGACGGTAGAGTCTTATAGTTATTTTTATGCATGACAACTTTAATGTATCTATAAAATTCATTTTGAAATATATTTAACCCGTGGAAACATAAGCATCATGAGACTTATTAATGTCCAAATTGACCGCTTGTTCATAACACGGATACGACAGCGATGATGACTTTAACGGGTACACAATCAAAGATCCCGTGGGTTTTGTTTTAGTCGATGACAACTTTTGAAATAGTAGCTGACAACTTTTGTATTAACAGATGACAGCTTTCAATGACTGTTTACATGCTATGTCATTGTAGCAGTCATGTATGTCATGTCGAGGTAGTAGACACGTATGTCATGTCATTGTAACAGTCATGTCAATGTAACAGTCATTTCGTTGTAATAGTCAGCTCGTTGTAACAGTCACGTGTGTCATGTCGTTTTATCAGAGACGTATGGTATGTCGTTGTAACAGTCATTTCATTGTAATAGGCATCTCGTTGTAACAGTCACGTATGGCATGTCGTTTTATCAGACACGTATGGTATGTCGTTGTAACAGACATGTTGTTGTATCAGTCATGTCGATGTAGTAGACACGTATGTCATGTCATTGTAAAAGTCATGGCAATGTAACAGTCATGTCAATGTAACAGGCATTTCGTTGTAATAGTCATCTCGTTGTAACAGTCACGTATGTCATGTCGTTCTATCAGACACGTATGGTATGTCGTTGTAAAAGACACGTCGTTGTATCAGCGATGTCGATGTAGTAGACACGTATGTCATGTCATTGTAAAAGTCATGGCAATGTAACAGTCATGTCAATGTAACAGGATTTCGTTGTAATAGTCATCTCGTTGTAACAGTCACGTATGTCATGTCGTTTTATCAGAGACGTATGGTATGTCGTTGTAACAGACATGTCGTTGCATCAGTCATGTCGATGTAGTAGACACGTATGTCATGTCGTTGTAACAGACACGTATGGTATGTCGTTGTAACAGACATGTCGTTGTATCAGGCATGTCGATGTAGTAGACACGTATGTCATGTCATTGTAACAGTCATGTCAATGTAACAGTCATGACAATGTAACAGGCATTTCGTTGTAATAGTCATCTCGTTGTAACAGTCACGTATGTCATGTCGTTTTATCAGACACGTATGACATGTCGTTGTAACATACATGTCGTTGTATCAGGCATGTCGATGTAGTAGACACGTATGTCATGTCATTGTAACAGTCATGTCAATGTAACAGGCATGTCAATGTAACAGTCATTTCGTTGTAATAGTCATCTCGTTGTAACAGTCACGTATGTCATGTCGTTTTATCAGAGACGTATGGTATGTCGTTGTAACAGACATGTCGTTGCATCAGTCATGTCGATGTAGTAGACACATATGTCATGTCGTTGTAGCAGACACGTATGGTATGTCGTTGTAACAGACATGTCGTTGTATCAGGTATGTTGATGTAGTAGACACGTATGTCATGTCATTGTAACAGTCATGTCAATGTAACAGTCATGACAATCTAACAGGCATTTCGTTGTAATAGTCATCTCGTTGTAACAGTCACGTATGTCATGTCGTTTTATCAGACACGTATGGTATATCGTTGTAACAGACATGTCGTTGTATCAGTCATGTCGATGTAGTAGACATGTATGGCATGTCAATGTAACAGTTATGTCAATGTAACAGTCGTGTCAATGTAACAGTCATTTCGTTGTAATAGTCATCTCGTTGTAACAGTCACGTATGTCATGTTGTTTTATCAGAGACGTATGGTATGTCGTTGTAGCAGACATGTCGTTGTATCAGGCATGTCGATGTAGTAGACACGTATGTCATGTCATTGTAACAGTCATGTCAATGTAACAGTCATTTCGTTGTAATAGTCATCTCTTTGTAACAGACACGTATGTCATGTCGTTTTATCAGACACGTATGGTATGTCGTTGTAACAGACATGTCGTTGTATCAGTCATGTCGATGTAGTAGACACGTATGTCATGTCATTGTAACAGTCATGTCAATGTAACAGTCATGTCAATGTAACAGTCATTTCGTTGTAATAGTCATCTCGTTGTAACAGTCACAGATGTCATGTCGTTTTATCAGACACGTATGGTATGTCGTTGTAACAGACATGTCGTTGTATCAGTCATGTCGATGTAGTAGATACGTATGTCATGTCATTGTAACAGTCATGTCAATGTAACAGTCTTGTCAATGTAACAGTCATTTCGTTGTAATAGTCATCTCGTTGTAACAGTCACGTATGTCATGTCGTTTTATCAGACACGTATGACATGTCGTTGTAACATACATGTCGTTGTATCAGTCATGTCGATGTAGTAGACACGTATGTCATGTCATTGTAACAGGCATGTCAATGTAACAGTCATGTCAATGTAACAGTCATTTCGTTGTAATAGTCATCTCGTTGTAACAGTCACGTATGTCATGTCGTTTTATCAGAGACGTATGGTATGTCGTTGTAACAGACATGTCGTTGCATCAGTCATGTCGATGTAGTAGACACATATGTCATGTCGTTGTAGCAGACACGTATGGTATGTCGTCGATGTAGTAGACATGTATGGCATGTCAATGTAACAGTCATGTCAATGTAACAGTCTTGTCAATGTAACAGTCATTTCGTTGTAATAGTCATCTCGTTGTAACAGTCACGTATGTCATGTCGTTTTATCAGACACGTATGACATGTCGTTGTAACATACATGTCGTTGTATCAGTCATGTCGATGTAGTAGACACGTATGTCATGTCATTGTAACAGGCATGTCAATGTAACAGTCATGTCAATGTAACTGTCATTTCGTTGTAATAGTCATCTCGTTGTAACAGTCACGTATGTCATGTCGTTTTATCAGAGACGTATGGTATGTCGTTGTAACAGACATGTCGTTGCATCAGTCATGTCGATGTAGTAGACACATATGTCATGTCGTTGTAGCAGACACGTATGGTATGTCGTTGTAACAGACATGTCGTTGTATCAGGTATGTTGATGTAGTAGACACGTATGTCATGTCATTGTAACAGTCATGTCAATGTAACAGTCATGACAATGTAACAGGCATTTCGTTGTAATAGTCATCTCGTTGTAACAGTCACGTATGTCATGTCGTTTTATCAGACACGTATGGTATATCGTCGATGTAGTAGACATGTATGGCATGTCAATGTAACAGTCATGTCAATGTAACAGTCATTTCGTTGTAATAGTCATCTCGTTGTAACAGTGACGTATGTCATGTCGTTTTATCAGAGACGTATGGTATGTCGTTGTAACAGACATGTCGTTGCATCAGTCATGTCGATGTAGTAGACACATATGTCATGTCGTTGTAGCAGACACGTATGGTATGTCGTCGATGTAGTAGACATGTATGGCATGTCAATGTAACAGTCATGTCAATGTAACAGTCTTGTCAATGTAACAGTCATTTCGTTGTAATAGTCATCTCGTTGTAACAGTCACGTATGTCATGTCGTTTTATCAGACACGTATGACATGTCGTTGTAACATACATGTCGTTGTATCAGTCATGTCGATGTAGTAGACACGTATGTCATGTCATTGTAACAGGCATGTCAATGTAACAGTCATGTCAATGTAACAGTCATTTCGTTGTAATAGTCATCTCGTTGTAACAGTCACGTATGTCATGTTGTTTTATCAGAGACGTATGGTATGTCGTTGTAGCAGACATGTCGTTGTATCAGGCATGTCGATGTAGTAGACACGTATGTCATGTCATTGTAACAGTCATGTCAATGTAACAGTCATTTCGTTGTAATAGTCATCTCTTTGTAACAGACACGTATGTCATGTCGTTTTATCAGACACGTATGGTATGTCGTTGTAACAGACATGTCGTTGTATCAGTCATGTCGATGTAGTAGACACGTATGTCATGTCATTGTAACAGTCATGTCAATGTAACAGTCATGTCAATGTAACAGTCATTTCGTTGTAATAGTCATCTCGTTGTAACAGTCACAGATGTCATGTCGTTTTATCAGACACGTATGGTATGTCGTTGTAACAGACATGTCGTTGTATCAGTCATGTCGATGTAGTAGATACGTATGTCATGTCATTGTAACAGTCATGTCAATGTAACAGTCTTGTCAATGTAACAGTCATTTCGTTGTAATAGTCATCTCGTTGTAACAGTCACGTATGTCATGTCGTTCTATCAGACACGTATGGCATGTCGTTGTAACAGACATGTCGTTGTATCAGTCATGTCGACGTAGTAGACACGTATGTCATGTCATTGTAACAGTCATGTCAATGTATCAGTCATGTCAATGTAACAGTCATTTCGTTGTAATAGTCATCTCGTTGTAACAGGCACGTATGTCAAGTCGTTTTATCAGAGACGTATGGTATGTCGTTGTAACAGACATGTCGTTGTATCAGTCATATCGATGTAGTAGACACGTATGTCATGTCATTGTAACAGTCCTGTCAATGTAACAGTCATGACAATGTAACAGTCATTTCGTTGTAATAGTCATCTCGTTGTAACAGTCACGTATGTCATGTCGTTCTATCAGACACGTATGGCATGTCGTTGTAACAGACATGTCGTTGTATCAGTCATGTCGACGTAGTAGACACGTATGTCATGTCATTGTAACAGTCATGTCAATGTATCAGTCATGTCAATGTAACAGTCATTTCGTTGTAATAGTCATCTCGTTGTAACAGTGACGTATGTCATGTCGTTTTATCAGAGACGTATGGTTTGTCGTTGTAACAGCCATTCGTTGCATCAGTCATGTCGATGTAGTAGACACGTATGTCATGTCGTTGTAACAGACACGTATGGTATGTCGTTGTAACAGACATGTCGTTGTATCAGGCATGTCGATGCAGTAGACACGTATGTCATGTCATTGTAACAGTCATGTCAATGTAACAGGCATGACAATGTAACAGGCATTTCGTTGTAAAAGTCATCTCGTTGTAACAGTCACGTATGTCATGTCGTTTTATCAGTCACGTATGGCATGTCGTTGTAACATACATGTCGTTGTATCAGTCATGTCGATGTAGTAGACACGTATGTCATGTCATTGTAACAGGCATGTCAATGTAACAGTCATGTGGCCAGTGTGCCACGAGGGATCATGTAGGTTGTCTAGTTGGCCATGATGGATCATGTAGGTTGTCTAGTTGGCCATGATGGATCATATAGGTTGTCTAGTTGGCCATGATGGATCATGTAGGTTGTCTAGTTGGCCATGATGGATCATGTAGGTTGTCTAGTTGGCCATGATGGATCATGTAGGTTGTCTAGTTGGCCATGATGGATCATGTAGGTTGTCTAGTTGGCCATGATGGATCATGTAGGTTGTCTAGTTGGCCATGATGGATCATGTAGGTTGTCTAGTTGGCCATGATGGATCATGTAGGTTGTCGACTGTTCCATGATGGCTGTTTGTATGTTGTCGACTGTGTCGAGATGACTATTACAGAACATCTGTGACTGTTACAACGAGATGACTATTACAACGAAATGACTGTTACATTGACATGACTGTTACATTGACATGACTGTTACAATGACATGACATACGTGTCTACTACATCGACATGACTGATACAACGACATGTCTGTTACAACGACATACCATACGTGTCTGATAAAACGACATGACATACGTGTCTGTTACAAAGAGATGACTATTACAACGAAATGACTGTTACATTGACATGACTGTTACAATGACATGACATACGTGTCTACTACATCGACATGCCTGATACAACGACATGTCTGCTACAACGACATACCATACGTCTCTGATAAAACAACATGACATACGTGACTGTTACAACGAGATGACTATTACAACGAAATGACTGTTACATTGACATGACTGTTACATTGACATGACTGTTACATTGACATGCCATACATGTCTACTACATCGACGATATACCATACGTGTCTGATAAAACGACATGACATACGTGACTGTTACAACGAGATGACTATTACAACGAAATGCCTGTTACATTGTCATGACTGTTACATTGACATGACTGTTACAATGACATGACATACGTGTCTACTACATCAACATACCTGATACAACGACATGTCTGTTACAACGACATACCATACGTGTCTGCTACAACGACATGACATATGTGTCTACTACATCGACATGACTGATGCAACGACATGTCTGTTACAACGACATACCATACGTCTCTGATAAAACGACATGACATACGTGACTGTTACAACGAGATGACTATTACAACGAAATGACTGTTACATTGACATGACTGTTACATTGACATGCCTGTTACAATGACATGACATACGTGTCTACTACATCGACATGACTGATACAACGACATGTATGTTACAACGACATGTCATACGTGTCTGATAAAACGACATGACATACGTGACTGTTACAACGAGATGACTATTACAACGAAATGACTGTTACATTGACAAGACTGTTACATTGACATGACTGTTACAATGACATGACATACGTATCTACTACATCGACATGACTGATACAACGACATGTCTGTTACAACGACATACCATACGTGTCTGATAAAACGTCATGACATCTGTGACTGTTACAACGAGATGACTATTACAACGAAATGACTGTTACATTGACATGACTGTTACATTGACATGACTGTTACAATGACATGACATACGTGTCTACTACATCGACATGACTGATACAACGACATGTCTGTTACAACGACATACCATACGTGTCTGATAAAACGACATGACATACGTGTCTGTTACAAAGAGATGACTATTACAACGAAATGACTGTTACATTGACATGACTGTTACAATGACATGACATACGTGTCTACTACATCAACATACCTGATACAACGACATGTCTGTTACAACGACATACCATACGTGTCTGCTACAACGACATGACATATGTGTCTACTACATCGACATGACTGATGCAACGACATGTCTGTTACAACGACATACCATACGTCTCTGATAAAACGACATGACATACGTGACTGTTACAACGAGATGACTATTACAACGAAATGACTGTTACATTGACATGCCTGTTACATTGACATGACTGTTACAATGACATGACATACGTGTCTACTACATCGACATGCCTGATACAACGACATGTATGTTACAACGACATGTCATACGTGTCTGATAAAACGACATGACATACGTGACTGTTACAACGAGATGACTATTACAACGAAATGCCTGTTACATTGTCATGACTGTTACATTGACATGACTGTTACAATGACATGACATACGTGTCTACTACATCGACATGCCTGATACAACGACATGTCTGTTACAACGACATACCATACGTGTCTGTTACAACGACATGACATACGTGTCTACTACATCGACATGACTGATGCAACGACATGTCTGTTACAACGACATACCATACGTCTCTGATAAAACGACATGACATACGTGACTGTTACAACGAGATGACTATTACAACGAAATGACTGTTACATTGACATGACTGTTACATTGCCATGACTTTTACAATGACATGACATACGTGTCTACTACATCGACATCGCTGATACAACGACGTGTCTTTTACAACGACATACCATACGTGTCTGATAGAACGACATGACATACGTGACTGTTACAACGAGATGACTATTACAACGAAATGCCTGTTACATTGACATGACTGTTACATTGACATGACTGTTACAATGACATGACATACGTGTCTACTACATCGACATGACTGATACAACAACATGTCTGTTACAACGACATACCATACGTGTCTGATAAAACGACATGCCATACGTGACTGTTACAACGAGATGCCTATTACAATGAAATGACTGTTACAACGACATACCATACGTCTCTGATAAAACGACATGACACACGTGACTGTTACAACGAGCTGACTATTACAACGAAATGACTGTTACATTGACATGACTGTTACAATGACATGACATACGTGTCTACTACCTCGACATGACATACATGACTGCTACAATGACATAGCATGTAAACAGTCATTGAAAGCTGTCATCTGTTAATACAAAAGTTGTCAGCTACTATTTCAAAAGTTGTCATCGACTAAAACAAAACCCACGGGATCTTTGATTGTGTACCCGTTAAAGTCATCATCGCTGTCGTATCCGTGTTATGAACAAGCGGTCAATTTGGACATTAATAAGTCTCATGATGCTTATGTTTCCACGGGTTAAATATATTTCAAAATGAATTTTATAGATACATTAAAGTTGTCATGCATAAAAATAACTATAAGACTCTACCGTCTCTCTACTATACATGAAAAAAAAAGTAGTAGTTTAACTACTACTTCTATTACTACAACCACTACAAAAAAAAAAAAAAAAAAAAAAAAAAAACACTACAGTAATAGAATATCAAAAGTACATTAATTTACTGTCTCTCTGTTAGACGGCTAGACCAGCTTAAGTTACCCAAGTGAGAAATTTCACAGAGAAATAGGGTCTTTGATCATAACAGGTCCCCTACTGGGAGAGCTCACCCCGACCATGGCGCCGAGAGGTTGAGAGGTCAATCTTTCTGCTCGTGCAGAAAGTGAATACAGCCAACTGTTCCCTGTCATACGATATCATCATTCATCGTAAACATTTGGAATATCGAAACATGATCAAAACGGATGAGACACAGCTCACGGTGTGCACAGAGCATTTAACTCAGTAGCTCCTGCAACAAGCCGGACTTGGAATATGAGGAAACTGCAACAAGGAACACTTTTCATGCATAGCCTTCAATTGTTCTCGCCGCCTATCCACCATATACCGCTCACCAAACAGTTCACCAAAAAAGAAAAGAATTACATTTAAGTTCACAACAGCACCAGTTCACCTGTCCCATTTCCCATTTATGTCAATGAAACAAAGAAAAAGTAGGTCCCCCAAAAAAAGGAACTTTAGAAGCAGAGAGCAGAAAATGTTCTAGAAAAATTAATATAATATGCCAGGTGGTGTTGTTGTTTGTCTGTTTCTGTTTTGTGTAAACTTTTATCTCTAGCAAAGTCCTGAGAGAGAATTTTGCACGAATACCATTTTTTCATATTTTTCAGACAGACAGTTGTGTGCTCCAGTGCCCCTCACCATACGGACAGATGTTCTGAAACTTCTTCTTCCTTTCAGCTTCCTGTGGAGCATAGGTCTTCAAAAAAACTTTCCCGACTGTCTTGTTTCTTGCCATTCTCTTATTATCATTCCATGTTTTCCCTATCCTCTTCATTTCTACTTCCACTGTCTTCTCAAAGTATATTTTGGCCTTCACCTTTGTCTCTGTCCCTGTGGATTCCAAAACAGGGTTTGTCGTGTAATACTCTCAGCTGGCTTCTATTGTGTGTGTCCCATCCAGGAAAATCATTTTTTACTGATCTCTTTGTCCACAGTTAATTTGATTGTTATTTTCCCATAGCTCAAAGTTAGTGATTTTGTCCTGCTATTTCCATCCTTTTATTCTGTACAAGCATCCATTTATCCCATTTATGAAAGACTTCAGAGACACTCTTGTATTTTTATCATCAAGATTTGATTATGTCAATTTTGCCAGGGCAGCGGTCTTTTTGACCCAAACTTTTTAATGTCCAACTGCCAATGGGTTCTTTAACGTGTGCATAACGCACACTGGACCTCCTTTTGTTGCAGTTATCAGAGAGAGCTAGATATCGGATCTCACCACCCAGAGGCTGGGATGGGTAAAGCCATGAAAAAAAAACCCACAGATCTGAAGTGAAAATTCCCCACTGCATGTGGTCGGATTTTAACCTGGAACCTTCTTGTCCAGAGGCCACGACCTACCTCTAAACCACCCAGCCCTGATATGACAGAAAAACTGAAACAAGATGTTAAAAATCAAAACAACAGCACACTAATTGTCACCATTATTAAAACATCAATTCAGCCAAATGGCAAGGGGAAAAAAAACCAAATGATATACAATATACTTCTGCCACCACTCTGATTTCACTGTCAAACATGATCATTAACTGAATCACAAAAAAAGAAAGATTAAATATGAGACGTGGCTTAAAAAATAAAACCCAAAAAAAAACCATTAATATCAATATAAAAGACACAATTGGAATTGAAAACAACAGACAGATTTTAAATCACACTTTGTATTAAACATATAGTGAATATGTATCTCTCCCTGCTGTGGTGAGGTTGACAGGCTTGCCTAGAACAGGGACAAATGGTGAGATACAACACGGGTCCTTTGCAAAGGTCTGAAAATTGATAGGAAAGATACTTGGACATTGAGAGTCTTGAATTTGTTGTCCTATGTGCTGTCATCAGCTTGAGAGGACAATAGATAGATAAAAAAAAATTATGTATTTTATAAGTCCTGTTTATTAAGACCTAGTGCTGGCTGTAGTTTAATATGGACTATTTGCATACTTTCTGTTTTCATATATAATACAATAATACAACACTTATGTATGACAAATATATGACACAGCAACATAATCTAGTACATACAATGATATATCAGCACACAAAAAATCACATTCCTTTTTAAAAAATTAGCAGTTGCTAAACATAATCAAGTCATGACTAACAAACTTAAATATTTGTATAGAAGCACATACAAAATGATAAAGTGTTCACTTTCCTTGTATTTTATGTACATTTTTAAAACTTCAATTTCACTTTTATATCTCATTATATTGTGTCTATAAATAATTTAAAAAGAATATGAATGTGATACCAGCACACTGTGGCATCCATGGAAATGAGAAAGCAGACAAACTCACAAAAAGCAAGTGGTCAACATTTGAACCAACCCCAGAGCCTCAAAGAAATAAAGACAATACTAAAAATACTAAAACAATAGCAATGAGCAATAATGACACTCAATGTCAATAATAAACAATGACAGCAACAACCAATAACAGCAACAAATATTAGCAGAAACAAACAACAGCAGTAGCTGGGATTACAACTTTCATTGCAAAGTAACAACAGTTATATACATGTATGCAAGAACACCTAGAAATTAACAGCGTTGGTATAAAATCACATACAAAATAAAAACAAAAAACAAATGTACACACTTCTTCCATGTATATTTCCCATTTTTGTGTTTATAAAATATTTCTTTCTGAGTTCGTCCTCACAATAAATATGAATAATGAATGAACGATAATCAATAAATATTAATATTTTATGTAGTTTTTTTATATACTACATCTCCCTTATTCATCAAACAGGTATATCACGCTTGTTGGTTCCAGGATGTGATACTGCACAAAAATGGTATAACAATTTTAGTTATAATCTATTTTAATCAGTGTGAATGTATCACTCATAGTTGCTGTTTTAATCTCAAAGCGCCTATTTAGTTGTAATCCTAACAAAATTGTTATATTTATAAATGAAGATGCACAGAGGAAGCTACACTCCCCTCATTCTTCAGCTTGATATTTATTGGAGTGGTTTAAATTTGTGACACTGCACAAAGATATGAGAATTTTAGAAATGTTAATTTCTGTGTCATTGATACTTTAGCTGAATAATGTTTGTGAGAAGAGTTATTTCAAAATGTTAAGAGGTTTGACCCTATCAGCTGTTAAAAAAAATGTAAACCACAAATATACTGTACATAAATAAATGACAGAATAGAAAAAAATGCTGACCTAGTACCAATAACAACCGCCGCAAGGAAAACATCGATACATATAGAATAAAGATAACCTAATTAACACATCTTTATCCTATATGTATCGATGTTTTCCTTGCAGCGGTTGTCATTGGTACTAGGTCAGCCTTTTTTTAAATCTATTCTATCATTTATTTATGTACAGTCTTAATAGCAGAGACAGAGAACGAACTACAAGAAATGATAGACATAATAGTAGAAGAAAGCAACAAGAAAGGTCTCAGTCTGAATAGTAAGAAAACAGAAGTAATTGTTTTATCGAAGAAACAATCATCACCATCATGCAGCATAAAAATAAACGAGACAAATCTGAAACAAGTACAACGTTTCAAATACTTGGGCACAATAATTACATCAGATGGGAGATGCACCACAGAAATAAAAAGCAGAATAGCTCAGGCCAAAATAGCATTTCAGAAAATGAAAAATATCTTATGCAACAAATCTATGTCAATAAAAATGAGAAAGAGAGTTCATCGGTGCTATATAGAACCAATTCTGACCTATGGAAGTGAATCATGGACAGTAGACAAACAAATGAAAAGACGATTAGAGGCCACAGAGATGGGATTTCTCAGAAGAATGTTGAAAGTTCCCTGGACAGATAAAAAGACAAATGAGGAAGTTCTCAAAGAGGCCAATACAAAAAGGGAGCTCTTAAAAAACATCAGAAAGAAGCAATCAACATTTTTCGGGCACATCATGAGAAGAGGAAAATTGGAATACTTGGTTACAACTGGCAAAATAAAAGGATAGAGAGATCGCGGATGACAAAGAGAGAAAATACTGGATAGCTTGGTGTTATGGCATGGAAAACAGTCAACAACAGAACTGATACGATGCACTGTAGATAGAAGATTATGGAGGGACATGATCGCCTACGCCAGCCGGCATGGTACATGATGATGATGATGATGAATTAACACATACAACTAAGGTAACCAGACGTCCCGATTTTTTACTGTTTTTTAACCTTTGTCCCGGATTTGTTACTGTCCCGGACATGTTCTAATAAATACAAATGCATTCGACAAATATAAATTCACCGGAGTTTCGAGGTATTCAGATTGGTATATTTTTAAAATATATTTTTAATTGTTTTTTTTTTTTTTCACAATTCTTCGATTTATTTTGATAGCATAAGAGAGTTCCGGTAAATTTAAGGATTTAAAAAGCTGGGGCTATAGTAATTATAAATGTTCTTTTTCTGATAGAATTGTCTTTTTTTTATTTTTTTATTTTTTGCACAATGTTAGTCATGAGTGAGACAATACTATCAGCCCTTGAAAGAAGTCGTCGCACAATCATGATTGTCACCCCTGACTACATCACAAATGAATGGAACAGATTTGAGTACTTGATAAGCTCAACATGAGACTCTAAAGCTGAAACAGAGGATCATACCTATCATACTGGAGGATATAGGAAAGGTAACTCTTAAGGTGTATGCGATATAATGTCAAGTAATGGCTAGGTCTTTAAACTATGTCTCCCCTAAATGTTGGTTTAACGCCTTCCTTCCTTCCTTCCTTCCTCCTTCCTTCCTTCCTTCCTTCCTTCCTTCCTTCCTTCCTTCCTTCCTTCCTTCCTTCCTTCCTTCTTCCTTCCTTCCTTCCTTCCTTCCTTCCTTCCTTCCTTCCTTCCTTCCTTCCTTCCTTCTTCCTTCCTTCCTTCCTTCCTTCCTTCCTTCCTTCCTTCCTTCCTTCCCTCCTTCCTTCCTTCCCTCCCTTCCTCCTTCTTCCCTCCTTCATTCCTTCTTCCTTCCTTCTTTCCTCCCTCCCTTCCTCCCTCCCTCTCCCTTCCTTCCTTCTTTCCTTCCTTCCTTCCTTCTTCCTCCATCCCTTCCTCCCTCTCTCTCTCCCTTCCTTCCTTCTTCCTTCCTTTCTCACTTCCTTCCTTCCTTCCTTCCTTCCTTCCTTCCTTCCTTCCTTCCTCCCTCCCTTCCTTCCTTGCACTATCCCTCCCTCCATTCCTTCCTTTCCTTCCCTTCCCTCCTTCTTTCAACTGTGTCATTTGTCTCTTAGCACTGAGAAGAAGTGTTGTACTATTTAGTTTTTCTGTTTCACCACGTCGTCAAATTTTTTATCTGTTGTGTCTTTATATGTTTATGAGTGTAATTAGTCCTAGCTTTCTTCTTCTTTAATATCATCACCAATATTACAATTTAAAATACACACATTGTTGAGGTTTATGAAATAACTTTTTTCAACCAACAAGAATGTGTAATAGAAGACGTATACGCTTTTTATAATTCAGGAAAGTCACAAATTTACTAAACTTTCAGTGACAAACAGCTGTGTGAAAGCGCATCTCCTGCTCGGGAAGAAGAGGAGAATTATTGTTATCTGTATCCGGTAGGATTATATATTCAGTCTCACATACATTAATTTTTTCCAATAAAAGAAAAGTGTCACCGATTCAACTGTAGTTTTCAATCCTTACCACCTTTAAGCGCATGGGTGGCATTATCTTCCTGCAACAGCGACCTTTCTTGTTTAGCTCAATTATTGAAAATGCATTACTAAAAAGAAAATAAAAACAATTTTTATATATCAAAATTCGTAGAAATCAAACTGATATGCAACTAACACTATTTCAATAAATGTATGGCTTTCTGAAATAACTAATGTCTGTAAAATAACTTCCTTGATTTCAAGTAGTTTTCACATCAAAACTTGTAATATGTTTATAAATCTGGTAGCTGCATATACATGAACTGTAGTTGTCTCTTTTGTATTTAGCTACTCTGATTCTAATTTCTTACTTGCATCCCCTTCCCGATCAATGTGACTTCCAAGATAGATAAAGTGATCGATCTCTTCACTGCTTTGTTTTCCATGTAAATTCTGTCATCTGTTGGAATTAAGCTTTTCATGACTTTAGTCATGATTGATTTCAAGCCAAATTTTGCTGGCTATTGATGATAGTTCATTTGTGTTTTCCTGCATCGTTTTTATCTGACTGCTGTTGAGGACTATGCCATCAGCAAAGTGGAGGTCCTCCAATGGTCTCTATATATCCATTCGATGTCTTTGTTACCAGTGCAGCATTTCTTCATTATGAAGTCCATAACAACTCCAGATAACAAGAGCGATAAAATACATCCTTGTTTAACCCCAGTTTCTATTGGGAAACATTCGCTCAGTCCTTCCTCTGTTCGAACTGCACATGTGTGACCATCATACATGTCTTTGATAATATTTATGATTTTTGATGGTAACGTTAAGTACAAAAGGTTTTTACTTTTCAATGTATTCCTCCAATCTAAGTCGTAAAGTAAAAATGTGGTCAAGACAGCTTCTCCTTTTTCTTAACCCAGCCTGTTCTTCATGCATTGCTGTATCTATTGAATCCTTTATTCTATTCATGATGATTTTGCAGAATAACTTTGAGGCAACTGACAAAAGTGTCACGCCTCTCCAGTTGTTAAATCTCTGAGATTGCCCTTTTGGGATCTTAACAATCATTCCTTTTTTCCATTTATGAGGCACCTATGTGCTTTCCAAATGATATTGAACATTTACTGGAGGTGTATTAAATTATGGCTACCAATTGCCTTGAGGATCTCAGCTGTTAACTTATCCTCACCAGCAGGTTTGTTGTTGTCCATACGCTTTAAGGAGGTCTAAATTTTGCTCAAGGGGAAGTCATCTAAATTTATATATAATTCTGCTGCTGGTGTTTCAGCTTCAAAATCTATTAAATTTTGGGGTAGTGGACGGTTAAGAATTTCTTTGAAGTGTTCTGCCCAACGTGCTTTAATGTCTGCGCTTGTTGTTAGCATTGAACCAGATTTGTCTAGAATTGGTGCTCCACTGGATGTATAGGTGTTTGTCAGCAACTTTTGTACAGTATAGAGAGTTCTGCTGTCTCCTGTAATTGCAGCTGTATCTGCTTTTTCTGCCAAATAGTCTACATAAGCTCTTGTATCTCTTCTTGCCGAACTTTTTACTTTGCTGTCTAATTCTTTGTATGTTGCATTTGCCAGCACCTTTCCAAAATCTATCTTTACATTAGTCATGGTTCTCTTCACTTCTCTTCTTTCTTTGATGTATTCCCATGCAGTGTCTCAAATCCACGCTCGTTTTTTTTCATTTTCTTCAGTCCGGCGCTTGATTCTGCTGCTGTCTTTAGTATTTTGCTTTGTAAGTCCCACATTTCATTGATATCTTTATATATTTCACCGAGTGTTGCATAACAATTACTTTGCTCTAAGTTAAACCTTTTCTTGAAAGCTTCGTCTTTCAGTTTACGACTTGTTCGTATCAGACGGCTATTTACGGGTTCCCATTCTAATAAGCTTCTTGCAGCTATGTCTGTCATCATTATGCCTACTCCTTCGCGGTGTTTTCCATCTTCCCTTCCTGAAAAGAAAACTTATATTTTATTATCAACAGATTTCCTACCTCGTCCTAGACAGCGTATTTCGCTTAATCCTAAAATATCTAGATCGTATCTATCCATCTCGCTGGCAATTTGGGCTTGTTTCTTCGGCGCGGCATTTGTTCGTACATTCCAGAATCCTATTTATGTTGTTGTTTTAGGGCCGAAAATACTATCACTATTTTCTACCGCTAATTTACACATTCTGTATCAGGTCTATGTTTCATTAACAAAAGCGTTTTTACGATAGCGGCTTGTTAAACCTCCGATTAACGGTTCTATAACAAGCGGGAGAAAAACAAATCCTCCATTTTGGATCCAACCGGAAACCACCTATATGTTACCACATAAATAATCAACATACAACCTAGAATTGCACTTAGATATTTTCGGAGCGTAGTATTCCTGATCTAGAAGACGATGAATAAATGGAATATAAGACATCGCGGTGAGAGCCATGTAGGAGACACGCATTGACCCGAATACTTCACTTTCGTTCGGTGCTGAAAGGAGGCAACAGAAGCAAATGAAATTAAAATATTTCTTATATGTAATTCAGTATCTCATGTAAGGTCAAGCACACTGATAACTTTTAATATGACAAACATGTTTACCTTTTTTTCAGGAGCGAACAAAGATGGATACAAGTCTAAAGCATATTTTGGACTCTGTCAAGTGCCTTATCTTTCCTCAAGTCACGCCAGAAACGATAGCCTTGAACTCCGTTGAATCATCAGATATTCAAAGCCCTGATAGTAACAGGAGTACGGACAGCGCAACATACTTCTATCGGAGCGCAAGATCTATCTCAACAGTCCATGCTTCCAAAGAACAACAGAAGTTTGAGAGGAAGGTAGCCAAGTTCTGGAAGCATCTGACACTGACCATGCCAAAGAAGAGAAGTAAAGAAAAACAGCCTCTGAGTATTTTAACAAAATTGAGAAAGCATTCCAGTTATGACTTGAGCAAAAATTCTTTACAGTATAATGGCGATTCTAAACACAGAAACAAAGAATGTATCAAGCAATTTGTTATACAAATTAAGTACACGACAAACTATGTAAATGATAATGCTAAAGAGTGTGACAAGAAACGTAACCTCAAAATTGTGGTTCCAACAAAAATACAAATATTACAGAAGTTGAGGGACTTTGAGTTGCAGTAAAAAACATACAACCTTTTTGATAAATGGACCATTCTTGAACACTAGTCTGAATTCGTCGGCATAAACGTGTTCACTCAGTGTAATGCTTCGATATATCTCTCTCTTCTGCTTCATTCAATTTCCCATGCTCGGAAGGCTACACGCGGAGTTGATTCGACACCATGAATTTCAGTTTAGGGAAGTTGGCATCACTCCACTGTTGATGGCAATTGTACAACCAAACAAATATCTCGTTTTAGTACCAGCAAATCAGGTCTCTTTAGCCTGAACGATATTGTCCACTTGTGGGTTATCTCAGCAATCCAGTAGATGAATTTGATAGTATTTGAACTTTAAAAATGCAAAATTATTATTGACTGTTTATGACAAAATTTACAACACTTTTGACGGAAATTACTTGAAGTTTGTATTAAACAATTTACAATCTGCATTAATTTTTAATAAGTTTTTTAAAAAACGGTTACATCGGGTATTATATGATAAACCATCATAATTTCTGCCTCATTCGTGTCCAGAATTATCCCCAATAAAAGTTGATATAAATCTAGAGGAAGTTGAGAGATTCTGTAGCCACATCGATGTGCTTGAAGTTAGATTGGTGAAATCAATTTTGTGATACTTTTTTTAGCTCGAAAGTAAACCAATATATAAAGTGTCATTCATTATATTGCAATTGCTGATGATGCCTATATATAGGCTGACCATATTTCCTTGAGACAAACACGGGACGGATGTTGGTAATATAATATTCTTCATTCATGAAAAAGTAAAACGATTTTTGTTTTAAAAGATTAATTACATAAACATACTGAGTTTACCGTTATTCTTCAGTGATGGAACCGAAACAAAAAGTTGGATAGACGTAGAGGTAGATTTCACTACGATCAATGAAGTTATCTTACACCGAAAACGTTGGTCTTTCTCACACACAATATAACAAATTAAGACCTAAAAACTTGACAAAAAATACTATAGAAGACGTTTCGTTGAAAACTGAATATTTTTTTTAAATTGCATTTTCATTTAAAACGGGGCTGAAAAGGCACTCAATTTATCAATTCGATAATTTTGGCCAAACGCCTATTATCATGAATACTATATGATACCCAGCCAGAGCTTCACTTGTTTCAGTATTATCACTTTTACTTTCACCATTACCTCCAACCAATGTCTTTTCGTAGCCCCACGTTTCTGGTGAAACAGATGGTTGGTGATAATATAAACATAACATTGTCTACAACAACTTTAGTAAATGCATGATGTTGGTGTTGTCGCTAATGCCACCATGAACAACATTAAAGGACATTGCAATGTCGACATATCACTTTTGCTTCATCTCAACACAGCTTGTACAGTTTAATTAATTTTAATTAATTGTGGAGATAAGCATAACAAATGCAGTTTATTCTCGTTGACATCGAATGGAGAGGCTTAAAGCTTTAAACATTAGATCGTAAAGATTTCAACAATAAGAAGTAAAATTAAACAATAAAACATTAAAAAACTAAACATAATACTTTAAACCAGGGATGGCCAATAAGGTGCCCGCGGGCCACCCCCGCGACGTCCTTTTTTTGACCCGCGGCGGATAAAAAAAAAATCAGGTTGCATTGAGCAAAATGTCCTGTATAGACCAAATATGTGGACAATTAAATGACATCAATTTAGTTAAACTATCCCTATCTCATAGGGAGCCGCGATAGCTCAGTGGTTAGAGAACTGGACTACAAAGGACAAGACGTAGGGTTCGATCCCAACCGACAGCTTCCGGGTTCACTCAGCCTCAAATGGGTACCGGATTTTTTTCTGGGAAAGTAAAGCGGCACGGGCGTAATACCGACCACATTACCCCAAAAATCATGTGCTGAAGGTCTGTAAAATTTATGGTCACTTACGCCATATTCCCTATACGCCACTTGGCGTGACGGGGGTACTTTACTTTAGGGAACAGGCAAATAATTGCAATGCTGCGGTAAAGCTGGTAGCAAGGAGCCAATGGTGGGGTGTACTAAACACTCCAAGGTATGGTGACAGCTTTACAAATAAAGAACACAACACAATACTGACGTTTCGGCCTGTGGCCTTCTTCAGAATACAGGGACAACGACAACAAGCGGTGAAGCACAATTACTACATGTTAGATGATCAAGTGGAGGGCGAGGAAAGTAGGATGCAGAAATAAGAAAAGAGAGAAATGAGTATTACATGATGAGAGGTATGATGGGCGTCAAAATATATAAAATAGAAAAAGAGAAAAATGTATAATAAATTGTACTTAGCTGAGCTCAGAGCAGGAATTCTGTAATCCGTTCTGAAACAAGTCGGAATGACTAGAAGACAGAGAGCATGTATAGAAAGCAACCCGTGACCAAGACAGGTCAGTTGAGAGGGCAGACGGATCTAATATCGGGAAAACCAAAGGGGGGGGGGGGGGGGGAAGGGGATAGACGAAGACACACCTGGGACACGACAAGCAATACATATAAATCACTCAACAATGGAAGTGAGAGATCACGCGAGAGGTTAAGAGAAAGAAATTGAATGACACGACAAAGTAGTGAACTAGGCAAACGGTGAGAGAGATGGACTCTACAGAATGGATGGCCTCGAACTGAAAGAGTTGAGAGGTAGGTCAACGAAAGGAAGGATTGGATACTGGAGGAAGAGATAAGGAGAGGAAGAATAATAAAGCCGGTATAATGAGAAGGGCGATAGAGGGGTGGTCCGGAGGAAGTTAGTCTATCGGGAGGTAGGGAAGTATTAGAGGAGGAGGTATGGAGAGGAGGGATAAGAAGCAGGTATGTGAAAACTGGATAGGGGGAGAGGCGGTAGGTCAGAAGTGAATGGAAAAAGAGAAAAAAAGAGAAAGTCTGGA
Organism: Megaustenia siamemsis; assembly: GCA_032433765.1. Lineage (NCBI taxonomy): Eukaryota > Metazoa > Mollusca > Gastropoda > Stylommatophora > Ariophantidae > Megaustenia > Megaustenia siamemsis. The sequence goes on along the minus strand of JAVIAB010000139.1, from coordinate 35,164,379 downwards.
AGAAGTGGAGCAATAGGGATGGTGTGCAGGAGGTATGAACCATAGGAGGTAAAGAAGTAGGGAAATGATAGAACAAAGGGGGGAATGAAAGTGGGCATCAGGATAAGGGGGATACTGGAATAGTAGGTATAGATGAGTAGTGACTACAAGTGAATAGAGAGGAGAGGGGTGAGCTAGGAGTAGATCAGCAGAGGGGTGGTAGGAAGGACGAGGAACAATAGAAGTGGGCAGAGAGATCGTACGTACAGTCCAGGTGGAGAGGTGATATAGTGATAAAGAGGTAAAGGACATGAAGGTAGTCAGAAGAGAAAAAGGTGTGGGGAGGGGGGGTTTTGGATGAAGAAGGCAATATGGGGGTTACTCAAAGAGGATATGAAAAGCAGGGATGGAAGAAGAGAAATAGGAAGAGAGGTCCATAGGTGGGAGGGTGGAGTCGGAGGCAGGAGGGTCCTCAGAGGGACAGGGATACATTGATGCCACGAGGGGTGAGGCAGCCCCAACGAACGATCAGACGGTGCTCAAGAGTGAGCCGACTGTGGTGATCAGAGGAGCATGATATTAGGCCAGTTACCAAGACATCAGTCATACCTCGATGGCCCCTCGAGTTAAAGTGGGCTGCTACAGGAGTGTCCGCTTCTCGGGTGATGTCATTCAAGTGTTCACGGCACCTATCGCCGATTCTACGACCAGACTGACCGATGTAGGTCAACTTACATCGCTTACAAATGATGGCATAAATGATGTTCCGCGATGTGCAAGTGAATCCCTCTCTGATCTCGAAAGGACCATTGGGGAAGAGGACAGTGTCGGCCTGGAGAACGTGGTCACAAGTTTTACATACTCTCCGGTTGCAGCGGATAGTGCCTCGATGGCTGAAGTGGTCAGCAGGAAGACGACCCCTGACAAGAAAGTCTCGGAGGTTCCGGTCACGTCTAAAGGCCACTAGTGGCGGGTCAGGGAAGAGCAGACGAGTAGTAGGGTCAGATCGGAGAATAGGGAGGTAGCGGTGGATGGTCCTAATAGCGGCGTAGTGGTGAGGGTGATGGGTGATAGCGAGCACTACTCTATCAGAGGGGGGATGAGTAGAGGGGGAATGAGCAGACTGACGTGAAGTGTGGAGAACTCGACGCAGGGCAGGAAGGTACTTTACTTTACTTTTTACTTATCCCTATCTCATATCTAGTCATATCACATTTGGCGCTTTCCGGATTTGATTTTTAATAATCTTTTTGTAGGTTAGGACAAGATTATTTTTCAATTACCGAAAAATTATTTCACATGTCTTTTCATTTTACCATTTCCCACTGTCATACAGATACATATTGTACGTACTACACGATGCCACTGATACATTTATCTAGCAAAAACAAATAATAAAAACGAAAAGATCGATACTGACGTCGGTATCGACAGGTAATATTAATGAGACCAGTTCTAAAACTCACACCGTCGTTTTACGAAACAAAACTTTATTATTACCTATCAAATCTGATATATCAGGTGATGGCTCGATAGAATTTCGTAGTGATCAGATATATCGGATGATTGTGCTGAAAGTTCTATCAATAATATTTCAAAGAACAAAAGAGCTGTCTGGAAAACAAAGAACAATTAGGCATTCGTTCTTTCTTTACAAAACTGTATAAAGGTCTTTACAGTTCAGTTTATCAACATCGGGCTCAAAGTAGTCATTCTTCGTTATCCCTAATACTTCTTTGATGATCCTTCGCTCCTGTGTTAGCTACCTCTATTGTGTTCCGTCTACCCCTCTTTTTTCAGATCGTGCCCTTGACATATTGTTCAGGACCTCATCTTATTGTTTTATACATGTTTCTTACCAATACATTGGTAGACAATTCTGAAATATTTACCTGCACAAAAGTAAAAAGTGTCGACATGAAGTTAGGAAATTTTTTTATTGAAGAGCTCTGCTAAAACTCGTCTAGTTTTCTTCTGTTTTTTTTTTTTTTTTTTTTTTTTAAACATAGCGAATGTTCAGTAATGTCATAGTGAGCATGACTATTTATTCTCAAAATATGTTGTGAAATTCTTAAGCTATCTAACGAAAGTTAAAATTCACCAATTACTGGTTTCTTGTTAATTTTCTTTGTCTTGAACTTTCTTTATTTCAAGATTTCGAGATTATCTTTCGATAAATCAACAACAACAGCAATGAATTGAGAGCTTTCTTTTGATTCTTGTTTTTCACTTTTTCTTTCATAAACATCGTATCCATTTTTTAACTGTCATCATTGGCTAGCCTCCCCACAACAAACTATAGATTTATTCAGGCTTGCGGGCAAAAATTAACACGGAAAACTCCAACTAGCGGGACGTTTTCAGCAATAGGAACTATAAAATTAACACGGAAAACTCCAACTAGCGGGACGTTTTCAGCAATAGGAACTATAAAATTAACACGGAAAACTCCAACTAGCGGGACGTTTTCAGCAATAGGAACTATAAAATTAACACTAGATAGCTAAATAGTAATTAGATATCCAAACAAAATAATATATGAAATTAGAATGAAAGAACTTAACTTCCAAGTGTTGTGCACCGGTCGAGTCTGAAGCAACTGGAGGTTAGGTTATCGATTAGTTTCTCAAAATTTAAGCTGTCGGTAACCTTCCACTCCACACTCAGTAAAGCCAAGCTTGATAAGTTTCCTGTCCGATGATCTCAGGTAGGACATGATCAGTTTTAACTAAAAAACTTTTTCACAGCTGGCTGTGGATGCTGCAAAAGTCAGTTCTGAAGACCAGCTTTTAGTTTTGGAAATACATCATCCCCCATACTGCACTGCTGAGTGGCAGTGTTCCCTAGCGTTTGGCTTTTCGTGGCAAGGCGCTGTGCCACTGAGTACGGGTTCGATCCTGCTTCGGTCCATATATTGTTCTTTTTTTCTGTTGTTGATTATTTGTCATTTTTTCCGAGTGCTGTAAACATACCTCTTCTTCTGAATTGATACGGTGATTATCGCCTCGGAAGTTTCCTTCTATAATAACCCTCCTCTATAAAATCTCCAGCGTTTCTGTAATTATCTAACATTAATTTACCGCTCCCTGATTCTGCGCTCGGGGACAGATGCAACTTTGCCCCCCTCCCCCCCCCCCTTTCCACTCCATCCTTAGCTACGCCATTGTATCTTGTGTCGACATTGCATCGAAGGTTGACAGCCAAAGCAACGTCATTTAACCCTATCTCTTTGCCTTGATGGTGCACGCTTCACAGGTTTTCCTATTCGTCTCTTGATGTTGTTTATCCACTTTAGTCATTGTCTGCCCCTATCTCTATGTCCAAAAACAATTATTGTCTTGTTCGAACTGTGTTGGGAGCCGCGATAGCTCAGTGGTTAGCGAACTGGACTACAAAGGACAATAGGTAGTTTCGATCCCAACCGACGGCTTCACCCAGCCTTTAATGGGTACCGGATATTTTTCTGGAAAGTAAAACGGCACGGGCGTAATACCGAAAACATTATCCAAAAAATCATGTGCCGATGATCTGTAAAATGTATGGTCACTAACACCATATTCCCTATACGCCACTTGACGTGACGGGGGCTATTTACTTTACTTTACTCGAACTGTGTTAACTTATTTGTTCCTCATTGTCAACTGTTTTTATACTTCACTTTTGTATCTCATTACCCAATTCTCATTTTTCTATAAAATCCACATCTATAGAGCTCAATTTACTTTTCAATTTTCTTATTTTCATTCAATATTTTTCCCCTTACATGAATGCTCAGAATAAAAAAGAGTTTATAATTCACAGTTTAATTCCGTGTGCAATATCGAATTTTATGTCACTCATTATGCATATCAATGGAAGGAAGGAAGGATTCTACGTTGGTAGAATCATTGGATAAAGAGTACCAGTGCCAGCTAAAATGACACATTTATATACAGCGTGAGAACCACTATACAGTAAATCTAGTACTTTTGGAGGCAGGTAAGGGAATTGTGGGACAGATGCACGAGAAAGTGAATAGGACAGGACAGTCAACTGCCGTCACGGTAGATTCATTAGCTCCGCGAGTGAAGTGTGTGACCGTACAGCTGTAACGTTTAACTCGATGACAACTTCATAAGAGCAACTTAGAATGATCGTACTAAGGTAACTTCTCTATTATTAGTCGTTAGTTATTATTTGTCTTTTTTTAAAGTTGTTTTTGGTGTTAAGATCTGGTTAGCTGTGCACATTTTTACATCTGTTATTAAATATAATTTTTTTTGTTTGTTTTAAAAGGGCCCACCAATTCAGCTTTTAACTTTATTTTCTATGGTCTTTTGTTTAAAGTTATTATTTCCTTTCGGGCCGAAGACAGCATATAGGATAGACGTCATAATTGTATATGTCTGATTGTCAGACGATATGAAGTCTTGTTTTGTTCTTAGGCCCATAGATGAGCTGTCATTAACTGTTTCTTCTTTGAGTTTCCTGTGGTCTTCATTGGTTTCATTTGTCATCTGGTGTCGGCACGGGAGTCTTCTTTTGTCCATTCTGAACACTTAATCGATGTACTTCTAACGTCATCTCCTATATACAGAAAAAAAAAGAGTAAAGAGCCCCGTCACACCAAGTGGCGTATAGAGAATATAGTGCTAGTGACCATAATATTTACCGTCCTGAAAAATCAGGTACCCATTTAAAACTGGGTGAACCTGGAAGTCGTCGATCAGGATCGAACCCGACCTCTTGCCCTTAGTAGTTCAGTTCACTAACCACTGAGCTATCGGGGCTCCCTTCTCCGTATATAGTTCGATACGAATCTTGCTTGGCTTCTTCTCTTATTGTTTCATTTGCTGCAAACCCTCTCCAGTTTATAGAGTCTACGGGGGCATTTATTTTCAAATGCAATTAGTTGTATTTTTCTAGAGCTCAAATAGATTCCCAGCTCTCATCATCCATATGTTAGCATGGACATCGCATACGATTTGAACAGTATGTGCTGTGTGTGCGTGATAAGTATTTTTGATCTCTAAATGCTTGATAGTTTGTTAATGTCACATTCCAGTTGCTGCGTTTCTATCTTCTGACATTTTGATCCCTAGGTAGGTGAAGTGGTCAGCATTTTGTAGTAGCTCTTTTGTTTCATGACAATGGTTGTGTCAGTAAAATCCACAGTTTAATTTTGTGTGTGCACAATCCATGTTTTTTTTTTTTTTGTAAAAACATGTTGTGTATTTTGTAAGAACCATACGTTTTGTTTCTTCCATGCTGATCGGGGTATTCATGTCATGCAAAGTGATGGTGTCGATCTGTTTTTTTTTTTTTTTTTTGTCTTGGTCCTCTGACGTGTGGTGAGATAAAGTTGACAGGATTATCTGCAAAATTGTTTAAATCATGACATTAACTTACATGGAGTGTCACTAGCTTAGATGTTAGCGCACCGGATTTATCTCACAGAAAGAAAATGTTATCACATATAGACAACTTTGTTACATTTCCCATTGCTTTTACTGAAGACGTTGTTGAATGTTTCCCATGCAAAAAGATTGTCATTAAAAACATCACAAGTTTGTTCAAACATTTTTTAAATGTCATATCGTGGCGCTAAAATTGTATCCTCAAACAGAAATGACGCCTAAATGCCATATTGTGACGTTAAACTGTCGAGTATCTTTGTTCAGAAATGAGTATCCAGAAAAAAAAATCAGAATCTTAAGTTAATCAACATAGAAATCAAAACAAAAGTCTAAAGTGCACACAAGAGATAACATAAGAAAAGAGACACGACGCAGAAACATTATTGAATCACAGAAAGAAAAGAAAAGAAAAATCGCGCCCCAAGAGTGGCGTATAGGGAATATTGTGCTCATCAATTTCTTTTCTATAATCGACATTTTTAGTAATATGGTCAGCACAATCCCCGATCGCCTTACTTTTTTGGGGTGAGCCTTGAATATGGTCGGTCAAAGAAATAATGTGTAAAATATACATAAAATGGTGTTAAGCAACTAAACCTGTAGAGAGAGGAGGCAAACTATGGCGTTTGGAAAAGAAACCTTCAGGTACAAAGCAACAAATATAAATTTACAGATTGACAATAAAAGCAAGTACTTATCTCAAAATAGTGACTGGCAATGTGGAGTAATAGACTCGTAGAGTCGAAATAACTGGAAGAAGAAAGTTGTCAGAACCTACGTGCCTGTTGGTCACATGATAAAAGAAGTCAAATAGGACAGGTAGGATTACGAGTGCCACAAAGGAGCCAAAAATAATATAAAAGGAGAAAGGGTTCTTTGTGCATCATCATCATCATCATCATCAAGTACCGGGCCTACTGGCGTAGGTGATCATGTCTCTCCACAACTTTCGATCTCGACAGTTTTTATCATTTCTGTTGTTGACCTTCTGCCAAGCCATTCTCTTAAGCTGTCTGGTATCTTTTCTTTTTCTTTCCCTCTATCTCTTCGCCCCTCAATTTTTACAGTTGTTACAATATATTCCAGTTGTTCTCTTCTCATTACATGGCCAAAAATGATGATTGTTTCTTCCTAATATTGGAAATTAGCTCTCTTTTTGCTTTGACCTCTTTCAGAACATTTTCATTACTCTTCTTAGCTGTCCATGGTATTCTAAATATTCTTCTGTAAAACCACATTTCTACAGCCTCCAGTGAGTTTCTTGTTTGTTGTCCTATTGTCCATGATTCACATCCATATGTTAAGACTGGCTCTACATAACATTTGAGAACTCTTTTTTGCTTGTTTCTTTTGTCAAAAATGAATTGCATAGTATATTCCTCATTTTCTGGAAAGCTGCTTTTGCCTGAGCCGTTCTGCATCTCACCTCTTTTGTACATCTTCAGTCTGAGGTTAACAAAGTCTTTGTGTATAGACGAGTCATATAGAGTAGGAAGACACAAAAAAACAAGAACATAGGTGGAATGGGGAAATAATTGTGTAATAGTTTTGGGTGGAGGAGGTAACTGGAGATGTACCCTTACCCTTATGAGATAGTGGTAGAGATTTAATAGACTAAACAATTCCGGACGTCAAAAGCGCACAATAGCTTGACACGCCAAATTCTGGTCAGAAGGATAGATCATTGGTTACAAACATCCGGCCAGGCGGCGAGATCAAAGGTTAGCAGCAATTTTCTGTCGAGAGTTCAGGTGGACAGGAAATAGCAAATGTTTAACACTTTTGATTTCATAGACTAGCAGCCGCCCAAGTGGCGAGATGGAACACTGTAGGCACTTTAACAATTTTCTGTCTTACTGGAGCAAAGACTCGCAGGCCAAAGTAGAATACTGTAAACATATAAAGATGGTCACCGAAGACAAGGGCATGGGAAGTGCAGATTCATAGAAAGATCGACACGGTAGTTAACACCAGCTTGTAGTAGGAAGATAGTTCAGAACCTACGGCAAGTAAATAGTCTGTTGACAGAGTCCTCACCTTGGACATCTATCCCCTTAGGAAACTTAGTGAACTAGTTAGATGACAAGATGTACTGAAGGGAGGTCAAAAAGTAATGCACACCAATTTTTTTCTCGGAAACTATTCGGGCAAAATGTGTGAAATTTTCACAGATTGTAGCTGAATATCCCCTTTACACTACCTATTTTTCAACATAATCTCCGTCCAACCGTATTGCCTTACGCCAACGCGAAACTAGGTCATGAATGCCTCGTTTGTACCAAGTTTTGTCCTGCTGCGTAGCCATTTTTTAACTGCACGGATCACATCCTCATCATCAAAGTGTTTCCCACGCAGGAATTTTTTGAGTGGTCCAAACAGATGGAAATCTGAGGGAGCCAGATCAGGGCTGTAAGGAGGATGGGGCAGTACAGTCCAACCAAATTTGTTGGTTGCTTCCCGTGTTACCAGACTTGTGTGAGGGCGTGCATTGTCATGTTGAAGCAACAAATCTGCAGATGGCTTATTAGGCCGAACTCTGTGGAACCAATTTTTGAGTTTTGTCAGTGTATTGATGTAAGCTGTCGAGTTGATTGTCTCACCTCTTGTCATTACATCAACAAGAATCACACCATCAATGTCCCTGAAGACAGTGATCATCACCTTTCCGGCTGATGGAGATGTTTTGAATTTTTTTCTTTTTGGTGACTGCGGATGATGCCATTCCATTGACTGCATTTTTGTTTCAGGCTCATAATAATGTGCCCACGTTTCGTCACCGGTAACAATTTTTGACAAAAACATTTCTCCTTCAACACCGAAACGCTCCAACAATTCAGAACAGAATGTTTTCTTTTGAACTCTGTGATCATTTGTTAGGCACCGAGGAACCCATCGAGCGCAAATCTTTAATTATCCGAGAGTTTTAAAAATTGCGATTGCACTTCCCTTGCTGACTGTAAGCTGCAATGCCAATTGCTGACTAGTGATACGCCTATCCTTACGAACACCGGGCATCAGCCCGGTTTAACATGTCTGTGCTGGTAGCCGAGGCAACACGTCCAGAACGCGGTAAATCATGCAGCTCCACTCGTACATTTTCTGCAGCTTTAATTCTCTGAACCCAGCGACTAACTGTGCTCCTATCGACTGCAGAACATTTGTACACTGCACACAGTCGTTTATGAATGTTTGCCACAGTTTCTTTTTCCGCAACCAGAAATTCTATGACAATTCGCTGTTTGTAACGGACATTGTTGACAAGCTCCATTTTAACGGTTCATAGATTGCGTAATATTTATCATAATGCTGTGCAATTTGGTGCACATAATTGGAACATGTCATATTCCAAGTGTGCAAGATTTCAAATTCCTATCTTTATTATTAGCCGAGAAACAAATTGGTGTGCATTACTTTTTGACCTCCCTACGTAGTTACGCTTAGACTTGATCTAGGAGTTGGGGTCTAGTTTATAAAGAAAGATGCCACTGTATGAACAGTTCATCATTACCAGTCGCCTGTGATTGTAACATGTGGGTTTCAAGTAGAAATACCTCAAAGAATCTAAAAAAAGGGAGCTTACAACCATAATTTAGCTAGAGATATTGTTGGAAGACAAGTACACCTGATGATTCGGCGTTTTGCTGAAATGAAAGACTTTATTGATGACCATTTTTACATTTCCAATAAATTTATATAATTTGTACAACCTGATATTGGTCTGTCATTTTCGACTTGTTGTGTTATCATGAAAACATAGTCATCATCATCATGTTTAACTACCGTATCAAATAATCAAATATCCGACACTAGCACATGTCTACTCAAATGATAGTTCTTGCACGATAGCAAGAGTAAGAAAGTCGGTAAAGAAAACGCAATGAGGAATAAAGATAGGATACAGAAAAGAGTGGAAAAAGAGGTTAGTGATTGAATGAAAGAGTGAAAAGAGAGTGTCAAAATGGGTTATGAGTCGGTTCTCCAAAGCGAACTGATTGTATCGAAGGAGCAAGGGACGATGCCAGTAACCTATAAGTCCTCAGAGGTAAGATGGCCTGGAGATCTGAAATGGGAGGAGACTGGAAAGAAATAAACTTATCCTCTTGTTTAAACTAGACCAGTTCACTAGCTTCTGCTTTATTGATGATTCCGAACTTTATACATCATTATCATCTTGTGCCATACTAGTTGGCGTAGGCGATCATGTCCTTCCATAATCTTCTATCCACAGTGCATTGTATTAGTTCTGTTCTTTACTGTTTCCCATGCCATGACTTTCTAGTATTTTCTCGCTTTGTCGTCCGCGATCTCTCTTTCCTTTTATTTTGCCAGTTGTAACCAAATATTCCAACTTTCCTCTTCTCAGATCTTCATACAAAACTTTATACAGCAACAACAAATAAATGTGTTGCCCCATCTGACTAGTGTTGTTATAGCATACATGGCATACGCAAGAAGAGACGAGCACAGAACTTACTTGAGGCAGGCACAAAGTAATAGGAAATGACAATATCAAGTGAGCACTTATCATTAAAGGACAATGGCTTAAGCCGTGATAGCTGCGAGAGCTAAAAGTCGTGTCCCCCCCCCCTTTTCCTCTCCCCCCCCCCCCCCCCTCCTTGCCGAAACCGGAAAACGTATAGGATGAAGGGAAGATGTTGTTCAGAAGACTGATTCCTTTCAACACATCGTTACTACTTTTAAAGCTTCGAAAATATTCAGGCCACATTAAGTGAACATTCACTAATAATAATAAAATTTATATTCCAATTACTGCTAACTGGAAATTACTTCTTAATTTTGTTATCTTCTGTTTAACGTCTGTTTAAAACCATAGGTTTATTTTGAACTGTTTATACACCTTGCGAATGCGGAAACTAACACAAAAATTAGGCATCCTCAGATATGTGTTGTGCCTGAAGGAACAAATTAATGACACTTCATGACTGCAACAGACAGGACATACATAAAATTTATGGACAGCTTAAGTCATAAATTCTCTCCACTGTGAATATTTATTTTACTTAAAAATTCTCATTCATCCTAATGATGGGGAGTGGGGTATTGCTACAATACTATAGCACAAAAAGACTGCTTAGGGTGATCAAGTTATAAGAAAGAAAGAAATATAGATAGAAAGAGAGAAAGAAAGAAAGAAAGAAAGAAAGAAAGAACGAATAAAACGAAGAAGAAAAAATAACGAAAGTAAGAAGGAAGAAAAAATAACGAAAGAAAGAAAGGAAGAAAGAAAGAAAGAAAGAAAAAAAGAAAGAAAGAAAGAAAACAATAAATGACGTCATCCAAGGACCATCGATCTGAAAATCAGATCCAAAAACAAAATCGTCTTTCTAGCCCTGTCAGTAATTAGTTATCAATGATCTTACTGCGACAGTTACTTCATGTCTTTTATCGGTCTTATCTACGAACTCCAAACAAATACTAGCCAACAAATGATTGCAATGTAGTCTCCCTCTGCACCGGTGGGCGAACTCCTGCAAAATTAAATTCAGTAACTTGTCTCCATAAACTACCTATTTTCTGCTTCCAGTTTATTATTTTTAACTCTTCATTTACTGGGTATACACATTAATTACACTTTTTAACTACTTAATTATTCAGTCTTGAGTAATTATATTAAATACTAGGCAATAATGCATTTATTTATTAAAATAAATTATAAATAATATAAATATTTAAAAGTAAATGCGTATGTCTGTACTATTGATATGTCAAATGGTTTTGCCTTCATATGCTGATATTACTGTACTACGAAAAGAAAATCCTAAAGATCTACAACAATTACTTAATGAAATAAACATAATACGTAAAAATATGGATTGGGTATGAATATCAAAAAGACTAAAACTATGATCTTAAACAAAGAAAATATTCAAAACTCACAAGTGGATATCAAAATTGAAAGAATAGACCTGGAGACAGTTCAGAGCTAAAACTACCTTGGACATACTATAACCAGTGATGGAAAATGTACAACTGAAATAAACAAAAGAATAGGAATGGCAAAAGTAATTTTAATGTCATGAAAAATATACTAACATCAAAACAAATAACATCAGGGCTAAAACTAAGAATAGCAAATTGTTATATCTTCTCAACATTCCTATATGGGGCAGAAACATGGACATTAGACAAGAAAACAGAGCAGAGAATAGAAACCTTTGAAATGTGGATATATAGAAGAATAGGTAGATTTGGGTAGGAAAAAAAAAGAAAACAAACAATGAAGTCTTTAAACTACTAAAAATGAAAAGAGAACTACTAAACACAATTCAAACAAGACAAATGCGATTTTTGGGCCATGTTAAAAGACACAACAGCCTACCAAAAATAATCTTGGAGGGGAAAATAAAGGGTAAAAAAGGAAGAGGCAGACCAAGACTAATCTGAATGAGTAACATCAAAAGATGGACAAATCAGCCTATGACACCCTGACCATCAAAGCAAGAGAGTGCAGAATGGCGCTCCATGGTAGCCAACTTTCAATTACTGCGATGGCACTCGATGATAATGATGACGATGATGATGATGATGATGAATATAAATTAATAAAGATAAATATTTTTTTAATAAGCTTGGTATGAGAAGAAAGTAGACAGAGAGAAGTTCATGTAACAAGACAAATATAACTCAATATCAATGAAATTATTAAAACCTGCAATGAGTGTACATTTTTGCACACACAAAAAACTCGCTATATTCTTATATCGAAGAAACAATCATCACCAGAACGCAGCATAAAAATAAACAGGACAAATTTGAAACAACTGCAACGCGTCAAATACTTGGGCACAATGATTACATCAGATGGAAGATGCACCACAGAAATAAAAAGCAGAATAGCTCAGGCCAAAATAGCATTTCAGAAAATGAAAAATATCTTATGCAACAAATCTATGTCAATAGAAACGAGAAAGAGAGTTCATCAGTGGTATATAGAACCAATTCTGAAATATGGAAGCGAATCATGGACAGTAGACAAACAAATGAAAAGACGATTAGAGGCCACAGAGATGGGATTTCTCAGAAGAATATTGAAAGTTCCCTGGACAGCTAAAAAGACCAATGAGGAAGTTCTCAAAGAGGTCAACACAAAAAAGCAGCTCATAAAAAAAACATCAGAAAGAAACAATCAACATTTTTCGGGCACATCATGAGAAGAGGAAAGTTGGAATACTTGGTTACAACTGCCAAAATAAAAGGAAAGAGAGATCGTGGATGATAAAGAGAGAAAATACTGGATAGCTTGGTGTCATGGCATGGAAAACAGTCAACAACAGAACTGATACGATGCACTGTAGATAGAAGATTGTGGAGGTACATGATCGCCTACGCCAACCGGTATGGCACATGATGATGATGATATTATTATATAAAATGGACACTTATCTTGTCACCAAACATTGTGTCACTCACGGGGTTGGTGAATGCCACCCCATCTGTCTTGTTTCTTTTGACTGTCATATTGTATGATTTGTGAGTGCATATGTGTACAGAATGTTGACGTTGTAAGATTTGTGTGTACATCTGTGTACAGAATGTTGACGTTATAAGATTTGTGAGTACATCTGTGTACAGAATGTTGACGTTGTAAGATTTGTGTGTACATCTGTGTACAGAATGTTGACGTTATAAGATTTGTGAGTACATCTGTGTACAGAATGTTGACGTTAAAAGATTTGTGTGTACATCTGTGTACACAATGTTGACGTTATAAGATTTATGAGTACATCTGTGTACAGAATGTTGACGTTGTAAGATTTGTGAGTACATCTGTGTACAGAATGTTGACGTTGTAAGATTTGTGTGTACATCTGTGTACACAATGTTGACGTTATAAGATTTGTGAGTACATCTGTGTACAGAATGTTGACGTTGTAAGATTTATGAGTACATCTGTGTACAGAATGTTGACGTTGTAAGATTTATGAGTATATCTGTGTACAGAATATTGACGTTGTAAGATTTATGAGTACATCTATGTACAGAATGTTGACGTTGATGTGATAAATGAATCTTTTGTTGTCACTTCTAAATCGCAAGAACATTACTTGATTTATCGTTACGCCGCTTGCAAGGACTCGAATGTTATCTGTCAATTTCGCTCATTATGTCGCAGATTTAAAATATGTTTTAAATTTATTAACTTTTGGTCCACATTATTCCTCATGGTTATTGAGTTATTAGCGCGTCATCATCAATTGCACTCCGAACATGTCCATATGTGCACAGATCTCCTCATAAGCAAGTTTCGAAGTGTCCAGCGACTGACGACTTCCAGTTCTGTGTTTATTAAGTAGTATTCTTACACGCCTACTATGTTTCTCGTGTCTCGGCTGTGTCCATCTTAACTCTCATCTCTTTCATCCGAAGGAGTGACGTGGACATTTCCTCACGGTGTGGGTGTGTAATGAAAAATTAATATTACAAAGAAGTCATAAAATAATATCACCTTGAAATTAAATGAATACACCATTACAACAGTATGAAGGGATTTCTTTTTTTTTCTTCATGATAAAGGCTGTGATTTTCATCCCCAAAAAATACTTTTTTCAACTTTAACATCTCATATGCTGTTTCATTTTCATTTTGCTTTCTGTCTTGCTGCTCAACTAATATATGTTCCTTCTGTTTTCATGTGTTTGTAGAGTTCCACCCAAACTGTACCATTAGATAATTCTAAATGTATAGTCTGAAAACGTACCCTGTGTCGGCTTTTGGGGGACAATTACATTTATTTTGCCGCTCGCGTTGACTTTCTACTTCCTCACCAGGTTTCAATTATTATCCTCAGCGGTTCTCATCATTTACATCTAAAGTCACATCTTTAAAAATCCTGTCTTTTTTTTTTTTTTTAAATCAGAGATTGCAATATCTATATTATTATTATTTTAGAATTTTTTAATATTAATATATTTTAGAAGAGTGTTCTAGTCAACAGTAGCCATTCGTAACTTCTAATTTGTTCTGAGGGTTTTAGCAGGCCTGAAATCCAACAACGTCTGAAATCGGTCAGTTACTCATAGAAAGCGGTCAGTCACTCATATTAAGCGGTCAGTTACTCATATTAAGCGGTCAGTTACTCATAGAAAGCGGTCAGTTACTCATATTAAGCGGTCAGTTACTCATAGAAAGCGGTCAGTTACTCATATTAAGCGGTCAGTTACTCATAGAAAGCGGTCAGTTACTCATATTAAGCGGTCAGTTACTCATAGAAAGCGGTCAGTTACTCATAGAAAGCGGTCAGTTACTCATAGAAATCGATCAGTTACTCATAGAAAGCGATCAGTTACTCATATTAAGCGGTCAGTTACTCATAGAAAGCGGTCAGTTACTCATATTAAGCGGTCAGTTACTCATAGAAAGCGGTCAGTTAATCATAGCTGACTCTTTGCGCCGGGGTCAGTGAAACTACCCCAGGTCCCCGAGGTTGTACTCGAAATAGGCCAGCCAGCCTGGCCAATGAGTAACGATCGCAAAACACAACACAGCACATCTACGCCTGTTTAACATCCTTTTAAAGTCGGACGATGAAGATATCATCGGGCAAATACCGAATCGAAAAAAAAAAAGAATAGGACAAACAATCTTATGTGGAATCAAAGAGGTTTGTCAGGAACATAGAAATGAACAAGTGGAATCTAAAACACTGAAGGTCTATTGAGCCGAAACGGCGTTCAAATTTGTGTCGTCTATAAATCACGTAAAGCTTTTACCTTACCATTTTTTTCAATTTTTTTTTCAATTCTCCCTCACATTTACCTTTACTGCTGCTTCGCATTTGTATGCATTCATTTGTATTTCTTTGTCTTAACCTATTACTAGTACAATACCGCTGCTACTTCATGTTTGTATTTCTTTGTCTTAACCCATTACTAGTACAATACCGCTGCTAGTTCATGTTTGTATTTCTTTGTCTTAACCCATTACTAGTACAATACCGCTGCTACTTCATGTTTGTATTTCTTTGTCTTAGCCCATTACTAGTACAATACCGCTGCTACTTCATGTTTGTATTTCTTTGTCTTAACCTATTACTAGTACAATACCGCTGCTACTTCATGTTTATATTTCTTTGTCTTAACCCATTACTAGTACAATACCGCTGCTACTTCATGTTTGTATTTCTTTGTCTTAACCCATTACTATAGTCCGTTCAGAAATTCATAACCACACTTGAATTAGCTTTACGTGATAACCGTTTGTTATTTTGCTTTCAACTTTTGCATGTAATCTTATAATATTGATGTCGTTATAGAAATATTTTTTGCTCTGAGAAATTTGATCTAGTTTAAAAGTTTTCTTCTTTAGGCTATATTAAATTCACCCTGTTCGAATTTGACACCATTTAAGGATATATACATTAATTTGGTGCGGTCGTTCACGTAAAATAGTTTGGCTATTGCAGAAACACTAAGTTCAGGAAAATCCCATGCACAAAACTTAATTGTTATTGAACGACATGACGCACCACGGCCTGGGCATTAATTACCGAAGGGAAGGCGTATCTTTATTAATTTTGTGAAGACTCAGTAGACAATTTGTTGACTTTAAATACCAACATTTATATCTAAATTACAATGAGTTTGAAATGCAAATTTATAACTATGCAAAAGGTTACTGTTTTACTATATCAGCACTTCCTTAGGGAATTCAAGA
Organism: Megaustenia siamemsis; assembly: GCA_032433765.1. Taxonomy (NCBI): domain Eukaryota; kingdom Metazoa; phylum Mollusca; class Gastropoda; order Stylommatophora; family Ariophantidae; genus Megaustenia; species Megaustenia siamemsis. The sequence goes on along the minus strand of JAVIAB010000139.1, from coordinate 35,148,330 downwards.
TGGAACAAAGTGCCTACTGCATCAAATACAAAAGAGCAAATTAGGACATGGCTTGCGAATGAAAATGTCAAATTTGACGACACATATTTAAAACCCGAATTGTTACAACTTGTGAAGAATACGAATAAGAAAAAGGTGTACCATGTTGACAAAATCATTGAGAAATACGGCCACACTAATTGTAACCAATTGAATTCATGTTTGCAAATACACATAACGAACAACACCCACAATTAAGCACTATGTAGATACGCTTCTATAGTCCGTTCAGATTCGTTTACCTAGACATTAATTTATTTTTTTCAAAAACTTATTGTTCATTTGCATTGATCTTTTGAAGTTAGGTTTAGAATACTAATGTCGCTATAAAAATATTTTTTTATCAAAGAAATGCGATCAAAAATATGTTATAAGCAAACCAACAACCATTACTTTGAATGGAAGCCTGCTTGAGTCAGTACAGAAGTTCAGCTATCTTGGATCCACTATTACAGCCACACTTTCCTTAGATGAGGAACTAAATGTACGTATTTGAAAGGCAGCGACAACATTTGGGAAACTCACACCAAGAGCATGGAACTATATCAAATTGACTCTACGAACAAAAGTTCTATATATAATTTAAAATTTGTATACTTGCCACCCAGTAAAATTTTATGGACACGCCTATGGGTCATCGTTGCACTAGATTACTGTAAAACATTTTGATTAGGGTCAAAATAATAGTTACATGGGCAAAGATCAAAGGAATTCGCCGCTTTAAGAAAACCGTTATAGCTAGACATCGAGTAACACATATGTTCTCGTGACATGGACATTTTAACACCGTATGCCAAAAATCATGTGAAATCATCAAGAACTTTTTGAATTATAAATCATAACATCTCGGCAAACGATTCTGAACGGACTATAGTACAATACCGCTGCTACTTCATGTTTGTATTTCTTTGTCTTAACCCATTACTAGTACAATACCGCTGCTACTTCATGTTTGTATTTCTTTGTCTTAACCCATTACTAGTACAATACCGCTGCTACTTCATGTTTGTATTTCTTTGTCTTAACCCATTACTAGTACAATACCGCTGCTACTTCATGTTTGTATTTCTTTGTCTTAACCTATTACTAGTACAATACCGCTGCTACTTCATGTTTGTATTTCGTCCTTAGTGTTTACTCTAGTACATATAATTTAGTTTAGACCGTTTACTAGACTGCCATTATTTTATGTTTCATTACTAGTTAGCTATGTAGGAGTAGTTTTATTTACTTACATATCTGTGTGTGTTGTTTGTTTGTTCCTGCTGAAGGAACAGCTGAAACGTCGTTCAAATGTGTGTCGTCTATCAATCACGTAAAGCTTTTACCATACCATTTTAAATATTTTTTTTCACATTTAGCTTTACTGCAGCTTCGCATCTGTATGCATTCATTTACATTTCTTTGCCTTAACACCCCCCCCCCCCCCACACACACACACACACACACACACACACAATGATGCCTACTGCTAGCTCAACAGACAATAACAAGTAACATACTCCAAACAGGCCAGATAAAATATTGCGACACCATCTTTTCAACAACCAGAAGATAGGAACCTCTGATGAATGTGACTGTGGCAATGACCACTGAACATCTGCTTCTCATGCCCAACACATGACGAACAGAGAACACTCTTGTGACTATCGCTGGTAGTAGTAGACTCCATCAGTCATAGTTGACTATGGATTTTTCAGCAACCCTAGAAATGTTATTTTTTCTCTTCTTTTCTTTCGTCGTGTATTCTCTTTCTCTATGAATCTGTCTGCTTCTTTTTTTGAGGTGAATCTTTAGAGTGTGTTTCCAGAGATTGCGGTCTGCAGCTATGTCTTCCTATGCTGCAGGGTTTATGTTCAGAGTCTTCATGTCGCACTTACACACATCTACAAATTGAACTTTTGGGCGCCCCCTAGATCTTTTACCATCTGCCAGTTCTCCGTAGAGTATATCTTTCGGTATGCGGCCATCTATCATACGGTGTACATGACCAAGCCAGCGTAACCTACGTTGTTTGAGCAGCGTGTAGAGATTCGGGAGGCCTGTGCAGATCATGACCTCCACGTTTGTCACTTTATCGTTCCAATTGATACCAAGAATACGGCATAGACATTGCATATGGAATGCATTAAGCCTCCTCTCCTGCTTTACATAGGTTGTCCCATATTCGCTGCCATACAGGAGGATACTAATTATGCAGGCATTATACACTGCGGCTTTTGTTTTAATTGTCAGTTTGCTGTTTTGCCAGACCCGCCTGGAAAGACGGGCAAAGCGAAAACCATGCCTGGATAAGCTGTATCGAGATGTCAGCTTTGAGCTGACAAACGCTTTCTTCGAACTTAGTAATACTGACACCTATAGGTGTACGTACAAGAACAGACAATTTTATTTTACTTACTCAATAATCATTAATGTTATAGTTTAAATGTTACCAATTATAAAGTACCTCTAAAGTTGGATTGTATGATGCGTGAATGCGTACATGAACTAATATTTCAAAGTATATGGCATGTGGCCTCTTGACAGGTGATTTGTAGCAAGCATTCGTGATTTTTCAGTAGTTTGCTACTCTATCAGTGTATTATTTCGGATGCTATCTTACTGAGCAGCTTCTCTCATTGCTGACTCTGCCAAGATTAGATAGTACGAACTATACGGAGAACTGAACTTTCGTAGTGCAAGTGTGTTTAGCAAACGATAAATGAGGTTTCGTGCTGAAGTTTCCTAGTGCTAGTGTACACAAAATATGAAGACTTGTATGTTTCTTAATCGTAGATATATGCAAAACTGAGCGCTGTATTGTTAGTACAGCTGTGCAATGTTTATCTGGATGGATGACGTCATGGAACGCACCAAAATGGCAGCTTATTTATAATCGAGCTATGGACTAAGCAATGTTTACTCTGAACACCACGATATAAATTATTGCAGCGAGTTGGCAGATTTTTGAAAATGTATTCAAGGGTTTGATATAAATGTTTGGTCACAGTTCGTTAACCTTCGCTGTAGATAAAGTCGTTAATTTCATGGCTTCGTTTGTTACTTTGGTAGCTAAGGACCTAACTTGTGCAAACGGATGGCATTGGCATGGATCATTTTGAATCTATGAAGTGGACTCATTTTGTGTTTAACTCAAAAGCATATGTGCTTTTTAACCAAAGACCTTTTTTTTTTGGGGGGGGGGGGGGACTCAATGAAGATATCCCCGGTGGAAGAATAAATTGTACTATTAATCCCATAAATGATTCGCTTCCAGAGGTTTATGATGTAAACAAAGCAGTTTTGTCATTGCAAGTGAATAATGTCAACACCTATAATTGGTCAGGATTGTGTAGCAGCAGCAGCTTTATAGCGAACACAGAAAACATCATAGGATTGTGCTGTTCTGAAACAGCTATGCCATGCTACCCTAGAATTGCCTTTAATGGGATTACTGTGACCACAAACCACTCTCCATGTGTGTGCCACATATTTACACCCCAGAAAGAAACACTGAATATAACAACATCATGTGCCGTCTGTGATATTAATGACCACAGACCAGGAGCCTCCAGCATGATTGATACAACTGTTGCACCAAGCACTTCATCAGCAGAGCCATATCTATGGAATGTTAATCAGACATTGTTCTTGAATGATTTCCAAGCTAATGAGACATCAGAATCGTGTGGCGGCAGCTACAAGAAGGGAGCGGAGAACATCATAAATTTATGCTGCTATAAAGGAGACTTGCCTTGCTATCCCAGAATTGCCTTAAATGGGATCACTGTAGTTGAAAACTTCTCCTTTTGTGTAAACTACACATTCACATCTAAGAGTGAATCAGTGAAGGTCACAAAATCATATTCTCTCTGTGGTTTTACTAACTACAGGTCATGTGGCTTCTGTTGGATTGGAAATGATAACTTACCACCACTGTGTGTCTATATGTTTGGAATTGGAGTCATCAATGATGGCCTAACATCATCAAGTGCTACGACGATCATCATTTTCGGGAGGACGTGAACTCCCATGGTATATGGTGGATAGGCGGCAGGAACCATTGAAGGCTATGTCTAAAAAGTGTTCCTTCTTACAGTTTCCTCATATTCCAAGTCCGGCTTGTTGCAGGAGCTACTGAGTTAAGTGCTCTGTGCACACCGTGAGCTGTGTGTCTCATCCGTTTTGATCCTGCTTCGATATCCCGCTTGTTTACGATGAATGATGATATCGTATGACGGGGAACATTTGGCTGCGTTCACTTTCTGCGCGGTTTCGCCTTATGTCTTTTGACGTGTGCTGAGACTGCTACGATGGGGACTACAGTTACCTTTCTTTGTTTGGGAGATGAGTTAGTAATTCGGATGATTCCACTGGCACGGGCGGTTGAGCAATTATGGATTTTAATTCGTTTGCAGTGATACCGAGGCCTTCCAAAACCAATAACCAATAACCAATGTTTATCTGGCAGAGAATTGAAGTTTCCTACTAAACTTGCGTGCAAAACGTTGAGAAATTAACTTTAAACGAGGGGAGGTTATATTTATAAATCATGAGCTTTGGTATAAATCTATCTATCTATTGACCCTTCGAGCCGTAGCCGGCCCGTAGGGCATAGACCCAGATACTCTTTCTCTTATCTAAATTTTTATTCTAGTAGTTTTCAATCCTTGTAAAGATCTTTTATCAAATCTCGCCATTTGTCTCTGTTCTGTGCAAGCAGCTCTATCTCATTGAGAGAGCCGATTCCTGCTGCTCTTGCCTCTCTGATCATGGGTCGGTCTCTTTTCCTCTTACCTGTTATTTCCCACATGAGGGCCTGCTTTGTTATTCGGTTATTATCTCTCCTCATCACATGTCCAGCATATGCCCTTCGTCTTTTCTTGATTATTGAAGATATTAGTGGTTGATTGGCGATTTCTCTAATTTCTTCGTTTGTTTTGAATTCGTTCCATGCTATATAAAATATATTCCTTAGACATTTATTTTCAAATGCGTTCAACTTTGTTTCTATGTCTCTTGTTGTTTTCCAGCTCTCACGGGCATACATAAGGGTTGGTAGTACGTTTCATTTGAATAGTCTTAAGTTTTGTGTTTGTGCTGATAAATTTTGATTTCCACAACTTTTCAAGGCTTCTGAAAAACATTGCTGCTTTAGCTATTCTGATTCTAATTTCTTTACTTTTTGGTATAAATGCCATCATTATTTTTTTTTTAATTATTTTTTTAAATGTCCCAAATAACATGTCCTTTTCCTTCTTTTTTCTCTCTCTCTCACATTCTTTCTCTCTTCTCTGTGCTGTAAATAACCGTCAACTTCATTGTTTCTGCTAAAATGACAAAGTTCAAAGTGCATCGCCTTCAATACATGTTAGAAACAAAACATCCACACACACATATATATACACACACACCATTTTCCCTCCTTCTTTTTATATGTACTTGTGTCTATTGCCTGCCTATATCTTTAAATCGCACCATTCTTTCATGTCTGACTCACTGGCTGATAATGTGGGTGTGATTTTGTCATCCCAGTCTTTATTTCAGTTTGTCTGCTTGCATATTCGTACATTCAGTTGACCGAATGCAATACTCTTTTCCTGTTATCGTCAGTGTCTTTATCATTGCACTTTGTACAATATCATATCCATTTTAAAAAAAATTCCAGCATTTTAAAATATGACTAAAACAGTATATTGTGGCCATTTCTTTTCACTAAAAAAAAAAAAAAAATCCCCGGAAAATGTTGAGATGATAGACAACTCCAGCGAAACAATTCATCTCTTTGCTGTCGTTTTTTGACAAGTTTCTCCATGCCCCGAGCAAGATAGGCTAGCTTATCTACTATTTGGACGGTCAATCGCTAAATTATCTTGTCAGTTTGTGCTCAACTTGTGTCAACTTTTGATGACAAAGTTCGAGATTATTCCTTCTCGTGTACAGACAGTGGGACATACATTCAGACAGACATTCAAGCAGACATTCAGACAGACATCCTGACACACTCACTCAGGCTGTGCAGCAAAATTCAAAGATGCTGTGCACAAAATATCTCCCCTCCCCCAACAAATGAACAGAGGCAAAAATATATAGCATTACTTATTGAACGGACTCTCGTACAATTTGTAATGAAAATTTCAGGAGTGTACCTTCTGATGTACAGACAGTTGAACAGAAAGAGATATAAACACAATGAAATATATCTGTCTTTTTCATCAACTTTCTCTAGTACATTAATTTTACCAATCCCATTTCCTATAATTTTCTCTTTCAGTGCATAAGTCGTTGTCACGTACAAATAGACAAATATATGAGCAAACAGTAACGCCATATTTTATTTTGCGTAGTATTTCCTTAGATGAAAGGTATGATAACATCTTGAGTTAGGTCGCTATCATTATATGAAATGTCCTAATGAATATAAATAACGTCTTAGACCGTTCCCCTTCTCAATTATCTAATGCCAGTGGTTCTTTAAATGGTCTGTCTTTAAAAATTACGATCTCTGAATTGTAACATCCGTCTCCAATAGGATAGGCACTCGGCCTAACGTGATTCCTACCTTGAGATAAATGATAGCTTCACGTAGCATTCCTACCTTGAGATAAATGATAGCTTCACGTAGCATTCCTACCTTGAGATAAATGATAGACTTCACGTATCATTCCATCCAACTATTTTATTAATTAGATACCTGCCTCACGATCTTGTTGTAACAGTTACCAATCAGCTTTGTCGTCTCAAAGGCGCTGATATAAAAACAATAATTTATATGGTAATATGATCTATATGGGAGCAAAACGGTACTAAAATAATACTGACCCAAATGAAGAAAAATATGGGCCCTAACCACATTTCATATACATCTTTAAGTGTAACTGGGAGCCGCGATAGCTCAGTGGTTAGTAAACTGGACTACAAAGGACAAGAGGTAGGGTTCGATTACAACCGACGGCTTCCGGTTCACCCAGACTTTAATGGGTACCGGATTTTTTCTGGGAAAGTAAAGCGACAAGGGCGTAATACCGACCACATTACCCCGAAAATCATGTGCCGAAAGTCTGTAAAATTTATGGTCACTAACACCATATTCCCTATACGCCACTTGGCGTGACGGGGGTACTTTACTTTACTATTAAGTGTAATTGGATTCTTTATTTCTTCTCCTTTTCTACCGTTGACGACAGACGGCACAAGAGATCAACGTTGTGGCTAATGCAAGCCTTCTGCGGGAACACAGATAGCAATAAAAGACTGAAGAAATAAGCTACATTTACTAAGCTTACTAAAGTTTAAATGTTTAATATTTTATTATATTTAATTTTAATAAACTACAATTTAAACATTGAAAGCTTCTCTCTTCGTCCGGTTACTTTGACTTCCAGTGAGAAAAACTGAAGTAACAACATGAATCATAGTGAACAAAAAAGCCACTAACGTGGCAAAATAATTGTATTTTTTACTTTTTAAAATATCGTCAGCTTTACAGCAGGTCAGTAGTTTTGTACACTCTCCTCTAACCCAAAAACAACTGAGTTCGATGGAAATGATAGAACTGTTAGAACAAACCAAAACTAAAAAAAAAACTTCTTTATTTTCTCAGGTCAATCTTCATTCTCGGTCTGGCCGTTTGTCAGACTGTTTTTCACGTGACTGCCTATGGCGGAGGCGCCCCTGAGCAAACTTGTGACTCCCTGATGCCGTCCCACAACGCACCCCCACAGAGCAGCCAAAATCCCTTCAAAGTCACCACTTCTGTAGCAACAGTTAAACCTGGAGAACAAGTTGAGGGTATGCTCTTGATATTATACCTTTTGGGAAACGCCGAGGCGGGATTTAACTTCAAGAAGTATCATCTCGTACTTTACCTTTAAGTAACATCAATGGAAAACATAATTTTCATTTCACTCTCAATAGAAAACATAATTTTCTGTTATTTCGCTCTCTATAGAAAACATAATATTTTGTTATTTCATGCTAAAAAGAAAACATAATATTTTGTTATTTCATGTTCAATGGAAAACATATTTTTTTTTTTTTTTTTTTTTGTATTTCACTCCAATAGAAAACTGATATTCATTTCACTCTCAATAGAAAACATAATTTTTATTTTATTCTCAAAAGAAAACTAAACTGTTGTTTTACTCTCTATAGAAAGATAATTATTTCCCCTTTCAATTGAAAATGTTATCCTACCTTGGATGTAACACTGTTCATTATACTTGGAGAAGATCGCCTAATTTTGAGAACATCCTCTTATGTAGAGAACACCATTATGTTTGGAGAAAATGATCTTATTTGAAGAATAAGGTCTTATTTGGAGAACATTATTGTATTTGGAGAACATAATCTTTCTTGGGGCACATTATCATATTTGAAGAATAATATCATATTTGTAAAACTCCATCTTATTTTGAGAACTCTGTCATATTTAGAGAACATCATCATATTTAGAACAAAAATAACCTTGCTTGTTTCTATTTAAACTGATACCTGACACAAATACTAATGGTTCTAATGTTATTTCTATCTGAGGCAGTTAATAACCACAGGCCCCATGCTCGAGGTATGAGCATACACAATTTTCTTGACTTTTGAGAATGAATAACAATTGGCGATATGCCGTTATCCAGGCAAAGTTTCGAAATTAAAATTACTGCCATCAACGAAATTATGTTAAACAGCATTCTAAAAGTACTTCATGAACGCTCACCGGTGATACGGAGTTCGTACACTATTATGACATCTTCCTGTGTGACAATGAAAGAGATTATAGAACTCATTAACAGTAAAGGTAAAGTTAAAGGTAAAGTACGAAGCGTCTTAGCAGGTGAGTTTTCACCCATATGTATTCGACTGCTTATCCAGAAGTGTTCGGAGACTTCTGGATTGTGTCGCTTCAAGCATCGAAACTCACGATGCGAGGCGGCATTCCTCATCTTCCTAGTGTACTACCCTGGTATCCATTTCTGCCAGCGGCTGGGTCGACCGCGGGGGTATTATCTTCCCAACTACGAGTTCAACTCACACTGCTCCTAGCGGGAATCGAAAACATATTGTGCGAACGCCGGGATCCCAGTCGGGTGGTTTTCCCAACTAGATCATTAACAGTGTCAGTGTACAATAAAGATGGATAATAAGCCTATATATGATGTCAGTGTACAATAAAGATGGATAATAAGCCTATATATGATGTCAGTGTACAATAAAGATGGATAATAAGCCTATCTATGATGTCAGTGTACAATAAAGATGGATAATAAGCCTATATATGATGTCAGTGTACAATAAAGATGGATAATAAGCCTATCTATGATGTCAGTGTACAATAAAGATGGATAATAAGCCTATATATGATGTCAGTGTACAATAAAGATGGATAATAAGCCTATCTATGATGTCAGTGTACAATAAAGATGGATAATAAGCCTATCTATGATGTCAGTGTACAATAAAGATGGATAATAAGCCTATATATGATGTCAGTGTACAATAAAGATGGATAATAAGCCTATATATGATGTCAGTGTACAATAGAGATGGATAATAAGCCTATCTATGATGTCAGTGTACAATAAAGATGGATAATAAGCCTATATATGATGTCAGTGTACAATAAAGATGGATAATAAGCCTATCTATGATGTCAGTGTACAATAAAGATGGATAATAAGCCTATATATGATGTCAGTGTACAATAAAGATGGATAATAAGCCTATCTATGATGTCAGTGTACAATAAAGATGGATAATAAGCCTATCTATGATGTCAGTGTACAATAAAGATGGATAATAAGCCTTTCTATGATGTCAGTGTACAATAAAGATGGATAATAAGACTATCTATGATGTCAGTGTACAATAAAGATGGATAATAAGCCTATCTATGATGTCAGTGTACAATACAGATGGATAATAAGCCTATCTATGATGTCAGTGTACAATAAAGATGGATAATAAGCCTATCTATGATGTCAGTGTACAATAAAGATGGATAATAAGCCTATCTATGATGTCAGTGTACAATAAAGATGGATAATAAGCCTATCTATGATGTCAGTGTACAATAAAGATGGATAATAAGCCTATCTATGATGTCAGTGTACAATAAAGATGGATAATAAGCCTATCTATGATGTCAGTGTACAATAAAGATGGATAATAAGCCTATATATGATGTCAGTGTACAATAAAGATGGATAATAAGCCTATCTATGATGTCAGTGTACAATAAAGATGGATAATAAGCCTATATATGATGTCAGTGTACAATAAAGATGGATAATAAGCCTATATATGATGTCAGTGTACAATAAAGATGGATAATAAGCCTATCTATGATGTCAGTGTACAATAAAGATGGATAATAAGCCTATATATGATGTCAGTGTACAATAAAGATGGATAATAAGCCTATATATGATGTCAGTGTACAATAAAGATGGATAATAAGCCTATCTATGATGTCAGTGTACAATAAAGATGGATAATAAGCCTATATATGATGTCAGTGTACAGTAAAGATGGATAATAAGCCTATATATGATGTCAGTGTACATAAAGATGGATAATAAGCCTATCTATGATGTCAGTGTACAATAAAGATGGATAATAAGCCTATCTATAATGTCAGTGTACAATAAAGATGGATAATAAGCCTATCTATAATGTCAGTGTACAATAAAGATGGATAATAAGCCTATCTATAATGTCAGTGTACAATAAAGATGGATAATAAGCCTATCTATGATGTCAGTGTACAATAAAGATGGATAATAAGCCTATCTATGATGTCAGTGTACAATAAAGGTCGATAATAAGCCTATCTATGATGTCAGTGTACAATAAAGATGGATAATAAGCCTATCTATGATGTCAGTGTACAATAAAGATGGATAATAAACCTATCTATGATGTCAGTGTACAATAAAGATGGATAATAAGCCTATATATGATGTCAGTGTACAATAAAGATGGATAATAAGCCTATCTATGATGTCAGTGTACAATAAAGATGGATAATAAACCTATCTATGATGTCAGTGTACAATAAAGATGGATAATAAGCCTATCTATGATGTCAGTGTACAATAAAGATGGATAATAAGCCTATCTATGATGTCAGTGTACAATAAAGATGGATAATAAACATATCTATGATGTCAGTGTACAATAAAGATGGATAATAAGCATATCTATGATGTCAGTGTACAATAAAGGTCGATAATAAGCCTATCTATGATGTCAGTGTACAATAAAGGTCGATAATAAGCCTATCTATGATGTCAGTGTACAATAAAGATGGATAATAAGCCTATCTACGAAGTCAGTGTACAATAAAGATGGATAATAAACCTATCTACGATGTCAGTGTACAATAAAGATGGATAATAAGCCTATCTATGATGTCAGTGTACACTAAAGATGGATAATAAGCCTATCTACGATGTCAGTGTACAATAAAGATAGATAATAAGCCTATCTACGAAAGCAACTACAATTAACAGACAAGCAAGACAAAAAGTCGAACCGATGAACGCTACAGAAACTTTGCAGGGGCACAGATTAAACAAAAGCGTGGTACACATTGAACGGGATATTTTTCCTTCTAAATTCCAAACCCCGCAATATTCATGCACAGCGAACGATAAATTTACTAATACCCGTAGGCAGAGAATAAAACCGGAGAACCGTACCAACTAACATGACGTTTTCAACTATAAGATCTATAGCCGGCTGACTTCATAACTACACCTGCTCGCAAAGTTAAAAACGTCAATCTTGTTGGTAGGGTTTTCTGGTTTTATTTTCTGTCCGCGGACCTTAGTAAATGTATAGTTGGCTGTGTTTCTTGCAAATGTAGATAAGAGAAGACAACTCAATGAACAGCCAGGTAAAAGCCAAGATTTCTTTCAAAGTTAGCTAGCAACTGAGAGCAAATTCACAAGGATAACAGGGGGACGCTGGAGACTCGATATACCACATACTCAGAGAGGAGATCTAGAAACTATCACAACAGATGTCATGCTTTGGGAAATCGGAAGAGATGCAGACCGAAGACAAACTTGTGGTAAACAGTGAATAAAACGTGCATTGTGCGGGGCAGATTTAGGGAAATCTTGATGGTTGACCAGGGATTTGACAAAATCAGAGATATTTTAAGTTCAATACGTCATGCTCGTTACTTTATTGTTTTTGGGTCAAGGACGAGAAATAGGAGACAATGGGCTGGTATAAAAAGGGGTGCCAAAGAATAGCGTTACGCAGGTAGCTGCTGAAACAGCTATGCCATGCTACCCTAGAATTGCCTTTAATGGGATTACTGTGACCACAAACCACTCTCCATGTGTGTGCCACATATTTACACCCCAGAAAGAAATACTGAATATAACAACACCATGTGCCGTCTGTGATATTAATGACCACAGACCAGGAGCCTCCAGTATGATTGATACAACTGTTGCACCAAGCACTTCATCAGCAGAGCCATATCTATGGAATGTTAATCTGACATTGTTCTTGAATGATGCCCAAGTTAATGAGACATCAGAATCGTGTGGCAGCAGCTACAAGAAGGGAGCGGAGAACATCAAGTTCTGCTGCTATAAAGGAGACTTGCCTTGCTATCCCAGAATTGCCTTAACTGGAATCACTGTAGTTGAAAACTTCTCCTCTTGTGTAAACTACACATTCACATCTAAGAGTGAATCAGTGAAGGTCACAAAATCATATTCTCTCTGTGGTTTTACTAACTACAGGTCATGTGGCTTCTGTTGGATTGGAAATGACAAATTACCACCACTGTGTGTCTATATGTTTGGAATTGGAGTCATCAATGACGGCCTAACATCATCAAGTGCTATGACGATCATCATTTTCGGGAGGACGTGAACTCCCATGGTATATGGTGGATAGGCGGCAGGAACCATTGAAGGCTATGTCTGAAAAGTGTTCCTTCTTACAGTTTCCTCATATTCCAAGTCCGGCTTGTTGCAGGAGCTACTGAGTTAAGTGCTCTGTGCACACCGTGAGCTGTGTGTCTCATCCGTTTTGATCCTGCTTCGATATCCCGCTTGTTTACGATGAATGATGATATCGTATGACAGGGAACAGTTGGCTGTGTTCACTTTCTGCGCGGTTTCACCTTATGTCTTTTGGCGTGTGCTGAGACTGCTACGATGGGAACTACAGTTACCTTTCTTTGTTTGGGAGATGAGTTGGTAATTCGGATGATTCCACTGGCACGGGCGGTTGAGCAATTATGGATTTTAATTCGTTTGCTGTGATGCCGAGGCCTTCCATAACCAATAACCAATAATAACCAATTGATGTCAAACAAAAGCATTACGCGGGTAGTTGTATTGATGTCAAACAAAAGCATTACGCGGGTAGTTGTATTGATGTCAAACAAAAGCATTACGCGGGTAGTTGTATTGATGTCAAACAAAAGCATTACACAAGTAGCTGTATTGATGTCAAACAAAAGCATTACGCAGGTAGCTGTATTGATATCAAACAAAAGCATTACACAAGTAGCTGTATTGATGTCAAACAAAAGCATTACGCGGGTAGCTGTATTGATGTCAAACAAAAGCATTACACAAGTAGCTGTATTGATGTCAAACAAAAGCATTACACAAGTAGCTGTATTGATGTCAAACAAAAGCATTACGCAGGTAGCTGTATTGATGTCAAACAAAAGCATTACACAGGTAGCTGTATTGATATCAAACAAAAGCATTACACAAGTAGCTGTATTGATGTCAAACAAAAGCATTACGCAGGTAGCTGTATTGATGTCAAACAAAAGCATTACGCAGGTAGCTGTATTGATATCAAATAAAAGCATTACACAAGTAGCTGTATTGATGTCAAACAAAAGCATTACGCAGGTAGCTGTATTGATGTCAAACAAAAGCATTACGCGGGTAGCTGTATTGATGTCAAACAAAAGCATTACGCAGGTAGCTGTATTGATGTCAAACAAAAGCATTACGCGGGTAGTTGTATTGATGTCAAAAAAAGCATTACACAAGTAGCTGTATTGATGTCAAACAAAAGCATTACGCAGGTAGCTGTATTGATGTCAAACAAAAGCATTACGCGGGTAGTTGTATTGATGTCAAACAAAAGCATTACGCGGGTAGTTGTATTGATGTCAAACAAAAGCATTACGCAGGTAGCTGTATTGATGTCAAACAAAAGCATTACGCAGGTAGCTGTATTGATGTCAAACAAAAGCATTACGCGGGTAGCTGTATTGATGTCAAACAAAAGCATTACGCAGGTAGCTGTATTGATGTCAAACAAAAGCATTACGCAGGTAGCTGTATTGATATCAAACAAAAGCATTACACAAGTAGCTGTATTGATGTCAAACAAAAGCATTACGCAGGTAGCTGTATTGATGTCAAACAAAAGCATTACGCAGGTAGCTGTATTGATGCCAAACAAAATCAATACGCAGGTAGCTGTATTGATGTCAAACAAAAGCATTACACGGGTTGCTGTGTTGATGCCAAACAAAATCAATACGCAGGTAGCTGTGTTGATGTCAAACAAAAGCATTACAAGGGTTGCTGTGTTGATGTCAATCAAAAGCATTACGCGTGTAGGCAAAGAGGTTGCCAAACAAAAGCGTTACGCACGTAGCCAGAGAGGTTGCCAAATAAAAGTGTTACGGAGGTAGCCAAATGGATGCTCTCTCTCTCTCTCTCTCTCTCTCTCTCTCTCTCTCTCTCTCTCTCTCTCTCTCTGCGATCAAGACTCAGTCAGAGTAGGATTCCAGACTCCCACATGAAGTCAGCTGTCAGGTTAAGTGTGTTGATCGCCCCCACAGACAGAACGTCACATTTAGAGTCCGTCAGATCCACTCTGACTGAACACCCGTTAATATGTTGCACTGTGTTCTGCGCCAGTGGCCCAGTGCATCCGATTTCAGCCAGCATTTTTTCAGGTTTGCTTTCCTTAGCCTTTGATTGTCCCCAATCTTCCTGCAATGCAGCAGATTGTCTTTTCTGTAGGGGGATTCTGCCCTTAGATGGTCTGCCCTCCCAGGTTTACGAGCACCATCTGCCCGAGTCACTAGAGGTGACTAACACAGACATGCACACACAAATATATGAGATGTGAATAAATGGATGCCAAACAAAAGCATTACGCAAGAAGGCAAAGGGGTGCCAAACAAAAGCGTTGGGCAGGTACCCAAAGAAGAATATGAAATTAAAATAGAACTGTGGTTGTCAGTCGATACACGTTGCACTAACTAACTAATCAGATATTGATTACGACAAATAAGGAAATATGCTTCACGCATTCTTCTGGTTGTAGAGCGAGGTGTTGATGCGCATCGGCTTTGTCACGGGTATAGAACACCTATTCATGCAGCTACCAATTTGTTTGGCTTATATTTTTTATGCTAATTAAAACGCCCATGCTTGAAAAAAAGAAAAACAATAATAATAAAACACTGACTTACGCACAAAGTGACGACAGTCCTGATCTTCGTTTTCACAGCCTTTGCAGAACCCCGTTATCTCCGGCAGACCTCTTAAAATGGGATAAATACTGTTAAGATAGTTTATTTTAATTTTCATTTATTTCTTTTGATGGGGTAGAGGAAATTGTACGAAAGTTTCTTTGCTTGTAGTTTTTATATTCCCAGGGATTATAAAGTGTAATTAGAAGATTAACAGCATCGCTGATTTTCTGGTCGTGACAATTATGAAATGTGATGGAAGTAATAATTGCGATCGCAAAGATAACGCCGGACGGTAAAAATGCGTGTTAACTGTAGTGTTAAGTTTTCATAACAGAAGGCAAAGACATTCCATAACATTCTTTCAGTTTGCCAGTCAAGTGGAGGGCATTCACTTCTGTTGATGATCTATATTTTTGAGGAGTGCAGCCCCGTGGTCACCGTCTACATTTTTGTTATTCGAATAAAGTCAGGTGTCCATTCTGTTTGTAACCTTTGAACTCTCAAAGACGCGAGTTTAAGAACCTTGGTGTTCCCATAAGAATCGAACAATTTAAGAATCCACTAATCATCATCATTTGGTTTAAAATTAGATGTAGTTGATAAATAAAATTTGCTAAGTCGTCGTGTTAACCTGTTAGATACATTTAGTTAATAAAATGGCCAATAAAGAATTTTGGTTAATAACAGATTTTTAAAAAAAATGTTTCATTAATTAAACATTTGGTTAATCGATAAATTTTATGAATGAAACATTTGGTAAATCGATATATTTCATTAGTGAAAGATTTAGTTTTATAGAAATAAACAGGACAAATTTGAAACAAGTGCAACGCGTCAAACACTTGGACACAATAATAACATCGGATGGAAGATGCACCACGGAAATAAAAAGCAGAATAGCTCAGGCCAAAATAGCATTTCAGAAAATGAAAAATATCTTATGCAACAAATCTATGTCAATAGAAGTGAGAAAGAGAGTTCATCGGTGCTATGTAGAAGCAATTCTGACCTATGGAAGCGAATCATGGACAGTAGACAAATAAATGAAAAGACGATTAGAGGCCACAGAGATGGAGTTTCTCAGAAGAATGTTGAACGTTCCCTGGACAGCTAAAAAGACCAATGAGAAAATTCTCAAAGAGGCCAACACTAAAAGGGAACTCCTAAAAAACATCAGAAAGAAACAATCAACATTTTTGGGCACATCATGAGAAGAGGAAAGTTGGAATACTTGGTTCCAACTGGCAAAATAAAAGGAAAGGATCGTGGGTGACAAAGAGAGAAAATACTTAATAGCTTGGTTTCATGGCATGGAAAACAGTCAACAACAGATCTGATACGATGCACTGTAGATAGAAGATTGTGGAAGGACATGATCGCCTACGCCAACCGGTATGGCACATGATGATGATGATGAAAGATTTGGTAAATCGATATATTTGATTAGTGAAACATTTGTGGTTAATCGATATATTTCGTTAATGAATGGATATTAAAACGGGTTTAAGGGAGGGAAATATTGGATGGGTCAGACCGAGGGCAGTGTTCAATAAATCTGTTTAGTTGAGGACACAGAACCTGGTAAAAAATGGGTAGGGTCAAGACAAAGAAATGCATCAAAATGCAAAGCTACAGTGAAGACAATTGTGAAGAGATATAACAAAATATTTTTAAAAGACTGAAAAAACGGTATGGTTAAAGCTTCACGTAACAAGTGGGCAACACAAGCCAAAACGACGCTTCGGCGCAATAGGCCTTCAACAGGAACAAACATACAACACACGTACAAATGCCTATTAAATTTATATATATATATATATATATATATATATATATATATATATATATATATATATAAATTTTTTTAAATAATTTTAAAATACAAAATAATATTAAAATGATTGTAATAATAATAAAATGTTTAAAAAAATAAACATTAAAAATATAAAATAATAATAATAATAAAATAATAAAAATAATAATTTTAAAAATAATTTTAAATAATCATCTAAAAAGTAATTTTAAAAATAATTTTCAAATATTAAAAAAAAAAACTTCCTTAACAGTATTATGCCATTTTAAGAGGAATTTTTAATTTATTTTTTGTATTTTTTCAAATACATATTTGTACTTGTGTTATTTGTTTGTTCCAGTTGAAGGTCTATTGCGCCGAAACGTCGTTCTGGTTTGTGTCTTCCACTTATTACGTGAAGCTTTAACTACACCGTTTTTTCCCCCCTTTTTTATTATATTTTTTTTATTTCTCCTGACAAAATGTGCATCAGTGCCAGCAGAGTGTTGTACGTCCTTCTCACTTTTTCATCAAACTCAAAAACAGATTTCAGAAAATAAAATCAAGTAGCCGTGGAAGCAGAAGCACAGGCTTTAATTGTGTAGACATTTCTGTGTGTGAAGCAGCCACAGATGGGTATGTTGTTCGGCAAAGACAGAGTTCATGGGCCTTCACGTGTCATAAGGCCAAGGTAGACAGCGATGCGTTTGTCTTGACTTCAAGTAGTTTGATGATAGAGGTCAAGGCAGTAGCTAAGGCTACTCGTTCATGCTTTCGAAGTGACTCAATTATATAGTATGCTCAGGAAGATGAAAAGGGCTTTCAAAAAAAAAAAAACGGTAAAGAGCCGCGTCACGCCAAGTGCCGTATAGAGAATATGGTTTAAGTGACCGTCAATTTTACAGACCTTCAGCACATAATTTTCGGGGTAATGTGGTCGGTATTACGCCCGCGCCGTTTTACTTTCCAGAAAAAATCCCGTACGCATTTAAGGCTTGGTGAATTCGGAAGCCGTCGGTTGGGATCGAACACTACCCCTTGTCCTTTGTTATTCCAGCTCACTAACCACTGAGCTATCGCGGCTGGAAAAGAGTTTTGCTTGAAGGCAATGGTTGGAGTCTCTGAAAAGGTCAAGGTCAATTAAAGTCTGCTTCATTTTTGTGCCTGTACATTCGGCGATTGGATGTAAGAGGAAATTAAACGAGCAGACAGATTTGGTGGGTTAGCTGCTGTGGAGAATGGGCAAGCGATGGACACGGCTGCATTTCAAATACTTTCAAGAAGACAGGACAGGTAAGTCATTCGGGCAATGAGTGTGAGTCTACAATCTTGATTCGGCTGCAAGATCAGCAAGTCAAAAGAGATGAGGCCAGTTAAGAACGCTTCCTCAGGGAGCCAAAGAAGACTGGTAAATCAGCACATAACTTGAGTTGTCTGTCGTTGAGGGATATACAGAACAGGGGATGCGAGCTCTTACAGAGTTGTCGATGTGCTGTGAGAATGATCAATCGACTAATTAATTAATGAACGAATACGGTTAAATTCAAATAATTCGGTTAAAACTAAAATAATTTAGTTAATAATTAAATTTGATGAACAGAGATATGTTGTTATGAATTAGACCTAGTTAATAAATAAATATATTTAATAAGAACTTTTGCGCAACAAATGAAATTTGCTAGTAAAAAAAATTGTTAAAAGAAAAACATATGAGAAAAAGTAAAATAACAAGTATTTTACGTCATTATAAAAATCATGTGCTGAAGGTCTGTAAAATATAGGGTCACTAGCACCATATTTCCTATACGCCACTTGGCGTGACGGGGGTACTTTATTTTCCTTTTTTTTTTTTGTATACCTTAAGTGCTTTTATAAAATGTACATGCGTGTCTATTTGTGTTCATGCGTATGTGCTGTAACTCTTACCCCTCAAAGGAAGTTATTGGTTCAACTCATATTGATACTTTTTTTCAATGAAAAAAAAATTTGATACTAATGTCGCTGATTATCTTTGATATTGCCGACGTTGTTGACATTGCGATGATATCAAAGCAACAAGTGCCATTGTGGTGATTCTAAAGGTAACTTCTTAGTATAATTAATGATGTAGAAAATAATTTTCTCTCTAGTGATATCAAAACTAACAGGAGAAGTTGTAATAATATCAAAGATAACAACTGATTAATTAATGATGTCGAAATACGTATCGATGTAGTAAAATCAATCCCAACGACGCTCAGTAGTAAAATGTTACATCTTCTCAATATTCCTACATGGTGCAGAAACATGGACATTAGACAAGAAAACAGAACAGACAATTGAAGCCTTTGAAATGTGGATATATAGAAGAATAGGTAGAATTGGATGGAAGGAAAAGAAAACAAACGATGAAGTCTTAAAACAACTAAAACTGAAAAGAGAACTTTCTTCTTCTTTTCTCTTATCACTGATACCTATATGTTGTCGTGGTTTATATCATTTGTCATTCTTGAGTTGCTCGAACTGTCTGAATTAGTGACTTTCCTTTGTTGTTACATGTCTCTGTCACTGCATCTTTCCATCTTCTTCTGGGTCTTCCTCTTGGTCTTTTTCCATGCATTCTCGAGAAGAACGCCCTTGATGGTGATTGATAAGGATTCATTCTGACCAGGTGGCCAACCCATTTAAGCTGTTGTTCTATATATTCTTGGCAGGGTTTTGTTCCTACTATTTTTCATATGGTTTCATTTGGTATTCTATCTCTTCTTGTGTTGTTTGTTGTTGAATTGACTTCCGGTGTGTGACTGTGCTGGCAACACGATACAGTTTTCGATGGAAGTCAAATTTAAGATATAAGTGAATTTCAATGCCCGTAGTAAATGAAATTCAAGCGTTCTTGTGAAAAGAGAACTACTAAGCACAATTCAAACAAGACAAATGTGATTTTTGGGTCATGTTAAAAGACACAACAGCCTACTAAAAGTAATCCTGGAGGGGAAAATACAAGGTTAAGGAGGGAGAAGCAGACCAAGAGTAACATGGACGAGTAACATCAAAAGATGGACAACTCAGCCTATGACAACCTGCACCATCAAAGCAAGAGATAGAGCAGAATGGCGCTCCATGGTAGCCAAGCTTCGTTGCGGAGACGGCACTCGATGATGATGATGATGATGTTGTTAATGTAAATAGAGCCATTGAGGTAGCTGATGTTTACAATAATAATTATGAAAACTAAAATGATGAAAATACTCGACATTTTCAGTGACCCTAAGCGGGAGCGTTGATCTTAAAGGATTCATCTTAAGAGCCCGGCAGAACAACATGTTTATTGGTGGGACGTTCGGTGGAAACAGCTTCGGAGCACCGAGGTGTAATGTGAGTACAAGAAGTTCTGCTTTGGTTGCATTTTATTTATTGTTCTTAATAGAGAAAAAGCAGGTGTCGGGGAGATTGCAAATTCTGTAAAATTGTTCGCTTGTCATATAGTTCTTTTATGTAAGCAACAGATTACGTGATCAACTTATTTATTTATTATTTCATTTCATTATCATCCAAATCAATGTAAACTCAGTAATAGAAAAACGATGTTTCTAGGTTTATTGCAACTGTCTTATATTTACGTGATGTGTGTGTGTGCGTGCGCGCGCGCGCAACAATGATAGGCAGACAACAATCAATGTACTGCTGTATTAAAGCATCCACCCATCAAATTATCTATGTACCATTAAAGAGTCATTGATCAGTTTAGGAAAGTGGTAGAACATTACATCAATCAATTCCCTCAAACATTAAGTCTTTGACTGAACACGGTTTGGGTACCTTGAACATCGACCTTTGCCATTCAAAGTTGCGCCAAGAATATTTGAGTTCCTGGCAGATTCTACCAAGTTGTACAGGTTTTGCACTGGCCAGAGACAAAAAATGAGAACTCTGATCTACCAGGTTGCTGCCGCAATGTGGATCCGACATTCCAATCTGCGGGTCTGACATTCAGAGCTTAGATTAATAATGACGACATTAGCCATTACAACTAAACGTATAGTGTAGTTGTAAAATAGAAAGCCAGATAATGTTTTATGGAATGGTAAGAATCATGAATACTATTTAAACAGCAGAAATAGAAAACAAAAGAAATGTGAGATTACACGATAAGTATATCAAGAATAAATTAAAACTTGTAACGGAACAAGAAAAATCAACACAGCAAATGTATAAATTATATTCTATCCTGAAAGATATGATGAACATCACAGCGGAAAAAATTGCAATAAATTAATTAAATTGAGATAGCAAGTATTAATAAGATCATTGGAAAGCAATAAACAACAGACTAATAAGGAAAAGACTGCGGACGGAAATAATCGAAGAGTCTTTTATCTATTGTAAAAAAAATTATTCTCTGTCTATCTTTCTGTCCGTCTGTCCGTCCGTCTGTCTGTCTGTCTGTCTGTCTGTCTGTCTGTCTGTCTGTCTGTCACTTCTTCTATGTGTAGATTCTTTAAGACAACTGTTCCACTTGTTTCATTGTCCCGTTAAATAAGTAAACAATTGTAGACATAACGATACCAAACAATTGCTTAATAGAAAATAGCACTAATTTGTGCAATAAAACAAGATAAGAAATACAATCTCGTAAGATTTACAAAAGGAAGTGACAATTTGGAGGAGACAATTTAACATATCAAGTTAAAATGCACGTGAGGGAAACAACAAGATAACGAAAATAGCGATGTCTCTTAATATAATTCGTGAGTAGAACAAAAAGAGCCAGCGGACTAAGAAAATGGGGCAGAAGTAAATGAATGAAATCACACCAAAACGTGATTCTACTGAATAATGTCAATATTGAATGATTTAATAAGTAAGTAGAGGAGACCAGAATAACCAACGATTCATTGACAGATTGAGCAAGCTCTGCGAGATAAAGAATAATAAATATTTATTTGTTCATAAAGAACTATATTTATAAGTCAGGTAGATCAACAAGTTAGATAAATCAAATTAATTAGATAAATCGCTGTATTCAAATTAAGCTAAAAGGTTATTTCATTTTATAAATAAGTCATAATCGGTCGAATAAATCAAATATGTGAAGAACAATCAAATAAGTTATTTTAAAAAAGGTGATATAAATTAAACTAAATTACGAATATATGAAATAAAAAACAAAACAAATCAAAGGGCAAGTCAAAAAGCGTAGATGTGTGTGTGTGTGTGCGCGCGCGCGTGTGTGTGTGTGTGCGTGCGCGTATGCGTGTAAACTAATCAAGAAAACCAATACAACTTCATGTAACACAAACACAATATTAACTTCATCACCAAGCACATTTTGTTTGCCACTTCAATAACAATTTGATTCTTTTCCCTGTTCGTAGGGTCAAGGGATAACTCACACAAACCCAACCCCAAAAACAATGTCAAGTTTATATGGACAGCTCCCCCTAACCTGCAGCCAGCACCTATCAATTTTGTGTAAGTTTGTATTTTATTGTTAATGAAGGATTTCTTATTCTTTCTTCATTTTCCTTTCAACGTCGAGGAGAGATTAAATGTGTGGTCTTTTGCTCTTCTGTTGGCCTCTGCTGCTGTTATGGTTTTTGGTGTTTCTAATATTCCATCGATCCATCTTTTTTGTGGTCAACCCTTGGGTCTGGTGTTCTCGCAACGTTTATTGAAGGCTCGCTGTAATGTATTTTGATCTTTCTGCCTTATCACTTGGTCAAGCCAAGTTGTTGTTTCTTTATGTACTCTATAGCGGAAATTATTCCTAGCTTTCATCTCAGTTCTTTATTTCTGATCTATCTCTCAGGCTGTTCCTTTTATTCATCTAACACATATCATCTCTGTAATGGTTATTTTTTCGATTGTTCTTGCATCTACGGGGTAGCACAACGTTAGAATGAAGTGTATTGTAGAGTGCTCGTTTTGCCTCTGGAGTTATTTCCTTGTTAGATAATAGTAGTGATTTAACAATCTTTGTTGCATCTTGAGTCTATTTCTGCTGCGTGTGAATTGTTGTTTGTCATTAGACTCCCTAGATATTTAATTTCCTCCACTTGTTTTCGTTGTTTACCATCCATCGTTACGTTGGTGTTCTGTTTCTCTTTTGCGAAATTCATGACTTCTGTTTTGTTGATGTTGATTTGTATGTTGTGTTAAGTGCCTGTGCTGTTAAATCTTTTCAAATGTTCATGTAGATATTCTATTTTTTTCCGTGTGTTTGTGCCTGATCGTCTGCAAATAGAAGTTGGCTAGTCTCCGTAGATGTTGGCTTACTCCGTATGTTGTTAGTATCCCACATAGTTGATCTCTGTTTAACCGGTCCAATGCTTTTTCTTGAACAACAAAAGCAATGCACACATTTAATTGTGTATAATATGTGTATATAAGGATAGATGTTTGTTCTTTAATTAAATTGTTTGTTTAATAACCACAATATAAACCCATTGCTTTTTTTTTTCTTTTCTTTTATTAACTAACATATCATATTGAACTGGCTTCAGAGTTTGACATTTAAGAAACAAGTAAGAATGAATTCTTACGCATTACTGCCTTCTTTTGTTCATCTTTATCAATGTAAGATAACTGATGTCTGTCTTCTTTTGTTCATCTTTATAAATGTAAGATAACTGATGTCTGTCTTCTTTTGTCTATCTTTATCAATGTAAGAAAACTGATGTCTGTCTTCTTTTGTTCATCTTTATCAATGTAAGATAACTGATGACTTTGTTGATCTGCAGGGCAACTATTGTGCAGCAGAAAACGCTGTTCTGGACCGACGTTACGTCACCAGATGTAGTTGTTGCCTCCAGCCCGTCTACGGGAGGCAATCTCAGCGGTAGCCCTAGCAACGGCAGTCCGACTGTTCCTAATTCAAACACGCCAGGACAGCCAGACTTTACTACTACGATGACGTCCACAAATGTTGGCGGCAACGGCGGGATGCAGGTGCGAGCTGGATGGGTGATAATCATTTTAACGTTTATTTCTTTTGTCAATCGTTATAATATTAATCTTTAAACTGTGAATTTATAAACTATGTTTGCGAGGCCTCACTAATTTGTTGTTGCCTTCAATTCTAAATTGGCTTCACTAAGCGCTACAGAATAAGACAATATTTACAAAGTAGCAATTAAATATAAAGCTTGCAGACAAATTATACAAATAATTATTTACCAAACCTTAATTAGAAATTCAAGTTTTTTTTTTTTTTTGGTTACCTAATTACCTTATTAAAAAACAAAATGTTTCATCCGGTTTGTCGAGTATAATTGTGAGTCACGCAAAGCTTTCCTGTCAGCTGTGCGTTATGTATGATTAATTGATTTATTATAATTGATTATGATGAAGAATCGACATCCCTACACTTCGGGCAAATGTGAAGGTGCTTAGTCATCCCTCCCACTTCCCCAACAGATAAAGAAAGGTATACACACCAACGTGATGTGCTGATTGTATAAACGCCACACAATTTCTCTCGTGTTTGTTTTTCACTCGTTCCGTGTTTAGTTAAAAAAAACTGTCGCTGTCTAAGAGCCAAAGACTCACCAGCTGCAGTAGTTTCTACAACAGCGTGCAGTCGGTGTCTCCATTATCTCCCCCTGTCTATCTAAATCGCGTCAACCACTTGGGCACAATAATAACATCAGATGGAATATGCACCACAATAATAACATCAGATGGAATATGCACAACAATAATAACATCAGATGGAATATGCACAACAATAATAACATCAGATGGAATATGCACCACAATAATAACATCAGATGGAATATGCACCACAATAATAACATCAGATGGAATATGCACCACAATAATAACATCAGATGGAATATGCACCACAATAATAAAAAGCAAAATAGCTCAGGCCAAAATAGCATTTCAGAAAATGAAAAACGTCTTATGCAACAAAAATGTAAATAGAAGTGAGAAAGAGAATCCATCAGTGAACATAGAGCCAATTCTGACCCATGGAAGCGAATCATGGACAGTAAAAAAAGAAATTAAAAGACGATTAGATGCCACAGAGATTAGATTTCTCAGAAGAATGTTTAATGTTCCCTGGACAGCTAAAAAGACCAACGAGGAAATTCGCAAAGAGGCCAACACAAAAAGGAAGCTCCTAAGAAACACCAGAAAGAAATAATCAACATTTTTCGGGCACAGTATGAGAAGAAGAACATTCGAATACTTGGTTACAATCGGCAAAAGAGAGAGAAAGAGAAATCGCGGACTACAAAGAGAAAAGATACTAAATAGCTTGGCGTCATGGCACGGAAAACAGTCATCAACATAATTGATACGATGCACGGTAGATAGAAGTTTGTGGAAGGACATAATCACCTACGCCAATCGGTATGGCACATGATGATGATCTATGCTAAAGGTCCCAGCTTCTAGTACATTTAAAGCTAGCGAATCTGCTCTTCCATTGTCACGAAACCCGACGACAGGGCAGCAAATTCCAATGCCAATTCTTCATAACTTGAGGCACCTATGTATACCACCTAGTCATGTTATTCTTGTTGAACCTTCCACAACGTTGACTGAGAATCTAACCACGTTACAGAGTTACGACTAGAGTGACAGCTAACCATTCCAGGGCACCTGTCACAGCATGAGTCCCCATTCTCATTATTTGAGAAGCAGTAGTAAAGGCGTCATATATCTCTGCTTTGATTCTTTCCCCAACAGTTGATTCCATCCTTTCTTTTTGTCTTGCAGCACTGACCCATCCATGAACACATCCAGTATCATTTTCCAGATTGATTTCCAGATCCACTTTTCCGTTTCATTAGAAAAGAAAGAAGAAAGAAAGAAAGAAAGAAAGAAAGAAAGAAAGAAAGAAAGAAAGAAAGAAAGAAAGAAAGAAAGAAAGAAAGAAAGAAAGAAAGAAAGAAAGAAAGAAAGAAAGAAAGAAAGGAAAAAAAATCTGGTGCTGAAGACCCTTGGCCTTTGTAGTCCAGTTCACTAACCATTGAGCTATCGCGGTTCTTAGTTTCACAATACTTCTTACAATATTAAAAAAAAATGCTAATCCAATGTTGTATTAAATGGGGATGTTTGTTTACCATATGGTTCAATCCGGGGCTTTTTTTTTTTTTTTTTTTTCAACTGGAACTGTCCGAAACGTGCTCCACTCAACATTTAGCAGTTTGACATTCGTTACCCAGACAACATATTCTACAAGTGACAACTAAAACTGGCGTCAAATTACGTTCTCGTGTTATGGTCGTTGACAAAAATAAATATCTGTAAGTAAAGTAGAGCTCCAGAGGCATGGTCTATCACTATTTTCACGCATTATGGAATAGGTTGAGAGAATTCATTGAATACTGCGTTCTTCTTTCATTTTAAAATAGAAAGCAGCTGGTTATATCATTATAATGGTTTAGAGTAGCTTGTTTGACATCTGTTTTCCAGACTTCCACATTTACCAGGCTTGTGCGACAGTGAGTACACGCGCGTCTTTACGGATACGACCAATCAGATACAGCTTTTGCTTTTAAACTAAAATATTGATAAAAAATATTCAGCAAATGAAGAATACAACACAAATAGCTTTTTGCTGTCCCCCCCCCCCTTTCCCAAGATGTATAACTTCATTTGTGTATCCAATTACATAATTATGGCAATATATAAATTCTATAAAATATTATATTCTTTGTGTAAAGTGCTATGAACTTGCAATAAATGACAACTATTCAACTCTCGCACAAGCCTTGTGTTTGTTTGTCTGTTTGTTTGCCTAGTTATTCTCCATCTGTGTAGTTACATTCTGTTTATTGAATGACGTACAGAGCTGACAGCGCCTGTTTGGCGTTATAAGTATAAGATGAACGAAGAGAGGAAGAGATCAAGAACCAAACAACAAAAAAAAAAAAAAAGAAAATGAAAGAAAAGGAAATTTTAGACAAAAAAGAAATTGTAAAACCGTATTGTGTGACATTATTATGGTAATGGCAGTAGAAACATATTTCAAGATCGGTTACATTTTTTGCTCACTTCTTCTTGTACCCATTCGTGTGTCGGAGATACAAAGTTTTGGTTCTTGCCCTTTCGGCGGCTTCACTCATTGCCAATTTGATGCTGTTGTATATATATTTTTTTTTTGCCTGGCCTTCTTACTCTGGGTCTGCCCCTTGCTCCTCTCCTTTCACCTTTTTTAACATATGCTCTGTATGGTATTAACTCGCGTGGCATTTCGTTATAGACGGGCAAGCCTATTTATTTGTTGTTTCTGTACGTAGCTTAGAATTGGTTCAATATGGGGTTGGGGGGGGGGGGGGGAAATTGGTTCAATGCCTACTCTTTCAATTATACAGTCATCTGTGATTCTGTCTATTCTGGTCACTTCAAGCGCTTTTTTTTTTTTTAGTAAATCTCATTTTTGATATGACAAGCTTTATTTTATGCTTAGTCGTAAGCGACCATGTTTGACATTGGTAGCACAGTGTTGGAATGAACATACACTGTATAAGATGTTTGTTGGCGGTAATAGGTATTTCTTTGTGTTTAAGTATAGCAGTCCAAATATTTGGTTTGCCTTGTTTAATCATATGTCTATCTCTTTATTGATTTTACTATCTTCAGAGAATATTGTTCCCAAAATATTTAAGTGTGTTACCTGTTTTATAACTTGGTGTTCTATAGCTATGTTTAATGTTTTCTTTTGTCTTCCTATTGATATAGCTTCTGCCTTTTCAGTACTTATTTTCATGTTATTCATTTTACATTATTTATTCAAGGACAGTATCTATTGAAGTTCGGTTTCTTCAAAAGCTATTAGGGCATGGTCGTCAGCAAAAAGTAGCCTCTCAGGGTCCACCCAGCCTCTTGAAATGGGTATCAGAGATGATGTATGGGAAGAAAATGAAGCGAGGCAACCCTAACTAATAAGGTTGAAGTACAATGAAATCACTAAAACTTCATTATCCAAGTTGTTATGAGACTCACCTTTATTTCAGATAAATGGGCTAGTTTAGAGCTAATAACGGGACTCACCTTTATTTAAGTTGACTGGGCTAGTTTAGAGCTAATAACGGGACTCACCTTTATTTAAGTTGACTGGGCTAGTTTAGAGCTAATAACGGGACACACCTTTATTTTAGTTAAATGGGCTAGTGTAGAGCTAATAACGGGACTCACCTTTATTTTAGTTAACTGGGCTAGTGTAGAGCTAATAACGGGACACATCTTTATTTTAGTTAACTGGGCTAGTGTAGAGCTAATAACGGGACACATCTTTAGTTTAGTTAACTGGGCTAGTGTAGAGCTAATAACGGGACACATCTTTATTTTAGTTAACTGGGTTAGTGTAGAGCTAATAACGGGACACATCTTTATTTTAGTTAACTGGGTTAGTGTAGAGCTAATAACGGGACACATCTTTAGTTTAGTTAACTGGGCTAGTGTAGAGCTAATAACGGGACACACCTTTGTTTTAGTTAACTGGGCTAGTGTAGAGCTAATAACGGGACACATCTTTATTTTAGTTAACTGGGCTAGTGTAGAGCTAATAACGGGACACACCTTTATTTTAATTAACTGGGTTAGTGTAGAGCTAATAATTAAGGTGACCATTCGTCCCGGATTGTCCGGGACAGTCCCGGAATTTGACATTTTTTGAACCTTTGTCCCGGATAAGCTGCCGTACCGGTTTTGTCCCGATTTTGGCATATTTTTTAGCTTTTGTCCCGGATTTGATAAAAAATAATTTGGGACACAAACGTTTACCAATTTTGCCATTTTGGTAAACGGCGTACATTTCTTCAATTAAAAAAAATATTATTCCGTTGCTGTGTAGACAATTTTGTTTAATATCGAAACAGTAGAATGCGCTCCTAGTTTTAAATCTCGTATATATTCGTTGTGTTACTAACTTTCACTTTCACTTTCGCAAAGAATGGCACCGAAGCGTAATTGTAGTTTTAATCAAGATTTACAATACCCTTTTATAAAAAAGTCTACATCGTCATCAGACTTCACTGTAAGATGTAATATATGTTCATCCGGGTTTACTATTAACCATAGTGAACGTGGTGATATTAAGAGCCACATAAATAGTGATAAACATAAGAGAGCCGTCGCTACTGCTGCATCTCATCAAGCTCGTCGTTGACAAATTTTTTTCGAGCAGAACAGGTTGGTGACAAAGAAGAACAGTTAGCTGCTACAGAAGGTGCCTTTGCATATCATACAGTGATGCACAATTACACGTTTAGATCTATGGACTGCACATCAAAATTGCTTCAGGTAACTTTAGAACCAAAATTTGCTTGTGCACGTACGAAAACAGAAGCTATTATTCGGAATGTGTTCACACCCCATGCTCTAAACGAGTTGAGATGTGACCTAGAAAACGTAACATTTATCTCCATACTGACAGATGCCTCCAACCACAAAGAAATCAAGATTTTTCCTTTGCTTGTCAGATACTTTGATCGCATAAGGGACTGAAAGTTAAAATATTAGAGTTGAAGTCATTGCCGGGTGAAACATCTGATATAGTAAGTAGTTTTCTTATTGACTGTCTAACTGAAAATGGTTTATAACTGAAAGTAGTTGGATTATGTGCAGACAACACAAATTCTAATTTTGGGGGCGCTGAAAGAAAAGGACAGAACAATGTTTTCACAAAACTGAAAGAAAACCTTGGACATAGTTTGATAGGTGTTGGGTGTGCTTGCCATATTTTCCACAACACTGTTCGAGCAGCTGCAGACGTATTGCCTGTTGATGTTGAAATGAATGCAAAAATTTATCTGTACTTCAAATCATACACAGTTAGAGTTGAAAGTCTCAAGGAGTTTTGTCAGTTTGTCGACACAGACTTTCAGATGATTTTAGGTTGTGCACAAACTAGGGTGGCTTGCGCTCTTGCCTGCTGTTGAAAGGGTTCTTTACATGTTCCTGCCTCTAAAATCATATTTTCAATCTCAAGACAGATGCCCAGTTTTTATACAGGAATTCTTTGAAAACCCACTGTCTGAGGCGTGGCTTATTTTGGTTCACAGTCAGGCATCCTCTTTCCACGAAGCAGTGCAGAAAGTAGAGGGACAGATGGTCACTGTATTTGAAGTCATTGACAACATCAATAGGTTGAAAGCTATCTTGGAGTCCAAGCTGGAAGACGGCTTCTTGCCATCAAGAGTTCAGATAATCCTTAAAAAGCTGGAAATGGAAGGATTTCCACGTGATGATGTGAAAAAGTTTAACGCCTGTGTTTCTTCATTTTATGAAACAGCTTTAAGTTATCTGAAGAAATGGGCTGCAAATAATTTTCAAAACCTAGAGTCTTACAGCTGGGTAATGCTGAACAGAACACCAAATTGGGAAGATATTGAGAAGTCTTCATCATTAGTGAGTCAAACAGTGCCTTCAGTCGACTTTCTAGAAAATGAAATGTATGACGAATATGTCTACATGAAACAGTTCGTTACTTCACAAAAAAATAGTGAGTGGAGTCTTAATAAAACATTACCAGGGCAGCGTTGGGTTGAACTAGCTTCCCACTTCAGAAACAATCATGTGCCCGTTTCACATATTCTGAAGTTGGCAGAGTTCTTTTTGTGTCTACCTGGAACAAATGCTGCAACAGAACGAGTGTTTTCTCTGATGAACAGTTTGTGGACAAATGATAAAACACAACTAGGTGTTGAAACTTTAAAAGCCATGTTGATCACCAAAGTGAACTATGAGGGAACATGTGTCGAATTTTATAAGATGCTGCATACAAAGAAGGACATTTTACAGAAAATTCACTCATCTGAAAAGTACAGCATCTCTGTTTCACCTTCAATTTAAGTGAGTATCACTGTTTTTTTTGTATCTCTGATTATCCTGATAGCGTATTGTAGGTCTATATTATTAGATGTTTTAAAATGTATGTATTATTCACTTGAAAATGACAGCAAGAAGAAATGTAATTTTATTGGTGGAAAATTGAAGTAAAATTATTCCGTCCCGGAATGGGATTTCAAAAATATGGTCACCTTATAATAATGGGACTCATCTTTATTTTAGTTAACTGGGTTAGTGTAGAGCTAATAATGGGACTCATCTTTATTTTAGTTAACTGGGTTAGTGTAGAGCTAATAATGGGACTCATCTTTATTTTAGTTAACTGGGTTAGTGTAGAGCTAATAATGGGACTCATCTTTATTTTAGTTAACTGGGTTAGTGTAGAGCTAATAATGGGACTCATCTTTATTTTAGTTAACTGGGTTAGTGTAGAGCTAATAATGGGACTCATCTTTATTTTAGTTAACTGGGCTAGTGTAGAGCTAATAATGGGACTTACCTGTATTTTAATTAGTGTAGAACTAATATTAAGTTGATAACTACACATCCAATATGTATTTGGTTCGAATACCGTGTTAACGCGTCGAGATTTATTAATTTTGCAGCGACACATAATCCCATTCTAGCTGAGATTGACTACCTAGTTCTATAGAAGACGGATGACTAAAATGTGGATCCCGCAGAATCGAACAAAGACCCGTTTTCAAGTTAAACACGTTAAAATATTCATTCTTTCTTCACTTCCACTTGTACCCATTCGGGTGTCAAGGGAGACAACATATATTTAGCGTAACAAGATCGGAAAGAGCAAAGAAAGCGAGATGTATACCGCTAACCGCAACACATACAAATGAAGTTAAATTAAAAGCAGTAAAATTGTTATAATTATTGAAATAATAATGTACATAATTATAAAGTACGACTAAATTTTTATGAGACAAACTCTCGCCGGTACTACGGAGTACATGCACTGTCCTTATATCTTGCATATGATACAAAGCATGGTGGATAGAAGATCGTGGAAGGACATGATCGCATGCGCCAACGGTATGGCACATGATGATAATATTATTTAACATCTTACACATAAACTTGGCCGATCAGATACACCACTATGCACATATGGGTTAAATGATAAAATTGCATAACATAATTCGCAGGAACGCTCCATACTTTAACAGCTAAAATGATACATTTGTCTAAGGACACCAAACTGCAATCAAATCTGTACGAAATAAAGAGGAACTCCAGACAAATCTATTAAAGCACTTATTTGACACTGCAAGTGACTGAAAGAGTAATAACACATAGATTACGAAACCATCGTAAAAATTACTACCTCAAAATACAAATTCTTGGAATTTGACAGCTTGCCGCGGGCAAACATTTCTTCCCCCTCCCTATACTTTACTAATTACAACTTTCGGTGACCCCTGAGTGTTGGATTTGTTTCCTTTGAGGTTGGATCAGACACAAGCGTGCGCAAAGTTAAAAGTACTACCCATGCGAGTAAAAGCCGCATCCAAAACTCTATCCACGGGGAAGAAAACACTGGAAAACAAACCACTCCTGCCTAGAAATTACCACCAAGAGAAGTAAAGGCTATGGAAGAACACCCGGACAGAAGCCACCGGCAGGGTGGGTCCTACAGCTATGGACAATATCCACCCTACGGGAAGGAGAATTCCTATGTCAAACCTAGATCCAGCCTTTCGAAGACAGAGTGCATCAGACACGGCGCAGATTTAGGAGATAAATCAGGGGACACACACACATATACAAGTACTGACCATGCGACCAGCTCATCGTGTGTTATGATGTTGTTCTTATCAAGAGGAATGTTCGCATGATCACAAGACATGAACGCAGAAGAGGAAGAAGAAGAAGATGAAGAAGAAGAAGAAGAAAAACTACGCTATCGTACAAAAGGGGCCTTTTTTATGTTGCTAATTTTCAAGAAAATCGTTTTTTTTTTCTTATGACGTGAAAAATCTCCTGTCGGCGAGATATCAAATAGATCTTAGTAACCAGATAGCTAGCGAACGACTCTAAGAGGGAACCGAACATTTGGCTGGATTGATAAACTGATGTTGTTCGTACCAATAGACAATGTAACACCTCCGGTAGCTACGGCGCGATGAGGTGGAATTTCTCGCCATACATCTAACCTAGACCAGAGAATGATTTCAGCATCCGCTTCCTCTGTCTCAGCTAGGGTAAACACACAGTTGTGTAGCAAAAGTTCAAAGAAAATCTTATTTTCCGAACTAAAAATGTAACAATTTAGGGGTAGTCGTTTTTACTACAGTCGCGTAAAAGCATGACTCGGGGATAGATCTCGTAATCTAGGGTTAACAAATTTTGAAATAGTTAAGATGGGCAGTTTTTAAGATTGTCTGTCCAGTGCTAGAATAAAAATAACTATGAATGTAGATGAAGACATTATTATACACAACCTAATATAAAGACATTGTCAGGTCAGGTAATTTTACCCGCTACTGTATGCAGTAAACAGTAAAACCTGTGGCTGCCCTGCTGCCTTGCAGGTAAGCTCGGGAGTGTAAAAGGCTAAGGAAGGGTACCCCGAAGTAAAACAACCCCACTGCCTTGTGGGTGAGACTTTTTAGTCAAAGGCTAGCAGAGTCAACCGTAAACAAACCGACGGAAGGTAACAGAAAACCACCGTCGTAACTTCTTTGTACAATCATGAATCGCAGAGATAGAGGGAAGCAAAGATAAAAAATAACACAGACAGCTTAAGAGAATGGCTTGGCAGAAGGTCAACAACAGAAATGATAAATAGCTGCCGAGATCGAAAGTTGTGGAGAGACATGATCACCTACGCCAGCAGGTCCGGTACTTGATGATGATGATGATGAATATAAAGAACTTTAATGGCCTGGATTTCAAGATAAAGAAGTGGCAGTACTTGTGTAAAGTTCCTACACCATTGGATAAACGCTCAACTTTTTATCTGCATATTTCTATTTATTTTAAAATATTCAATTCGTGTCAACATTGAGTCTAATCAGCCACATGTTATCAGAAGTTTATGAAAATAAAAAAAAACTGTTGGCACAGTAGTTGAGCTGACAGCATACAAAAGAGACGACACACAAGACAGATATTATAAGAACATTAATATAGAAACGCATAGAAGTGAAAATAAACTACTATTTGTGTTACATGGTATGTGCTACATGTACAATGGATCATCGATGGCTTAGCTGTTAGTCTGTTTTCTTTTTTATCATAAGGGCCGGGATGTAATTCTCTGAAGTGGCGGGTTTTTTTCGGACCGACAACGCTCTGGAGTTCACCCAGCCTCTAAAAATGTGTGCCAGAGAATTTTTCTGGGAAGTAAAGGCGGCTTATAGTGATAACGACCACATTACCCAAAAGTGTGCTACGGTGATGAAAATTATGGTCACTAACACCACATTTCCTATATGCCTAGCAAGACGTGGAGGGAACATTTACTTTACTATTACAGCAGATAGAGGTAGAAAAGGAGACAATTATTTTTAACATATTTAAGGATCGTTTGTTTTAATGATCTTTGATTCTGGTGGCAAACCAAAAGATAAGAAGGGACCGAGTTTCCTTTTCTGGTAGGTTAAAGCAATGGTATCATGAAGAAATTACTCGAATGTGCAAGAAATGAAACGGGGGAGGTTACAAAGGCTAAAAAGAGCACTGACTGTATCCCGTCTAAAAGCTGCGAACTTGCGCTTGTGCTTGAGTGTAAAGTAATAGATTTTACATCCTTACAATCATTACTACTTGATAGACTTCCGCTACTCTGATCAGCAAAATAAATAAATAAATAACATTTAAATAAAAATAATTTACTTTTACGGGACTATTTATCATATCTGCACAGAATTATAAGGATAAAAAAAAAAAACATGAAAACAGTTTTTAAAAGGTGTCGTGGTTTATATCATTTGTCGTTCTTGAGCTGCACGAATTGTCTGAATTAGCGATTTTCCTTTGTTGTTACATATCTCTGTCACTGCATCTATCTATCTTCTTCTGGGTCTTCCACTTGGTCTTTTTCCATGCGTTCTCGAGAAGAACGCCCTTGATGGTGATTGGTGAGGATTCATTCTGACCAGGTGGCCAAACCATAGTTGTTGTTGTTCTATATATTCTTGGCAGGATTTTGTTCCGACCATTTTTCTTATAGTTTCATTTGGTATTCTATCTCTTCTTGTGTTGTTTGTTACTTTTCTCAAGCATCGCATCTCACATGTGTGGATCTTTCTTAAATGAGATTTAGAAAGGGTCCATGTTTGACTTTCATAGCACAAAGTTGGTATGAAAATGCTATTTATCATTTGTTGTTTAGCTGGCATAGAAATGTTTATCTATTTAACAGTTTTTTTTTGTAATGTCAATGTCAAAGAATATTCAATTAGACTAAATGTGTTATATTATATTGTTAACTCATTAATAACTAACAAACAGACCCAAAAAAAATAGGCACGCAGAAATAAAAAAAAAAACTGTAGACCATTTGTATATAACTATGCCCTCATTTAACGGACATGTGAAGTCACTATCAACTAATATATTCCACCATTGAGGACACTCTCCTCGATGGAAAAATGAACACAGGTATGGACATCTCTGTAGATAATTGCAAGTTCACATCTAAAAGGAAATACGTTAAGTTAGCTTGTACTAGAAACAATCATCACCATCATGCAGCATAAAAATAAACGAGATAAATCTGAAACAAGTGCAACGTTTCAAATACTTGGGCACAATAATAACATCAGATGGGAGATGCACCACAGAAATAAAAAGCAGAATAGCTCAGGCCAAAATAGCATTTCAGAAAATGAAAAATATCTTATGCAACAAATCTATGTCAATAAAAATGAGAAAGAGAGTTCATCGGTGCTATATAGAACCAATTCTGACCTATGGAAGCGAATCATAGACAGTAGACAAACAAATGAAAAGACGGTTAGAGGCCACAGAGATGGGATTTCTCAGAAGAATGTTGAAAGTTCCCTGGACAGATAAAAAGACCAATGAGGAAGTTCTCAAAGAGGCCGACACAAAAAGGGAGCTCTTAAAAAACATCAGAAAGAAGCAATCAACATTTTTCGGGCACATCATGAGAAGAGGAAAGTTGGAATAGTTGGCTACAACTGGCAAAATAAAAGGAAAGAAAGATCGCGGACGACAAAGAGAAAATACTGGATAGCTTGGTGTCATGGCATGGAAAACAGTCAACAACAGAACTGAAACGATGCACTGTAGATAGAAGATTGTGGAGGGACATAATCGCCTACGCCAACCGGCAGGGTACATGATGATGATGATGAGCTTGTACTTGTAACGAGAGCTTGACAGAAATGATAAATAGCTGTCGAGATAGAAAGTTGTGGAGAGTCATGATCACCTACGCCAGTAGGCCCGATACTTGATGATGATGATGATGATGATATATATATATATATATATATATATATATATATATATATATATATATATATATATATATATATATATATATATATATACGTATTCATATCTAATACATTTTTTATTGTCATGTTTATTGCATTAGTAATTGTCGATTTTTTAAGATATTAAGTAATACAGTGTCATCAATATATCTTAGGTTATTGATTATCGTTCCATTAATGTTTAGGCCTGGCATCTTTCTAAATGGGTAGCGGATTTTTTTCTGGGAGAGTAAAGCGGGCCGGGAGTAATACCGATCATATTACCCCAAAAATCATGTGCCAAAGTGTCTGTAAAATTTACGGTCACAAACACCATATTCGGGAGCCGCGATAGCAACTGGATTACAAAGGACAAGAGGTAGGATTCGATCCCAACCGACGGCTTCCGGGGTCACCCAGCCTTAAATGGGTACCAAATTTTATCTGGGAAAGTAAAGTGGCACGGGCGTAATACCGACCACATTACCCAAAAAATCATGTGCTGAAGGTCTGTAAAATGTTTGGTCACTAACACCATATACCCTATACGCCACTTGGCGTGACGGGGGCTCTTTACTTTTTTACTTTGCACCATATTCCCTATACGCCATTTGGCGTGACTTTTTTTTTACTTTTTTTTTTACTGGCATCTTTGTGATGTTTTTAAAGATTTGCTCAGTGTATAGATTGAATAAGCTTGGTGATAGGGTGCATTCCTGTCTTCCTCTTTTTATATATCTATAGGCGTAGAGTTCTCTTTGTTATATTGTATTATTGTTGTTTGTTTCCAGGATAAATTGCATATTAGTCGTATTCCTGTGTCATCTAGACAGTTGTAATCAAATAATATTAGAGCAAAGAGTGAGTGAGAAGTGTAAATGTACTTTTTCCAAAGAGGCTTCAGTATAATCACCAGGATACCATCCATTGGAAACGAGAGTAGTAGTAGTGGCTGTGACCCATTCTAAAAGTGCACGCACATGCACCGAAAGACAATAGATTTGGCACCGAAACCGCACGAAACTGGCACCAAATCCGTGCAAAAGTCCGATAATCGGCTTATTATCTCGGTGGTCGTGATCGGTAATCGGCTTATCTCGGTGGTGTGCGTTGGTGCGTGACGGTGATCGGCACGTCGTGGTGTGCGTTGGTGCGTGGCGGTGATCGGTGCGTCGCTAGCTCGCCGGTTATCTCGGGGGTTCTAAAATCGGGCGACAGCGGTTCTAAAATCGGGAGACAGCGGTTCTAAAAGGGGGATGGCGGTATCTCGCGGGTCGGATGGCGGGTCGTTGCCGGCTATCGTGGCGTGCGGGTGGGGAAAGGTGCCTTTATTAGTATCATCATGTGTGGGTATTAGGCAACAGGAGGCGACATGTAAAAAAAAAATGCTGACAAGCAATTATTAGTATCGTTAGCGTCATGTACCAGATTATAGCGATTTTTTTTCTCTCTCTCTCTATTGCATATCCAAGCTAACTCAAGTCAAATAAAAATCATCATCATGTGCCTCAACACTATCCCTTCATGGCCTATCATCATCATGTGCCTCAACACTATCAGCATGTGCCTCAACACTATCATCATGTGCCACCCTCAACACTATCAGCATGTGCCTCAACACTATCATCATGTGCCACCCTCATCATCACCCTTCATATCATCATCATCATGTGCCTCAACATCACCCTTCATGGCCTATCATCAAGCCACACAAAGTATCAACCATCTCTCTCTCTCTCTCTCTCTCTCTCACACATTCATGGTAAACCAAAACAAAATTCGTTCTATATTTCACAACTTTATTAATACAACAAATATACGACACACATATTACTGTCCGGTTGTTGATAATTTTAAGCGTCTGGGTTTCCTCC
This sequence comes from Megaustenia siamemsis, assembly GCA_032433765.1. Lineage (NCBI taxonomy): Eukaryota > Metazoa > Mollusca > Gastropoda > Stylommatophora > Ariophantidae > Megaustenia > Megaustenia siamemsis. The sequence continues at coordinate 35,109,912 of JAVIAB010000139.1, read as the reverse complement.
CTCCTGTTTTGGTGGTAGTGTTTGTTAAATGTCTATCAAACACGGGTACATAGGAAGTTTCATTAGCCTTCAAATCACAACCGCCCTCCATTTTGACAAAACCTTGATCAAAGCTGGAATAGGTAATTGGTGACTCTGCTGAAACACCCGCGGCATTCATATTGGGTGCCGGATCTGTCGTCTGATTAACAAGAGCGAGGTTCCCTTGATTAACAAAGGGGGGCGTGTAGTCGATGAGATTCGTGTTAACAAGAGATGGTATGTAGTTTTGGTGGTTAACGACAGGCGGCGTGTAGTTGATCTGGTTAACGAGAGGTGGCGTGTAGCTGATCTGGTTAACAACAGGCGGTGTGTAGTTGAGGTTAGCATAAGCGGTTAAAATTTCCTCTCGCATCTCAACTAACGTGATAAATTCCTCTCTCGATAGTGTTATCCCAGTTCTGGTAGGAAACTTCAAAAAACTATCACCGCTGTATGTCCTTATATTTATCAATGGTCTGTTACGAAAAACACAAACCGAGACTGCCTTAACGCCATCTTTAGACAATGGAACTACAGTCTCATTTCCACGTGACATAAATATGCGCTGATCACTGAGATCAAACGAAATTGGCGTATTCAAGCTACACGACTCCATATTCAAAGAAAAACAAACCACCTGGCAACAGACGTTGGTTATGTGTGTGCGTGTACACTGCTCGACTGGGTTGTTTTTATACCCGTTTATCGGGTCGAGGACCGTCTATTTATAGCAGCTAACGCAATACGTTATCAGGCGTGGTAATCAGTCGTGTTGCGACATGTTCAGTGACCTTTGGAACTGACCCAATAGGGGGGTGATGTGTGGTGAAATATGATGCGTGTAACAATTCGGTCTCAGGTAATGCGGCCTGAGACTAGGAAACTCCTCCTCCCCCCTGTCGTGTTTATATAGGTTGTGGATTTTAAAAATAGGTGTTAGTTGAAGAGGGGGAAACCTCGTGCGCTGACCTAAAATCACTCGTTGTTATTTTCGTCGGGGGCGTAATCACTAAAGTTAGTAGTACTTGTGAGGATGGATCCCCGATGGAATCATCCCTTCACAGCTCTGATAGCCGGTCCTACCGGGTGTGGGAAAACGGTATTTGTGCAAAAGTTTATACAGAGCCTTCACTAGCTAGCTGTCCCCGTACCGGAGGAAGTTATATGGTGTTATGGGGAATGGCAGCCGATATACGAGACAATGGGGTCAGTGAGATTTATCGAGGGTCTACCAGACGTCGATAAATTGGAAGGTGGTAAGAAGAGAAGACTGATCGTCATCGATGACTTGATGTCTGAGACGGACGAGCGGGTAACAAAATTATTCACCAAAGGTAGTCATCACAGAGATATTAGTGTGATGTACATTGTTCAAAATCTATTCGGAAAAAATAAAGAACATCGAACCATAAGTCTCAATACGCACTATTTAGTCCTTTTCAAGAACCCGAGAGACGGGAGTCAAATTATGAATCTGGGTAAACAAATGTACCCGGTCGGGTGGGGTACCTCCAAGATAGTTTTAAGGACGCGACAGCGAGTCCTCACGGTTATTTGCTGGTCGATCTTTGTCAGGACACACCTGATAATCTTAGGTTGAGAACAAAAATATTCCCGGGGGAGAGACAAATCGTCTACGTGCCAAAGTAGAGAATCATGTGTGATGAAGCACTTAGACGGCACGGTGAAATGTTGAAATGTATGCGCGCCGCCTCGCCGAGCGGTTTAACAGCCATATTAAAACAGCCTCTCCCAAACTCATTAACTTTTTGTGCGAGTGTTGTCATAACATATTAAAAGGTAATGTTAGACTCACTCAGCAACAGAAGTGCGAGCTACGTCGACACAAGAACAAGTTGAGACTTCTCACTAAAAAGAAACCGAGTCTTAAGCGGCGGAAAGAGATTCTACAAACCGGTGGGTTTATAGGTGCTTTGCTCCGTCCTATATTAAGTATTCTCGGTGGAGTACTAGGTGCGTAACAATGGCCAAAACAATTATTTTGGTGGATCCTCGATTCCTCGAGGGTCTTAAACAGACTACTACCAAGTCCTATAGCCCACCCGAGGCGATCGGTGACAACTTGAGAGATTTAGATGATGAAATGCAACGTATCCTATTCCGCGATGATTTAGCACCCGCCGATAAGGCCAGAGTGTACCAACGTGCCCTGCATCAATATTTAACTAAATTGGAGCAGTATAAACGACGCTCATTGGGCTCGGTCGATCTCATTCAACACAACACGGCAACAGAAAAAACACCTTCCCCACCAACACCATCATTCGAGGTATCACCAGAGCAGACCAAGACACCACCACCACCACCACCACCACCACCAGCGGAAACCCCAAAGGTAGGTAATGAAACCACTCCGCCCGTAGCCACGTATAAACTGAGACCTAAAAAAAGAAAGAATGGAATCCCAACACCAAAATGGGAACGGTGGAGAAAATATTGAGACGTCGTTACTTTGACCCTAGTCGACCAGGGGCGTATAGTGGTGCAACGGCCCTGCAACGTAACACCAAACTGGGACTCGCAAAGATCAAACAATGGCTGAGTCATCAGGATACCTATACCCTTCATAAACCAATTCGTCGCAGATTTGAAAGGCGTCCCATTATAACGAGTGGCCCCCAACAGCAATATCAGGCAGACCTAATCGATTTGAGACATTTGAAAAAACACAACGATGGATATTCCTATTTGGTTTCTTGCGTGGACGTTTTCAGTAAATTCGCGTGGTCTGTACCGATACGAACCAAAACGGGGAAATCCTTAGTGGAAGCCGTCGGTAAGATATTTCTCGATGGGAAACCCGCGAGTTTTCAAACGGATAAGGGGTCAGAGTTTCTGAACAGAACATTTCAGAAATTCCTCGCTGACAACAACGTTCACTTTTTCACTACGCAGAACGAAGATATTAAGGCCGCCGTGGTGGAACGCTTTAATAGGACTCTGAAACAACGGATGTGGCGATATTTCACGAAATCCAATAAGTTGTCTTATGTCCGAGTCCTCCCCGCCCTACTTCGAAGTTATAACCATTCGTATCACAGAAGTATAAAAATGGCACCGGTCGACGTCAACGCAGACAATCAAGAACAGGTATGGAACACGTTGTATAATAGCAAACGCAACTTTAAATTTGAAAGACCCCTGTACAAGCCCGGTGATCGAGTTAGACTGGTCCTGGGCAGAGCCAATTTTAAAAAGGGTTATGCCCCGGCTTGGACGGAGGAACTGTTTTCCATCAGTCGAGTAAATGAAACAAACCCCGTTACATATGTGTTGAAAGACGATAAGGGCGATGAGATAGAGGGGTCATTCTACACACCGGAAATTCAAAAAGTTGGAGACAAACACGAGTACAGAATCGAGAGTGTCATAACCGAGCGTCGCACATCCTTTGGGCGAAAGGAGTGTTTAGTCAAATGGTTTGGGTACGATTCCTCATTTAACACTTGGATACCGTCCAAGGACATTGTCAGATACAAAAATTAGAGATGCGAGAAGAAGAAGAAGTGGTAACTTTTGGTGGAGAGCCCGATTTGCGAGCCGTAAACTCGGGAGTCGGGAGAGACGGCGAACCACGCTGGTGGGGGTCGATGTTTGGGAAACTATCCCCCTACTTAGAACTTGTCTTTATTTGTCAAGTGGTAGTTATATATACAGTTGTAGCGGTCTCGCTGTTCAATCTGACCACCGAAAAGCCAGACGCGAAGGAGGGAAAACTGTGGATAGCCCTACTGAGCAGCTGTTTGGGTTACATGCTACCGAATCCAAACTTGGAGAGGCGACGGTGAAACGAGTAAAAAAAAATGAGTTTTTATGTCACCCTGCCCAGCAATGCATCTATGGAACTTTTTAAGGATAATAATCCAGGTCACTTTTTCGTTAAACTTCCTCAGACCATTGACATTTCGACGCAGTATGAGATCGCACTGGTGGAGATACAGTTTCCGCTAAATTATTTCAATGTAATAGAGGGTGATGTCTGGATTCGCTACGAATCTCTCGATAACGACGATATTTGCGACGCCAGATTTTATTTCAACGTGACATTGGAACCTGGGTTATACACGAAACCCGATGCGTTCATCGGCGCGTTGAACGCGTCGATCGTAAAAGCGGAGGATGAGTCGTACAGGGGAGTGAAAGGGAAAAAAATGAGATTCATTTACGCAAAAGAGGTGAATAAAGCCATCTTGAAACTTTACGAGAAAGGAGTCAGTGTTACCATAAGCGACATTTTGAAAAACATGTTAGCCTTCCCCACGACCTCAATATCAGACACGGCTCCCGATATCTTCAGCGTGGGTGTAATGGACTTGGAAAGTGTTGCGAAGAATGTCTACGTCTACTGCGGTCTCGTTTCCCCCAGACCGGTCGGGGATGTGATGGTGCCTCTCCTCAGGAGCGTGCCTGTTCTCAATAGAAATCACACCTCGGTGTTTCAGATCTACGATAAGCCTCACTACCTACCCCTGAGTCGATTTTCCTTCGATACCGTCGAGATCCTTTTAGCCAACGAAAACGGAAAAACCATTCCATTCACCAGCGGGACGTCGGTGCTAACGGTACACTTTCGAGTCAAGAAGCATCTCGAGCTGGTATAATGGTGAAACACACTCCCCTTCATAGAGATGTTGAGTTATACGAAGACTTTTACTGTTGTCGGGCGGGCGATGGGATGCCCGTGTTTATAGGAGGTCGAAGTCAGAGCGGTCGAGGAATCGGTAGTTTCTTTGGTGGAATCGGGAGGGCTATTTTACCCTGGTTAAAAACCGGCGGTAAGGCCTTGCTCAGAGAAGGCTTGGGGACCGGTCTGCAGGTCGCACAGGACGCATTGGCCGGGAAAAATGTCGGTGAAGCTTTCAAAGAACGAGCTAAGGAGGCCGGTCAGCGGTTGCTACACGGGGCCGTAGACCACCTGCGTGATAACAACCAATCAGGAAGTGGTTTACGTCAAAGCAGAAAGCGAGTTATGAAGCTACCTCAGGAGAACCCGTTACGAAGAGGATAAAACCGACAGCTGGACGGTTCCCCCTTCATTCGGTGCACAACAGAGGGAAGAAGACGAAGACGAGGGTGGCAAAGGATATTTTCGACTAATAATGTCCCTCATTCACCCCAAATCGTGCGAATGTCTTCACTCTGGTTTGGATTTATTTAGCGTTCCACCCACACAGACACCTCTAGACTCTGGCCAGTTTATTGAAATTCGTCCGATCGCAGCTTTGTCGCATAGCGCACCGATAGAGTTTTTCATTTCTGGAAACAGCGAGGAGTATCTAGATCTTTTCAACACGTTTTTACATCTGCGGGTCAAGATCACCCTCCCGAATGGTGATAGTGTACCAGTCGATGCTGAGGTAGGACCGGTCAACAATTATCTTCACAGTCTATTTTCACAAGTCGACGTATCGCTAAACGACACGTTGGTTACACCGTCGGAGAATACCTATCCTTTTAGAGCGGTGTTTGAGGCCACGCTAAATTACGGAGAGGATGCGAAAACGGGATACTTGACGGCCGCTCTGTTCTACAAAGACACAGCTGGCCACCATGACGATTTGAAAGAAAATGAGGGTTTTAAAACACGGCGCGATTTGACTTCGGGTAGTAAAGAGGTTGAAATGATGGGTCGTTTGCACTCTGATGTCTTTGTGCAGGATCGTTACATGTTAAACAGAGTCGATGTAAAGATAAAACTCACGCCCTCGAAGGATGTGTTCAGCCTCGCGGCTCACGATAGCTCTGTGGGTTATAAGAGTGTTATCACCTACGCCGCGCTCGTGGTCAGGAAAGCTAAGCTAAACCCCGCGATTTCTCTGGCCCACGAAAAGGCTCTCTTAAGCGGGAATGCGCGGTACCCGATCAAGAGGGTTACCATCAAGACATTTTCCATCGCTAGTGGGATGCTTTCCCACAGTCAAGACAATTTATTTTTGTCTCAAACACCGACCCGTATAGTGATAGGTCTGATTACTGCCAGTGCTTTTAATGGTGTTTACACAGCTAACCCGTTCAATTTTCAACACTTTGGTCTGATTTATATGAACCTGACGGTCGACGGGAAATGTATCTCGGGAAAGCCTCTAACTATGGACTTTGAACGAAATCAATACGCGAGAGCTTTCTTCGGCACAAATCTGGCCATAGGTCTGATTGGTAAAGACGCTGGGAATAACGTTGATTATAGAGAATTCAAGGACGGATACTGCCTATTTGGTTTTGACCTCTCGTCCAGCCTACTGGACGGCTCCCATTTTGAGCTAGCCACAAGCGGACCCTTGTCGATAGAACTCAAGTTTGCCGCTCCCACCACTACTCCCCTACAAGTTATCGTCTACGCCGAGTTGGACTCGGTGCTCGAGGTGTCCAAAACAAGGCAGATTCTAACAGACTTCGCCGTTTGAGAGAAAAAGAAGAAGAAGAATATGAACACGAGGAAGATTTACAACCTTTTGATGTCGGATATTTTCGTTCGACGTTGTTCCCTTGTTAGCGTCATTCCACGAAACCACTTACCGCCGAGCATCGACCCAACGGCGATCGCGGCCTTTGTCATAAACACCGACTCTGCCCACGAACCCGGAGAGCATTGGGTGGCCCTATTTTACAACGGACTCGGCGAATGTGAGTATTTCGATTCCTACGGTTTGCCTCCCAGACACGTGGATATTTTAAACTTTATAGAGCAAAACTCACACGTTCCATTCGTCTACAACCCGCGGGTGTTGCAAGATTTGTTTTGCAACACGTGCGGTCTATATTGTGTTTATTATATACTTCTTAAGTGTCGTGGCGCAAAACTTAACAGAATTCTCATGCCTTTTTCATCGAGACAGCACGTAAACGACCGTATCATTTATCGTTTGCTCGCCCCGTGGATACTTCGGCTTCGAGGGGCCCGTCCAGACGCTTAAAATTATCAACAACCGGACAGTAACATATATGTGTTGTATATTTGTTGTAATAATAAAGTTGTGAAATATAGAACGAATTTTGTTTTGGTTTACCATGAATGTGTGTGTGACAGAGAGAGAGATGATACTTTGTGTGGCTTGATGATAGGCCATGAAAGGTGATGTTGAGGCACATGATGCTAGTGTTGAGGCACATGCTGATAGTGTTGAGGCACATGATGATGATATGAAGGTTGATGATGAGGGTGGCACATGATGATAGTGTTGTGGCACATGATGATGTTGAGGGTGGCACATGATGCTAGTGTTGAGGCACATGCTGATAGTGTTGAGGCACATGATGATGATATGAAGGTTGATGATGAGGGTGGCACATGATGATAGTGTTGTGGCACATGATGCTAGTGTTGAGGCACATGCTGATAGTGTTGAGGCACATGATGATGATTTTTATTTTACTTGAGTTAGCTTGGATATGCAATAGAGAGAGAGAGAAAAAAAATCGCTATAATCTGGTACATGACGCTAACGATACTAAAAATTGCTTGTCAGCATTTTTTTTTACATGTCGCCTCCTGTTGCCTAATACCCACACATGATGATAACCAATAAAGGCACCTTTCCCCACCCGCACGATAGCCGGCAACGACCCGCCATCCGACCCGCGAGATACCGCCATCCCCTTTTAGAACCGCTGTCTCCCGATTTTAGAACCGCTGTCGCCCGATTTTAGAACCCCCGAGATAACCGGCGAGCTAGCGACGCACCGATCACCGCCACGCACCAACGCACACCACGACGCGCCGATCACCGTCACGCACCAACGCACACCACGAGATAAGCCGATTACCGATCACGACCACCGAGATAATAAGCCGATTATCGGACTTTGGCACGGGTTTTGGTGCATGTTTCGTGCGGTTTCGGTGCCAAATCTATTGTCTTTCGGTGCATGTGCGTACACTTTTAGAGAGGGTTCACAGCCACTGCTACTACTAACGAGAGGTTGACACGTATCAAGGCTTTTCATAGCAAAGTTCGGCATCTTTGAAATCAGAGTTATCTTATACAATGTGTGTACAGATAAGTCATAATACTTAGCTTCATATTACCAGGCAAGACAATCTCATTTCATTGATTCTTTATGAATTATTAAAGTGCACGAGCACATCGCGTACACATGACCGTCTCTTGTTCATCATTGTAAGAAAGAGCTAGAATTAGATTACCCGGAGACTGAAAGAGAGTAAAGCCATAACGAAATCACGAATTCAACGAAGAAAATTCCCACTGCCTACGGTAGGATTTGAACCCGAGGTATTCCTATCCAGAGGTCGACATCTTACCTCTAGACCACACAGTCCACCCCCATCCCCAAACGTTGTGTGCATGTGTTTTAAAAAAAAAAAAGTGCCTCCCGTGCCGCTTTACTTTCCCAGAAAAAAATTCGGTACCCATTAAAGCTGGGTGAACCCGGAAGCCGTCGGCTGGGATGGAACCCTAACTCTTGTTCTTTGTAATACAGTTCACTAACCACTGAGCTCTCGCGGATCCCTTGTGTACATGTGTGTTCGCCCCTATTTTTGGTCTATGGCATATTGTCAAGTCGGATAACCTGTTCTGAGTAATTACAGTTTGGTGCTTACAACATAAAGCGGGAATTTAAATTCTTTGTGTGCCTATAAGACGTCTCTTTTCTTTGTGATCATGGGCATTGTTTTGCGTTGTAAATCCGTGAACATTTGTCTCATCTCTCAACACGTTTAGCTGATTAATACTATTTTATGTTTGTTTTACATGTTTTCTACAGCTCTACTCACGGTCTCACATAGTATTTAAAATATTATATATTTTATATTTGTGCATAATCTCCCTTAGTACACTGCCACTACTTATTGTTTTTTTTAATATTATTATTATTATTTTTTTTTTTTTGGAGAGGAGACATCCGGTCAATATGGCGGATATGCGGCAGGAATTTTTGAGGCTCTGTTTGAAAAGCGTTCCTTGTTGCAGTTTCCTCTTATTCCAAGTCCGGATTACTGCCGGAGGTAATGAGTTTAGTGCTCTGTGCACACCGTGAGCTGCGTATTTCATCCGGATTCTGTTTAGATATTCCGATTGATTGCGATGAATGATATTATATGACGAAGGACAGTGTGGCTGCGTTCACTTTCGGTGCGGTTGCGCCTTATGTCTTTTTGCGTATGCTGTAGCTGCTATGATGAGGACTGCAGCTACATATCTTTGTTTGGATCCTTCAATGCGATGAGATGTTAATTAGAATGATTCCACTGGCACGGGCGGTTGAGTCATTATGGATTTTAATTCGTTTACAGTGATATCTGGGCCTTCTGCTAACTATTACTACAACTATTGTTTTTTTTTTTTTTTTTTTGCCTTGTCATATCTCTCCGTCACTAGTCATCATTTCCTCTTTCCTATCGCCTATTTGTATTAGTTTTTGCTTTTCGTGTTTGTCTTTGTCTCTGTTATTGTGTTCTGATGAAGGCTTTTGCCGAAACATCGTATTTTGTCTCGTATCTCTACTAATTTAGCTGCTTAATACAATTGTATGTTTATTTTAAACATTTGTCTTAACTGAAGTCGCATCTTACTTGTGTTGTTCATATTGTAGAACCCGGGAGTAGTGCACCTTGATCCAGCATGCAACCAATCCAAGGGCTGCTACCACGATTGCCAGAATGGACGTCAGTGCACGTATGTTATATCCTGGGTGCGTGAGAAGGACACAGTTCTGTTCCAGTTTCTTTATCAAACCCCATCAAGTTCTGACAAGTGGATAGCTCTGGGTCTATCACACGATCTAAAAATGGTAAGTTTTATTTATTCTCTTCAGAGAAACCCTATTTTCAAATTCTCTAAACTCTACTTCTAATTTTCTTGTTATAAACTTTTTTACTTATGAAATGTTCTATTCTATACTTAGCCGCGGTAGATCAATAGTTTGTTAACTGGTCAAATGAGAACAAAAAGGTTGGATTCGGTCCAGATCGACAGTTCTAAATACACCCAGACTTACCTGGCCACCGGATTTGTTTTTCTGGAAAAGAAAAAAAAACAGCACGTAATATTGACCACATTACCAAAAAATGCGTTGACTGTAAAAAAAAATTAAATAAAGAGGCATTCACCATTCCCCCCCCCCTTTTTTTACACACACAACCACATTCTCTATACGTCACAGGACGTGACGGGCATCTTCCATCGTTTTTTTTTTGGGGGGTGGGGGGGGGGGGGGTGGGGGGGATGTCAAATAATTTCAGTAGTCACTGCTTGATGAAGACACTTGACAGTAATTTGAATTTTTTATCGCAGTATCTTAATGTCTTTGTATTCGTTTGTGTCAGTATATCGATATAAAGGTAAAGGTAAAGTGCGAGACTTGAATCGGCATCTTAACACGCAAGTTTTCACCCATATGTGCTCAGCCGCCTATCCTGAAGTGTTCGGAGACTTCTAAACATTGTCGCTTCAAGCATCGAAACTCACGATGGCATTCCTCACCTTCCTAGAGTACTACCCCGGTACCCATTTCTGCTAGAGGCTGGGTCGACCGGTATTTTTTTTTCCAACAACGAGTACAATTGACATTGCTTCCAGCTGGAATTGAACACGGGTTGTTCGAACGTCGGTAGCCAGTCGGGTGCTTTTCCCATCTAGGCTACAGAGACCCCATTAATAATTTAGACGTATTTCTTGTTGTGGTATGACGTATATCACATTTTGGCTCACTGGGCATGTCTCAGCTTCACAACAGCGTCATTAGCCTGGAAGCTTGGAGGTGACCCCTGGGATGGCCTTCAGAATGTCTGGTGACGTCATACCATACAAGGTATGAACACAAAATAAAAAGATCGACACAGAACTTGAGGCAAACCCAAGCTACATACGTGCGATAACATTACAGAAAGTCTCAACAGTAGTGTTAATGGCTTTGGCTGACAGAAGAGCAAGAGCCAAATTTTGTATCTCCCTCGACACACATAGCGGTAAAAAGGCGAAGATGAAAAAGAAGAAAAAATAAGTATAAGAAGACAATTATATTCATGTTGAATAAAATTACTTTGTAGCTAGTTCGCTTCTCATGGTATTTATTATACTAAATTTACTGTGCTCGCAGGCTTTTAGTATGATGATTTTTATATTTTTGTTGTAGAAAATGGACACAAAATGTATGGCCAAGATGACAGCATTACTTGGACAGAAAGCGACCTGCAACTCACAGCTGCAAGCAGAACTGATAGGATTCTTACTCCTTGTACTAGGATTCTACTTCTTGTACTAGGATTCTTACTCCTTGTACTAGGATTCTACTCCTTGTACTAGAATGCTACTCCTTGTACTAGGATTCTTACTCCTTGTACTAGGATTCTACTCCTTGTACTAGGATTCTTACTCCTTGTACTAGGATTCTACTCCTTGTACTAGGATTCTACTCCTTGTACTAGGATTCTACTCCTTGTACTAGGAATCTTACTCCTTGTACTAGGATTCTACTCCTTGTACTAGGATTCTACTCCTTGTACTAGGATTCTTACTCCTTGTACTAGGATTCTACTCCTTGTACTAGGATTCTATTCCTTGTACTAGGATTCTTACTCCTTGTACTAGGATTCTACTCCTTGTACTAGGATTCTACTCCTTGTACTAGGATTCTACTCCTTGTACTAGGATTCTACTCCTTGTACTAGGATTCTAACTCCTTTACTACCTTTGAAAAACAAAACTAACCAACTGAGTGTGAATCAAAGAGGGAAGGCGATCGGCACTAAATAGCATCCACTGAAGTCGGATATGTTAGACCAATAGTGCAGACACCACATTTTGTCTGAAATCACGAGGCAACACTATTATGCTATTTTAATGTCCTTTTGAAGCCGGACGATGAAGAGAAGTGATGTCAAAGGACCGCAGGTGAAAAGAACAGCGTTTATTGACCATTATTGTTATTTTTTAAATTAACAATATCGTGTGGTAGTAAGGGTGACGTTGATCATTAATAATTCATTATTTGTGTGTGTTGAAAGGGTGACGACAGCGTAATGGAGTGTGTGATGGATAAAGGGAGAGTGCTTGTGAAGACATCTTACAACAAGGGACATTTCAACGATTACACAGACGATGTAAGTTACAAATATACGATCATATTTTGAAAGAATATAAAATAATTGTTTTTGTTATATTGCAGACCTGCGGTGACTCAGTGGTCAGTGAACTGGACTACTAAGGACACGAAGTTAGTTTTGATCTCAATTAACAGCTCCAAGGTTCACCAAACCTAAATAGATTCCGGGTGTTGTTTTTCTTTCAAGTCTATACTTTTACTTTGTTTCTGTTGATCCTTAATTTTGATCCTTAATTTTCATCAAGAGTTCATTTTCGAGAAAGAAAAATAAGATCGTCATCAGTGTGTGCCGTCTCTGTATTGAAGGTTGGCTCCATTGGGAGCGCCACTCCACTCTGTCTCTTGCTTTGATGGTGCAGATTCTCATAGGCTGAAATGTCCATCTTTTGATGTTACTCGTCCATGTTAGTCTTGGCCTGCCTCTGCCTCTTTTACCTTGTATTTTCCTTTGCGATATTACTTTTATTAGGTTGTTGTGTCTTTTAACATGCCCTAAAAATTCCATTCGTCTTGTTCTAATTTTGTTTAGTAGTTCTCTTTTCATTTTTAGTTGTTTTAAAACTTCATCGTTTGTTTTCTTTTCTTTCCATCAAATACTACCAATTCTTCTATAAATCCACATTTTAAAGGCTTCAATTTTCTGTTTTGTTTTCTTGTCTTATGTCCATGTTTCTGCACCATAAAGAGAAATTGAGAAGATGTAACATTTTGCTATTCTTAGTTTTAGCCCTGGTATTATCTGCTTTGATGTTAGTATACTTTTCATGGCATTGCAATTACTTGTTGCCATACCTATTCTTTTGTTTATTTCAGTTTTACATTTTCCATCACTGGTTAAAGTATGTCCCAGGTAGTTGTAGCTCTGAAAATACGATCATAACCCTCTTACGCCTGTAGCTCATATAATCATCATTAAGTAAAATGCATGCAAGCTTAGATTATCATATCTCTCCGCATCTTTCAGTCTCTGTTATAGTTTATCATTTCAGCATTTACCTTCCCGCCAAACCATTCTCTTATTTTCTTTTCTTATCTTTTTCATTGTTTTCCTCGATGCAGATATGGAAATTCTTCTACAACAGTGACGCCATTCCGTTCTAAAGTCTTCTTTTAGTTCTTCCTGTTAAAACAATATCCTCTAGCTGTTTTCTTCTTCATTTCACGGTTCACAAAATACTAATTGTTGCTTCCTCGCGTTGGTAATAAACTTTCATTGCCACGAATCTGGACACGTGACCAGAACTGTTTTATCCACACGGTGTCCACACAAGCGAGCGGACTATAGATTCGAAGCTCGAGGCCAGGATGTGAGACCTTTTAGTTTGACCTTTAACCTGGTTATTTGGAACATAAACATGACTGCAACTTACACTATGTATTATAGATCCTTCAATAATTACCCTAAATTGCATTTTAATTATTTACATTATTAGTTTTGAGAAGAACACGAGATTTTGCTGTTAATTAACATCTCTTACATTTTTTTCAGGTTTTTTTTTTTTAATATAAAGAACTAGCGCAGTGATTCTTACTGGAAACAATATAATACTGTTGCCTTTTGGCTCAGTATTATACATGTACTATACTCAGGTCAGGTAATTTTACCTGCTACTGTATGTAGTAAACAATACAACATGTGGCTGCCTTGCAGGTAAGCTCGGTAGAGTAAAAGGCTAAGGGAGGGTACCCCGAAGTAAAACAACCCCACTGCCTTGTGGGTGAGACTTTAGTCAAAGGCTCGCAGGAGACAACCGTAAACAAACCGACGGAAGGCAACAGAAAACCACCATCGTAACTTCTTTGTTAAATCACAAATGTTCTGAAAGAGATCAAAGCAAAAAGAGCTAATTTCCAATATTAGGAAGAAACAAACAACTGGAAAAATTGAGGGACGAAGATATAGAGGAAAGCAAAGAGAAAAAATACCAGACATCTTAAGAGAATGGCTTGCAAGAAGGCCAGTAACAGATAAATAACTGTCGAGATCGAAAGTTGTGGAGAGACATTATCACCTACGCCAACAGGCACGGTACTTGATGATGATGATTGGCTCTACTTCTTTGTTTCAATAAAGAAATGAAACGCTATTTTATTAGTCGTTCTTAACTAGCCATGACAAGGGGGAGCTGTTTGCTGAAATGCCTACCTAGTTCACATACACACTGTCTACACAAGATGTCTATAGATGCCGTTGTATGGTTGTAGTAAGTTTGACCTACAAAGACATTGAAGCTTATTTATTAGTCGTGGCTGAGTTATTTGACACGGCTATACTAGGGTATACTATGGCTGGTTGTACTTTGCCATGTAACTCTTGGACTGTGATTGTGTTTATGTATTCGGATAAAATATTACAGGAGTCATGGCCCTCGTTGCCCCCTCTGAATATCCACCGCTGGTCCACCCCCATCCACCCCTTTACCCCAAACCCTCAAAGGTTTTGCGAATTCAAGTTACACCATTCATTTATGCCGAAGACATCGCTCTAGACCTCTTTGAAGTGCTGAATGAGACTGCACCACAATCATATCTACTTACAGCCCCGCATAGCATTTCATATTATATATATATATTTTTTTTTTATATTTGTGGTTATCTACACAATAATATCCCCATTCAAGTGTGTCTTTGAAATCACTGGATGGCTGCAATAACTTCTTCAATATCCATCCTTACACTAGAGGTTATAAAGTTTCGTTCTGCTTTGCAATAATTCTGCCCATGACTCCAGCAGATAAACCTCCTTCGGCCTTTAGCCTGTCAGCACAGACCCATCATATATAGCTAGCAGTATAGACTTTTGTAGATTCTCTGCTGGATATCCCAAATAGTGCGCACATTGTTCAGTTCCAATTTCACTGTCCCTCGTACTGATCTTCCTCTGCCTCTTTTACCTTCCACATTACGGCAGGCATCGTTACTGTTGCTGGTTCTCGCCTTGAATACAAAGCTCATCCAAATTCCGTCGTCTACTCAATTTTCACGCTTTGAGATTTACGGGGGAGATTTGAGCACTTTTCGACAGTTGTTCAATGTGCGATGAAGATAATCTTATCACAAACATAATCCGACCTCTCAAATTATTACAGGGTGTGTCAGATTAAGGGAAAGTAATTCAAACATACATAATAATTAAGTCTACCTTTTGACTTCAAATAAAGTTTAAGTTATGTTAAATCTTTAAAAAAGAAAAAGAGAACTAATAAACACAAAATTCAAACAAGATAAATAAGATTTTGGGGGCTTATTAATAGACACAGCAGTCAAAAGTAATATTGGAAGGAAAAATACATGGCAGAAAAGGCAGACTAAGACTAGCATGGACGAGTAACATCAAAAGATGGACAAGTCAGCCTATGACAACCTGGACCATGAAAGCAAAAGACACAGGAATGGCGCTCCATAGTAGCCAACCTTCGATGTGGAGACGACACTCAGTGCTGATTATGATAGGGTGACCATTCGTCCCCGATTTCCGGGGACAGTCCCCGGAATGTAGAAGTTGTCCCCAAAAGAAATTTGTCCCCGATTTTGTCCACGATTTCAGCGAATAAATAAATGTTCAAACACGGAATCGGCCCTCTTTTAAAGTAATCACTAGGACTCAGGACGTTACTGAGTTGTGTTTCTTTATCCCAGACTGAGCGGCATTAGCAAGAAGATAAAAGAGAAGACTTGGACGCGTTGTGTCAGAGATAGCTCTTTGAACTCTTGAAGCGCGGTGCTACGTCACTTCTATTCCCACCACTAACTTCTATTGGGATGGGTTTAATTTTTAAAAAAAAGCAGACACTCTCTCTCCCCCCACCCCTGCCTTTCCGGACATCTCCCGCCAAAGTATCTTTCCCGGCCAATTTTCAAATCAGTCCGAGTGTAATGACAGTACAGTGCAGTCGTGTTTTATATACACAATTTCTTGCGCACACACAGTCACACACCCACCCACACATATTATAAATATATATATAAATAAATATATATATATATGTATGCACACACACACACACACACATATATATATATATATATATATATATATATATATATATACATATCGTTCGTCCCCGATTTTGTGGGACAGTCTCAGAAATAAGCAAAAAAATCCTCTGAAATGTAAAATTATGACAAATTGACAAATGTCCCCGGAAACAATGGGAAAAAAATGGTCACCCTAGATTATGAAAACTTAAAAAAATTTACTGCCCTTGCGGTTGAAAGAACCCACTTTTAGGAAGGATGAAACCAAATTGTTTCTCCGGATAACCTTAAACATAATTACACGCAGTGACCATGTAATCAATAAAATCAATGAGTTAATTGTGATGACACATTCTTACATTTTTCAAATTGACAGAAATCTGCAGGTATATCTGACTCTCAAGGCTCTGTCAAGGACGGCGTACTGGAATGCAGTTACAGAAGACAAATTGTATATCCCCTCGAGGCTCGAGTGTTTGACCTACGTCAGACATATTATCTCTTGGTTGCTACAGGCGAAGCTGTTTCAGGTAAATGTTGCTTTGTTGTGTCAGCCAATAATTCCTTCACTTTTCTCACTGTAGTCACATCTTTATTTGAAACCAAATTTACTTAAAATTGACCAGCTACTGTTAATTTCTGCTGGTTCACGCTTTATCTAAACTTGACTTCTTGCTTTAAAGACTTTTCACGTTGCCAATCATAAGCTGATCAATTATTCATAGTTTTATGCTTGTTTTTTTTTCAAGCAAATATAATTTGAAAGATTATGCGAAGATATCCACAAGCCTAAAAAAAGCATCATATTAGACACCATTAAAATTTATGTTTTAATTTCTAAACAAGGTAAATGGTTCTTTTCTTTTGGCTGTTTTATTTTGAGTACTTTTGAGTAATGTCTGCATAAGATAGTTTTGTTACTTATCAATTAACTCCCATAAGGTTCTTAAACAATGTGCCCATTTTTTAAAATTGTCTCCAATGAAGCAACAAAAATAAAATAATATTTGGCTCAGTTTGCGAATATCAAATTTAGTCTTTCTAAGTTTGATAATCTCCAAGTGTTAATCTGAATCACTGCTTTTCTTATGCTTAAATAGTTACTGTTTTCTGTATTTATTTTTTTTTCATGTTCAATTTCATCAAGATGGGCATATGTGTTTATTACTTTTTTTTTCATTGTAAAAAATAAGAATGAAAGAAAGTTCACATATTTCCATTATTATGGCTGCATGAAGATACCATATAAATAAATACGCCAGGCTGAGACCATCTCTATGTTTATTTAACAGGCAACAAATTCCCTCATTCCTATGACAAATTACCGGAAGTTTCCTCACAGAGGATCAGCCTCCTACAGGTGAACAGCATCTCTGAAGGGTTACATACTGTCTATCCACTGGTTAAATCACATGGTCAGTGACATGCTATTTTCTGTTTCTTTATAACATGTTTATGACAGACTAATATTGAAATGGGAGCTTCGGTGGCTGAGTAGTTAGTACGCTCGCTTCCTGGTCAGAAGGGTCCGGGTTCGATCTCAGCAGTGGCGGATTATTTTTCGGACTAACAAAGCTCTGGGGTTCACCCAGCCTCTAAAAATGGGTACCAGAGATTTTTCTGGGAAGCAAAGTCGGCCTGGCGTGATACCGACCACATCACCCAAAAATGTGCTGTGGTCATAGAAAAATATGGTCACTAACACCATATTCCCCATTCCCCTAATACTGAAATAAGAGAAATGGCCATGCGACCAAAGATCTCATCTACAATTAAGGAAAGAAGAGGGAAATAATGTCGGACATGCGATGAGAAGAGGTAACAAGAAAATTTAAAAATAGGTTCTACTATGGGAAATATTAAGACACAGAAAAAGTGGAAGACCTAAAGAGACATTAAAAAGAACACTTATAAGAAAAGCAAAGTTGCATTACGTAACATCGAACATCTCGCCCAGAATAGAGATGGGTGGCAAAAAACAATACAAGTTCTATGTGACATCTAACGGTGCTGGAAGGATCAAGAAATAACACGTTCTGTATTGATAATAGAAGAGAGAGACATGTTGCAAATTTTGTTCACATTTTAAATTATGCATTTTGCTTTATTTCGTTCTACTCATTTTGGTATAATATCACTTATACATTAAAAAAACTTGTTTACGCGTAACTTAACATTTCAAAATAATAGAGAGGAATATTAGCTACACAGAACAAACTGACTGGTGTTCACAATAATATTTTCTCAAGTTCAACTTTGCTAATAGCCAGATTAAAACCTTAATGGACATCATAGATGCATTATGAAAATAGACAGACAAATCTGGTCCCTGGAAATATATATATATATATATATATATATATATATATATATATATATATAGCCAGTCTAGCCAAACGAGTAGGGATCTAAGTGGGAGGACAACCCAGTACCCAAATATGCCTCTACTGATTTATTTGGCAGAAAGGTGCAAAATATTGCAGTTTGCTGTAAAAAAAAAAAAAAAAATTAAACACAATGATCATTAAATGTGCCGTTAAGGAGGGACAATGAAGAAGAATGGTCGCAGTCTGAACATAGAAGAAAAATGAATTAGTGATCACTGGCAAAGGGATGATACAAGTGGATAAGAAACAAAGAGAGATGGCAAACTCAATCCCCCACACCACGGAATTTTAAAAATAAAAATATGCTTGATTGGTTGAAAAGGAAGAAATATTAACAACTTGATGTAAACTGTGAACACGGTGCAACAAAAGTTAATTTTAGTTTTGGGGAAATCAGGAGAAAGAAGATTTGCAGCACAAGCATGAAGGCGTTAACAAGGTTTAACAAGTGTGTTTGATTGGCAGGTAGCGTAAACCAACAGCACGTCTACACTTTACTTCTTTTGAGACAGAGCATCTTTAGGTTTGTTCAGAACTTTGCTGCATTTCTTTGCCTTAACCCCTTACTAGTACAATACCGCTGCTACTTAATGTTTGTATTTCGTCCTAAGTGTTTACTTTAGTATATATATATATATATATGTATATATATATATATATATATTCACATATCTGTGTGTGTATGTTGTTTGTTTGTTCCTGCTGAAGGCCTATTGAGCCGAAACGTCGTTCGAATCTGTGTCGTCTACTAATCACGTAAAGCTTCTAACATACCATTTTTTTCTTTTTTTTCAATTTTTCCTCGCATTCAGCTTTACTGCAGCTTCGCATTTTTATGCATTCACTTGCATTTCTTTGCCTTAACCCCTTACTAGTACAATACCGCTGCTACTTAATGTTTGTATTTCGTCCTAAGTGTTTACTTTAGTATATATATATATATATATATATATATATATATATATATATATATATATATATATATATATATATATATTCACATATCTGTGTGTGTATGTTGTTTGTTTGTTCCTGCTGAAGGCCTATTGAGCCGAAACGTCGTTCGAATCTGTGTCGTCTACTAATCACGTAAAGCTTCTAACATGCCATTTTTTCTTTTTTTTTTCAATTTTTCCTTGGGTCAGTTATGAGAGAAGTACATCTATCCCATATATCTATTTTTAAAAAAACAGTAAGCGACACTATCCCAATTAAGTAAACCTCCAACTATTAAAGACTGGCGTTGCTGTCATAGAAGGGGTAGGGTTCGATCCCAATTGACGGCTTCCGGGTTCCCCCAGCCTGAAATGGGTACCTGATTTTTTTCTGGGAAAGTAAAGCGACACGGGCGTAATACCGAACACATTACCCCAAAAATCATGTGCTGAAGGTCTGTAAAATTTATGGTCACTAACACATATTCCCTATACACTACTTGGCGTGACGGGGTTCTTTACTTTTACTTTTACTTATTTCTGTCATAGAGTAAACAACTCACAACACCCGATTAGGCAGATGGATGTGTGGTTGGGCAGAAGGATGTGCGAGTAATTGGACGGCTGAGTGGGTGGATGGGTGGCTGGATGAATGGTTGGGTGGATGGGTGACTGGATGAATGGTTGGATGGATGGTTGGTTGGGTGGATGTTGGATGAATGGTTGGATGAATGGTTGGGTGAATGGTTGGATGAATGGTTGGGTGGATGGGTTTGTGTGTGCGTGAGTAGATGGTTGGAGATATGGAAGTATGGCATGGATGAATGAAACGATGGAGAGATGGAACATGAAAAATTTATATTCTAATAACAATATTTGTGACATTTTTATTTTGTATCTTCAAGGTACTGTTATGACACTTGCCTGGATGTTTTTGCCAGCAGTGGATTGTTTACAGCAAGGCATGGGAGAAACATGCTTCACAACTCAAAGCCTTTTGGAATACATGTTTGGTTTCATGTACGTTTCTTATATATTAAATTCAGTGTGAATAAATAAAAAATCATGATTGTAGAGAAAGAATCACTTATTTTTAAAATCGAGAAATACAAATTAAAACAAGTGACAGACTTCAAATACTTTGAACGTATTTTATTTGTTTGGAAAATTCAAACAGAAAAGATCTGGACAATAATAAAATATAAGAACAATATTAACAAAATATTTATGAGAATCAAAGAAAAACTCTTACAATACAAATATGATGACTGTGAAGAATACTGAATTCAACAAGAAAAGATAAAAGCAGAAATGATGATATAATGCAAAGAGATGAACCGGGTAATTGCTGGATCATCTTTAGAAATAAATACCGTGAATGGTTTGGATAGGTAATACAATCACCACCAATTAGCATCCCCAAGATTGTACTAATACTCATTATATATATTGGAAAAGGAGGAAAGGCAGATATAAAAGACAGTGGAAAAATTAAAATAGCAAAAATAACAATGAATACCTTCAAATGAGACACACTATATATATATATATATATATATATATATATATATGAGAAAGAGAGAGAGAGAGAGAGAGAGAGGAGTGGGTAGGTATTGTCCTGAACCAATGGTGTAGTGTGGGTTGCCAGTGTCTAGGACAATGCAATTATTTCGCCCCTTAACCTACTATTTTTTTAAATATTTACTATTATCACTTTTTTTTTGTATGTATGTTCCCAAGGTAATCGTCCCTCACGCGTCCCTTATACTGCACCCACTGACCTGAATACGCTAACATTAAGCTGAAAGGCATTGGAGGTGGAGGAAAGTACAGAATACACGTGTCGAAAATGTTCAGACTAGTTTAGTCTAGTTTTATCGACACATCAACTTCATTGCACAGCAAACAACTCCATAGTGCCTCGGATTCCCTCAGTATGTTCCCCAGTGCGAATCAATTCAGAGGAAGAGGTATGTTTACAGCACTCGGAAGAGTGCTTTTTCAGAGTGCTGCAAACATACCTCTTCCTCTGAATTGATTCGCTGATTGTCGCCTCGGAAGTTTCCCTCTATAATAATATTCATTTATTATTATTTGTCCCCAGTGCGAAGCACGTTTGCCACTCTCTAGTGAAAGAAATTAAGAAGGTTTAAGTTCTGGTGCATGAAATCAGTAGCATCAGCGAAGACCACAACCTTCGAATCTCCTCTTACGACATGCAGGAAAGGTGAGACTTTGGCTCCCTTCTTGTATCCCTTGACCATGGTTAACGCTTCAGTAGCCACACGGGAACAAATATGGAGACTCTCATCGTTCACTGTTATAGGCATGCTTCCCATTGGCACTACAGTCCAGAAAATTACCACATCTGCAGACCTTATTGACTGAACTCTGCAAGCACCACAGGGTTGCCCTGCAGTGGATCCCATCTCACTGTGGAATACCAGGAAATGAGAAAGCAGATCAGTTGGCAAAGGAAGGTTCAACAGGCACACAACTAGATACACCTGTTACATACCATCATAAGAAACAGATAATCAAATCAATCAGAGGACCACAAGCCCCAATCAGGATGCCTTTTATAATATGAATAGATATGAACAAGTTATCATTATACGTCTCAGAACAGGACACAATCGACTCCATAGTCACATGTATACAAAATTCAAGATCGGCACCTCAACTACTTGTACATGTGGACAGGCGCCCCAGACTGCTGAACACATACTTCAAGACTGCACTGAATATAGTAGACTGAGGAAAATCCATTGGCCCATAGATACAACACTACAGACAAAACTATATGGGCCACTGCAAGAATTACAAAAGACAGTAACATTTATACAGGAAACGACATTGCAGATATAGACAATGCTTCAGGCGAACGAAAGATAGATAGATAGATCGTTCACTGTCATATAGCAACAACAATTTCAGTCTCATAGTTTATACTTCGACACAGGCTACTCTTTTTACCTGTTTTTGCACAACCCTTTTCTTGGAACTGACAATTCTGGAGGAAATATTTTGCTTATTATGTGTTCTCTCTCACTTTCATGTTTATCATTTTTTGTAGTTTATTCTCTGTTTCTGCTATTAGACTGTGTCATCCGCATATCGCAAATTATTTATGGTGCGACGGTTCAGTTCCTTTTTTTTTTTTTTTAATCATTTATTGATCTCGTAAAATTTTCACTGCAAAGTGAGAACAAATTCGGCGATAGAACACAGCCTTGTCTGACTTCCAGTTTTATATATTGGAGCGGTCCTGTTTGGTTGCTAATTCTTATTGCTGCTGTTTGTTGCCAATACGTTTTTTAAAACAATTCTCAGATCCTTGCCACCAGTGCTTAATTTCTCCAGCATATTGATTATTTCCAAATGCTTTATTTTGTCAAATGGTCATATCGAAGAAACAATCATCACCAGCATGCAACATAAAAATAAACAGGACAAATCTGAAATATGTGCAACGCGTCAAATGCTTGGGCACAATAATAACTTCAGATGGTAGACGCACCACAGAAATAAAAAGCAGAATAGCTCAGGTACAAAATACTATTTCAGAAAATGAAAAACGTCTTGTGCAACAAGTCTATATCATTAGAATTGAGAAAGAGAGTTCATCAGTGCTATATAGAGTCAATTCTGACATATGGAAGTGAAACATGGACAGTAGACAAACAAATGAAAAGACGATTACTAGTCACAGATGGGATTTCTTAGAAGAATATTGAAAGTTCCCTGGACAGCTAAAAAGACAAACGAGGACATTTTCAAAGACACCAACACAAAAAGTGAGCTTCTAAAAAAAAAACCACTAGAAAGAAAAACAATCAACATTTTTCGGGCACATCGTGAGAAGAGGAAAGTTGGAATACTTTATTACAACTGACAAAATACGGGGAAGGGGAGATCGCGGATGAGAAAAAGAGAAGATACTTGATGGATGGTGTCATGGCACGGAAGTGGTCAACCACAGGATTGATACGATGCATTGTGGATATAAAATTGTGGAAGGACATGATCACCTACGCTAACCGGTATGGCACATGATGATGATGATGTGTGTTCTCACGTGGCATTTTTTTTGTGTGACTAATTTTGAAACTTACATTTTCTTACATGTTTGTTTTATACGTTCACAACCAAAAGTATTTACGTGCAATTTATTTGTAATCATCTAAGCCATTTTTTATATTCTTTCTTTTTTTTTCTGGAGTAGTAGTTGTAGTTAGTCGAAGGCCTTGGAATCACTGCAAACGAATGAAAATCCATAATTGCTCAACCGCCCGTCAACATCTCATCGCATTGAAGGAGCCAAACAAAGAAAGGCAGCTGCAGTCCCAATCGCAGCAGCTACAGCACGCACACAAAGACATATGGTGTAACAGCACCGAAAGTGAACGCAGCGAAACTGCCCTTCGTCATACGACATCATCATTCATCGTAAACAATCGGAATATCTAAACACAATCCGGATGAAACACACAGCTCACGGTGTGCACAGAGCACTAAACTCAGTAGCTCGGGGGCAGAAGGCCGGACTTGGAATATGAGGAAACTGCAACAATGAACACATTTCAAACAGACACTCAACAATTCCTGTCGCCTATCCGCCATATTGACCAGAAGTCCAGTTTCTGGAGTTCACCCGATGATTACTAAAAGAACTAATAGACCTCTTGGCCATCTGTTCTTAAAAGGACGTTAAGTTGACGTAGCTGCGTTTGTGTTGTGGCTTATTTGCTCCTTTCGGCCCAACACATTTGACTTCAGTTCAACATTTTTGAGCATCGAGCTGTCGTCCCTCTTCGATCCCTATTCGCTTGGCCAGACTAGACTTGTTAATCTCTTTCTGGGAGCACTATAGACAGGAGGAGTAAGATCTGGATGGCTCTGATTCACCGATCCTGGCGCAAGCCATCAGCTATGAGTCGCCGACACCTACTAGCATCTGTTGCTGACAGGCGCCTTGCCTCCAGTTGTTTCTAGACGGTAAATCCATTTATTCATTTGCCTGTCTGTTCTACTGTAGCATGTTATAGGCATAATTTAATATGCATCTTGATGCATTTAATATGAATCCTTCTCCAAATTTATTTTCCAGATACATCGTTTTTTCATGGGAATGTCAGCTTTTCTCACACTAGTTGGTTTTATTATTATTCTAGTCGAGTCAAAAGGATACAGTTTTGTAAGTATTTCGTTTCTTTTTTTCCATACGGTTCTTATTTTAAATTAATTTTTAACGATAAAAACATGATTCGATTCTATGTGTCAAAGAATCAGCGAAACAAAATAAAGGCAAAATCCTTGTCATAACTGATACACACGTGCTTGTAATGCTACTGACCTATACCAGTAAATGCCCCTTTATTAATTTTATTTTTTTAAATATAAAATAAATCCATCTAATTTTTAATTGTTCCAGATTCCTGAAACTTCAGGCAAAGTTTACAGACTTCTCCATCCACCATTTGGCCTTGTTCTTGTTGTTCTAACTGGAGTCAACGTAAGCAAATTAAGGGGAAAAATATAATTACATATCTAGGTTTAACTAACTCATTATATTATTATAAAGTAACTAATGTAACATTTAAATAATTTTTAAAATGTTTTTATTTAAATAACATATCAATGTAGTAGACAGTACAAACTACGTCTGCTTTGCCGGTATGCTCGGGAGAGTAAAAGGGTAAGGGAGTGCACCCTAAGTAAAACAACCACACTGCCTATTGAGTGAGAATTTTTAGTCAAAAGCCAGTGGTGTCAACTGTAAACAAACAGACGGAAGGCAACTATAAACCACCGTTGTAACTTCTTTGTATAATCATGGATCGCCACAACTATAGAATTCTCAACAACGTTAGTGGAGATTCCAATAGAATACCCTTTGTTCGGTAGTGGTCATCAGGTGATACTCGATCGTCATCAAGCTACTGTAAACAAGATAAAGATAAAATAGACCTTGAAAATAGGAACTTGGAAAGTAAAAACACTAATGCAAAATGGAAAACATCGAACAGGAAATTAAAAGGGTGGATTTACATTTATTGGGACTATGTGAAATGAGATATACTGGATCAGGGGAGACATATTCTGTTGAATATAAAA
This sequence comes from Megaustenia siamemsis, assembly GCA_032433765.1. Taxonomy (NCBI): domain Eukaryota; kingdom Metazoa; phylum Mollusca; class Gastropoda; order Stylommatophora; family Ariophantidae; genus Megaustenia; species Megaustenia siamemsis. The sequence goes on along the minus strand of JAVIAB010000139.1, from coordinate 35,084,390 downwards.
TCATCTATTCTGGAGGTACTGAACACCAAATAGGAGTATGTATCATCTTGGATGCAGAGAGAGCAAAACCAGTGAAAGGTTTTTGGGCAATATCTGACAGAGTCCTTTTAGTGAAATTGAATGGAAAGCAAATAAATATTAATCTTATATAAGTTTATGCACCAACAGCAGACAGTCCAGAGGAAACAGTTGATAAATTTTACCACAAGCTAAATATGGCTTTTCGTCAATGCAAACCACATGAAAACACCATAGTTCTAGGGGATTTTAATGCAAAGTAGGAAAGGAGAGAGTTGAAGAAGTAGTTAGGCTTAGGAGAGAGAAGTGAAAGAGGTGATTATTGACTGGGCAAGAACAAACAACATGATGATAGGAAACACTTAGTTTAAGCAACAACCAAGACGTCTGTGGACATGGAAAAGCTTGGGAGACTGCACGCATAATCAAAATCGACTACATAATGATAAACAACAGATTTAGAAACAGTCTGGTGTGTGTGAAAACTAGACCAGGGGCAGATTGCAATAGTGATCATGTACCAGTTGCGAGAAAGCTAAGGTAAAATTTAAAACAGCAAAACGAGCCTCAGTTAATATCAAGTTAATGTTAGATTTACTCAAATCAGACAAGAGGTTACAAGACAAATATAACATCACAATTCAGAACCAGTACAATGCAACAGAGAAGATACAAAGCATTGATGAATAGTGGGAAATGCTAAACGAATCAATGCGGCAAACATCAAAAGAGTTCATACCACCAGTGAGGACAAATTTAAGAAAGAAATGGATGACATTTTACAGCTAATGGATGCAAGAAGAAGAAGAAATAAGGATAATAAAGATGAGTATAAGAGATTAAATAAAGACATTGTAATAAAATGCAATGAAGCAAAATAAGCATGGCTAAAACAGAAATGCAAAGAGATTGAAATGCAACAAAAAAGATATGGCAATGCTATATGCAAACAAATTGAAGAATTAACTGGAAGAAAAATGCAGAAAGGGGGGGGGGGTGGTTGATGAAAACTTGAAATCAAAATAATTATTTTTAACTGTGTACCATGTGTGTTTAGGAGTCTAACACCTGGAAGGAAAGAATACAACCTATCAAGCATAAAAGTGGAATGAAGAGGGGTAGTATGTATATCCCTGATAAGAAATTACTTAATTCATCTTTTATCATGTCACTTAGGATGGCTAAGGCTAAAGTTTGCTATCCTCATCTGTAACAAATGCTGCCTGTCAAAAGTGTGAAATATATAGATATTGCATCCCAGCTGTAAATTGAGACACAAATTTTAAAATTTACTTTAAGAGCAAAAGATTTCTCATGTGAGATAAGAGAAATCTTTGTGGAAACAAATATGCTTTCCTAAGAGTATGCAGATTATATTTGAGTATTACAGTTAATTTTTTAAAGTTTCATGTGTGATTCTCCATATTAGAAGGAAAGACCTGACACATATTTCCACAAGCACGCTACAATAAGAAAAGATAGGAAATTTGACCCACGGACAAACAATGTTAAATAGAAAACTAGTCTCTTCTAGAACTACAAATGTAAGATCATCACACTATCATGCATATCAATGCTATGGTAAAAGTTTCCTTTAAGAAGCTAAATTTTGATTGTGTTTGCATTCTTCTACTGACTATAGTGTAGATAAATTGATAATGATATGAAAGAAGAACATAAATATTTTCAATGACTGTTCAAAGTGAAGTACTCACAAATGAACACATCACACAACACCTAACTTAATGGCTTGCAGCTTGTGCATCTGTAAAATTGACACCTCTCTACTATATTTCATCCCAACATCAGTTTTATTCTGTTTAATATATTCATAATTTCTTTTCAGCCACTGATGGCAATCTTTAGACCTGATGTTAAGTCCCCATCCAGAAAGATTTTCAACTGGGCTCACTGGGGATGTGGAATATTTGCTTGGCTTGTATCTTGTAAGCAGATTTAACCTATTACTTGGGATACATATTAGTGGACAGTTTTTGACACAAATGTTAGTGATGTGTTTTCCCAAAAACAATTTTCATCTTTATTGTGATACATTTGTAAGTGTCATTTTTAGGTTACCTCTTAAGACAAACAATTTATGACTATGATAAAAGAATAAGTAGAGGAGATCACTGCATATTTTATTTCAGAAAATGTCTCCATATTGGTAGTTTGTATTGCCTTTCTTATCTTTGGCCACAGATCAACAATATCGTCAGTAGCAGATTGATCTTTTTTAGAACTACAACAGAAGCTTTCACTTTGTCTAGTCTATAGCCACCCTTCACATATTAACCCAATGTAGTTGTGTTTATCTTTGTGTACAGTGAGTCATGGTAGACAACAAACATCAACACTGATGAATATAATGCAAACTCCAGTATAGTTTAGTGTATTTAATGTCTTATTAAATGAATACTAAAATTGCTTCTGAAGTTTCTCCTTGATAGATTCGTCTCTCAACTTTTGGCAGTCCAGGTCTTAATTGGGCGAATTATATAGTACTTTTACCTAGGTTCTATTACTAGATGTCTATCTCCTGACTGTTGACTGTCTACTTCATATAACTGGCTCTGTTTCTCCAATGACTGTTACTGTTCTGAACTCTTAACTGAGCCAGGTTTCAACTTAACTCTACACTGACTATTTGTATCTTACTCTATTGCCTATCTCTTTACTGTTTCTCATGTTATAAACTGTCTCTGGACTTTCACTGCTCTCTCATTTTTAAATGTTTCTAAGTCTTACTCCTTTCCAGTCTCTTGGGCTCTCGCTGCTCTCTTGTCCCTCTAACTCTGGGCTCTCGTTACTCTGCCCTCTGTCACTGACCTGGACTCTCGCTGCTGTTCCATCACTAACTATTTAATGAAGTCCCAGTTTACCTTATTTAGTCAGCTTGTCTTTTAATTAATTACCTGCCTGGGTAAAATTTAGTTTTCCCAGGAAATTAGGAAACCAAAGGTCACAAACATCTGTCCGCTTCTAGACAAAGTTGAAAAGGTGAAATTCTAACAATGGCTTTTTTTCCACCACAAAAGGTTAGCTTTAAATAAATTCCACTGACTACACATTTCTCATATAATCAGATATCTTCCTTTCATGTCCTGGTGAACTCAAGTGCATCTGTCAAATCATTGAATGGTCAGTTCTTTCTGTGAACTATCATCGTGTATCTTTAACTACAGAATACTAACATGTGCTTTCCTTCTATATTAATAAATGATTAAATAAATTATGAAATTAATAAATGAATAATATATATATATATAGTCTACCTACTGCTAAATATGAAGTAACATTACTGCCACACCAAGTATAATCTGCACCGAGTATTTCTGCCTCTCCAATTGGTCTGCCTCTTTCTCTTTCTTCTTTTTTGAATTTCATATTAGTTCTACTGTATGGTAATTCTTGTAGCAGTTTCTGGATCTTCTCTGAGTATATGAAGAGATTCTTGGTGCCACTGTTTTGTTCATTAACATTAGCAACAACGTTTCACTCAGTTTTGTTTTTGTCTTAATGACATTACATATCCATTTCATTTAGAATTTATTTTTTTTAGCATGAAAAGTCAAATAAATGTAAACTTTTAAAAATCTTAAAAGAAAATCTCTAATCCAATCAAATTAAGTCATTGTGACTTAACCGAGACTAAACAATATAAGTTGTATCAACAGCTGATAAAATGTTAACATAGATAACATTATGTTATTAATAATGTTAAACTTCTCATTTCATACATCTAGTAAATTTTGAAGTCAATGCATTAAACTTACATTTGAACACTTATTAATCTAACTAGTTTCCATACTGTGTCCACAACAAGATTCATCATCATCAAGTACCGGGCCTAGAGGCGTAGGTGATCATGTCTCTTCACAACATCCGATCTCGATAGTTCTTCATCATTTCTGTTGTTGACCTTCTGCCAAGCCATTCTCTTAAGCTGTCTGGTCTTTTTTTCTTTTTGCTTCCCTCTATCTCTTCGTCCCACAATTTTCCCAGTTGTTACAATATATTCCAGTTGTTCTCTTCTCATTACGTGGCCAAAAAATGATGATTGTTTCTTCCTAATACAGTCGAACCTGTCTAAGGCGACCATTCACGGGACTTTCCAAAACTGGTCCCATAGGACAGGTGGTCCTGCCTCACAGGTTTCACATAATAAATAGAGCGATAAAAAAAATTTTATCCTAAGCACTATGTAAACTAACCTGCAAATCAGCGTAATCCATGAGTAGAACATAGTGCACATGTCGGTCTACAATAGCCACTGGTTGGACACTTTTCATAAAACACGATAGTTAAACACACAAAAATATTTTGTCGAATCACTGATATTCGTTCTTCCAGCGTTAATGCTTTTGGTTTTACACTTTTGACACTGGCCATTTCCTATATTGTGTGTAACACTTTTAAAATCCACAAAAATAATTCACTGAGATACTGTACATGTACGTGAATACACTCTAAGCGGGCAATGACTAATTCTTTAGTTAATTCCTGTAATTTATACGGGCCACGCAATGGTCTACTCTGGTCTAGACGGAACCGCGAAGTGATGTCACTTCACGAATCATAGATCTGTGTCTGCCGTGTTTCTCACACCAGTATTGACCGATAAACGTAACACGTCCCACTGTAATCTGGGACTCACTAAATACGGGAAAACTTCGACACCTGTAGACACCTGTGTCGATCGTTTATGGCTCCCAGCGAGACGGAGAAGGACTGGCTGGTCAGTGTATCGTTATCTCGGATTACCCGCGTGTCGTAAACGGGATAAATAACATTGGCGGCGGTTAATTAGCCTGGTCTCTGGTCGCGTCATACGGTGAGCGCCGTAATCAGTGTTAGCATATAGTAAAAAACTCGGGGAAATTGTAGACCCGGTCCTATAACCAGGGAAACGCTTTAAACAGGTGGTCCTAAGACCAGGTTCGACTGTATTGGAAATTAGCTCTCTTTTTGCTTTGACCTCTTTCAGAACATTTTCATTACTCTTCTTAGCTGTCTATGGTATTCTCAACATTCTTCTGTAAAACCACATTTCTACAGTCTCCAGTGATTTTCTTGTCTGTTGTCTTATTGTCCATGAGTCACATCCATATGTTAAGACTGGCTCTACATAACATTTAAAAACTCTTTTTCTTGTTACAACAAGATTAGTGCATATTTATTATGCTTTTTATACATCATTATATAATAACATATAAACCCGCACTTTTTCTCTCTCCAGGGTATATTGATGTTACAAAAACTATTACTGGAACATTTCCTTGAAATAATTGTCGTATTTCATTGGTTATATTTTCAGTACTGATGATAGTGACTGGCTTGGATCTCAGCAAATCACAAGCAGATGTGCAAGCTATTTACATTTTCTTTGCTTTCATTGGCTACCAACTAATTATTGAGATTCTTATTAGGGTGGTTCCTTTTGTATTAAGATTGTGCTTTGGCTGTTCTTTAAAAGAATGCTGTCGTAAGTATAAGAGTATGAGACAGCTTTGGTGAAGGTTTTGATTAAATTTTGAATATAAACTGTAGCAGAGAAAAAAATAATAAAAGGAATAATAAATGACACACACAAAAAAACAGTTATAGAGTTTCATTATTAATCTTATCAGTCATCAGCATCTTGTGTGAAGAAGAAGAATGTAAGGATAATACAATCTTACATCAATAATGAAATAATTTGGCTTTTTTGATATTATATAGTTATGAGCAATTTTCTGGTTACTGGTCCCATAGATGGCACAAATATCATTTGTTTCTTCCTAAACAGACAGACTAGAGTTTATGTCAATTTTAAAATGATTAGTCCCATTTTCAGAAGTAAAAAGATAGCAAAGTGAGTAAAGGCTATAGTCCTCTTATCTGCCAAAGCTGCAGCTTAATGTTAAGAAAATCATACACCAATATGATTTTTTTTTCCATGAGACTACATTCATTCATTATTATTAGAGATGACATCACTAGACTAGAAAATTGACAAATTAATAGACCACTAATGAAACACGATGATAATGTCATGGAAAAACCATGAATAGTAAAAACACTGTATCTTTATTTAGAACTAACATTACAATTCCCTTTTACCAAAATATTTTGCAGGAAAAGAGAAACATTATGATATCAACATGACCAACATTGCAAGTGAGGCGCCTGCTAGCACAGGAAATGACGTCATTGTAAACAAGGAAACAACCTCCGCAGAAAAGGATCAGCCTGCAGTAATAGTGAGTTGTTGCTTGTGAGTTTGAAATGTGCTGGGGAGAATGTGAATAAACTGTTGCATGAGTTACTAGAAATATGGATGACATGAGTGATTTAATGGTAGAATGCCTGCCTCCTAGTCATACAGACAGATTTTGTGGTCAAGCACATAACTTTTCTTTAAAGGAGGTAACATTTTTTAAAAAGCCAGACTTATATAGATGATGACACTGGCAAGCAGCTTTTCTTCTTCATTCTAACTATATTTTTTTTTTATGTTATAAAGAATTTATTATTTTTTTTCACCAAAATACATTCTTGACAGTAATCCAGGAGAAAAAACATTTACTTAGTTTTAATCATGAGCTAAATACAGAGACATCAAAGAATAATTTGTTTGCCCATATTATTGGGAGAATACATGGTGATTTAATAAGACACAAAGACACTGTATAAAAAGATGATGAAGCAGAGCCAAAGAAGTATTCAGAGTAAAATGGAGTGACTACATCAAAGAAACTCTACAACTAAAATAATAACATGAAGTGGCAATGATTGAGGCTACCAGAAGTGCAAGGACTACAACTATGTATTCCTTGACACCATGAGAGGTATCAGAAAAATCCACACTGAATGTTGTGATGAATTATCTTGTTACTTTGACTTAACTGTTCTATCCTATACCATCCATGAAATCAATTTCATTATAGTCGAGAAATTCCCATATCTACTCTATCTCAGGTCACAGCATTCATCAAAGTGCATTTTCAAATTTTGTCGACAAGGGTCAACCTTTGTGCATGCCCTATTTAGCTGCATAGTCAACAATTCAATTTTCTAATTCTTTGATTTAATGCTAATAATTATGGTGTGTCATGTTTGTGGTCTCCATGATCAATTTCTTTTATGACCATTTGCCTTTTAGAACTTCACATTGTTCTCGTTCTGTATATTCCCATCTGCTTTGTCATTGCTCATAAATTTTATCTCTCAGCGTTCCTTGGGTTCTCCTGTCCTTGACATTTTTCATTTCCATTATATTTTCCATACTTTCATTTAAAAATAAACACCAATGAAATGTGTCTGATTCTCTTTTTCTGCTGCTGCATTCACTCAATGATTATTTCTCTTTGTCACCACCCCCACCCTTCTCTTCCCTGGAAAGGGAATTAAATGGAAGTGGTTACTTTTTAAGGTAAAAGTAAAAGTAAAGTACACGACTTGAATCAGCATCTTAGCATGAGAGTTTTCACCCATATGTTCTCTGCCGCCTATCTAGAAGTGTTCAGAGACTTCTGGACTGTGTCGCTTCAAGTATCGAAACTCACAATGTGAGGTGGCATTCCTCACCTTACCAGAGTGGTAACCCTGGTAACCATTTTTGCCAGTGGCTGGGTCGACCACAGGTTTTTTTTTCCCCAACCACGAGTACAATTCACACTGTTTCCAGTGAGAATTGAATACGAGTTGTCCGAACATGGATGTCAGTCAGGTGGTTTTCCCAACTTGGCTACCGAGGCCATCAAATGGATGGTTACTTTGTATCAGAATGTACAGAATGTTGCTATAAGTGCAAATTTTTGCCAGATGTCTCCAGCTTTATTCAGCTCAACATTTTAGCATACCAGGTTTATTTTTCTTCCTTAATCCCTAATTCACTTGGTTATACACATTTCTTGGAACTGCATATATAGCCTTTAGTCTCCCTTGACTTCAAGGAAGCTGCTTTTTTGTAGTCAGAGTTATTTGTGAAAGAGAAACAGTTTTAATAGACTATCAAGTGTTTCCTACCCAAGTTTTCATTATTATTCTTACCTTCTCCACAGTAGACCATTTGCAAGGACTATGATGCTTCTCTTGCATGTAATTTTTAACTGAGTTTTCTTCCCAGCTTTTGCTTTACTAGGGAGTATTCCAAGGGAAAAGCCACTGAGGAAAGATTCCCTCACCTGTAATCATGCTTCAGAATTATTCTCTTGGCTCATGAAGATAAAAAAAAAGTGTAAAGTGTGCTTGTTTGCTCATGTGAGTTATACATTGAAAGCCAAAGCCAGGGCTTTAGTATGGCTATCCCGCTATGGACCTCTGGGAAAGATTCCATATACACAATGAGAATGAAAATATAACTATGACAAAACATGTACACAATTAAGAAACCTCCTACATGTATTTAAATAATAACCGGTTCATTCAAGAGGTTATGGGCCCACATTATTTATTACGTGTGCGGTGAAGTTGATTATGTACTCATTTTCTGACAAGGTGATCATGGTTCAACTCCCAGCCACAAAAGATTTTCTTTCCCACTGAACTGCTACTCAGATTACTCACTAAAAATGGGTGCCAAACATTTTCTTTCACACTGAACTGCTACTCAGTTTACTCACTAAAAATGGATGCCAAACATTTTCTTTCCCACTGAACTGCTACTCAGTTTACTCACTAAAAATGGGTGCCAAACATTTTCTTTCACACTGAACTGCTACTCAGTTTACTCACTAAAAATGGGTGCCAAACATTTTCTTTCCCACTGCACTGCTACTCAGATTACTCACTAAAAATGGGTGCCAAAGATTTTCTTTCACACTGAACTGCTACTCAGTTTACTCACTAAAAATGGGTGCCAAACATTTTCTTTCCCACTGAACTGCTACTCAGTTTACTCACTAAAAATGGGTGCCAAAGATTTTCTCTGCAGGAACAGATGTGCCTGACATGAGGCTGACAACACCACCCCACACTTGTCATGTTAAATCATGGACATTGACACCAATTTCACATACTCCACTTGCATCAGGGACACCATGTTTTTTAAACTGCTCATCAATTATATCATTATTATTATTTTTATTAATTTGAAGCTCTTCTTTTAATTTGTTGTTCTACTGTATTATTTTTCAGGAAAATGTCATCATTAGTGTACTGACCATTCTACACATGGTGGTGTCTGCCTGTTTTACAGTTGCTGTCTTATATTTTCTCCTGCAGAGTGTACAGCTCCTCAGTCTTTCATATTGACACACATGTTTAGCAAAGAATACCAAGATTGAAAAATGTTAAACTGCAAATTATTTTTTTTTAAAAAGTGGTTTGAGTTAGAGGATTTTTAAACTGCAGTCATCAAATTGTATTTCGTAAATGAAGTTTCATTAACAGAGATGATATCTATTGTGTTATGAAATATGTTATAAAAAGTTAAAAAGAAAGTGATGTCCATAATGGCATATGAAATATGGTGTTGGTGTCAATATTTTTTTCATGACAAATGACAGGTATGAATGATGCATCAGAATTATGCTAAGCACCTCTAAAAGCACCTCTAATTCTGCACACACACAAAATTATGTTAGACACCCCTAGTTCTGTAGGAAAAAAATTATGTTAGGCACCCCTAATTATGGGAGCTGTGGTAGCTCAGTGGTTAGTGGACTGGACTACAAAGGACAAGAGGTAGGGTTCGATCCCAACCGACGGCTTCTGGTTCACCCAGCCTTTAATGGGTACCGGATTTTTTTTTCTGGGGAAGTAAAGTGGCATGGGCATAATACCGACCACATTGCCCCAAAAATCATGTGCCGAAGGTCTGTAAAATTTATGGTCACTAACACCATATTCCCTATACACATACTTGGCGTGACGGGGGTACTTTATTTGCTTTTACATTTACTGTAAAATAGATCCAACACTGTTGCCATATTAAATTATTCCCCACAGAATACCCTTTAGAAAATGTTAGTGTTTACAGATTGGGTAAAATATTTTCTAAAATATATGAATATTTTGTTTGCTTTTGTCCACTTTCATAAATTATGCTAATTGGAAACTAAACCAGATCAGAGTTAAAATCATTTTGTGCATTTGCTAATCTGGCAAGTTAAACTGAGACATAAAGTTATATATATAATTTATTAGTTATTTTAGATTTATATGTAAAACTCAATTTTCCACAAAATTATTTAGATTTTTTTCCACTGATGCACCATGTTGATACTTTATAAACACTACCATACCATGGGCACAGAAATAATTTTCTTCAGTTGTTACATAATCGTAAATAAATTGTGTGAATAAAGAATACATTTTAATTCAACTGTCTCTTTTTATATTCTTTAAAATTGTGCAAAAATATTTGTAAAACTGTGAAATACTCTAGCAGACAAGGCACAAGTTTCTTACATGACAGAATAAAACAAATAACAAAAGCTTGCAATGCAAAAAAAAACTAAATGTCAGCAAATTTATGTGCCATATATTTTTGTATGTTTACATTTGATCTGCATATACAAATATAAAAGTACCAATTTTATATTTGGACTCAGTTCACAGCCATTAAACAAATACCTGTAAATAAAAATATAAATGTTACTTTAATCTCATTGTTACTTTACTATTTATATTAAACATCAATGATAAAACCCAACAGAGATTTTCTTATCTTTCATCTATTTTAAAGGCAAACCTGTACACCAGGCAAAAACAAGGCTTACAAATGAAAAAAAAGAAAACTTAAATCTCAAAACTTTTCATTTCTTCTTTGTGAGTCACAATTTGTTCAGCCTCATACTATGTCCTCCGGGTTATATTAAACTATAGTTTTCATTAAAAAATTATTAAAACTATATTTTTATTGGCTACATGTATCCATGTAGCATGGTCGACTGACTTCAGTAATAACATACTGTTTCAAAAATAGGTTTGGTACAATTTGATTGGCTAATATACTAATAAAATAAAGCTATTTTATCAATTTTTGCATCAATTTAATTTTCATATAATGTTATGGATATATTTCTTTTAATTTTTTTTTTTTATGGTGAAAAATTTACGAATTGGTTAGTTCCCCTCCTTTCAAAGGAAATCCCTTATAATTATAAATTATGAGAAAACCTTACAAGAAGGTAGGAATGGATTTTAAGGAAAAGTGAGATAAAAAAACCTTGAAATTTTAAAACAAAAAAAAAGGAGATAGCAACAGGAAAGTCAGAGTAACTTTACTTGAAAAAATGAGAAAAGTACATAAAAAGATGCTAAATCCTGATCAGAATTGTGCAATCTCACCAAATCCCTATACACCTTGTAAGACATTGTGGGAAGCCTCACTTACATATAAAGTATATCTGTTTTAAAGTATCTAATTTGAATATATGATGAAAAAGGTATTAGACAATCTACATATCAAATGTTCATAATAATAAATACAACACAAGTATTTGCAAATGTAAACTACAGTGGTTAAGTAGCCAAATTAAAAATTTGAAATTAAAAAGCCAAATTTTCAAGAAATTGGTCATTTTTTTTTCCCCTTCTTTTTTTTTTTTTGCTGTGATCAAGGAAATTTCCTTGGTCATAGGCAGACATGAAATAACCCTTTGTGACTCAGGAAGCACAGTGAATAACGCAATGTGGTAGCAGAACATACTGATGGACTTACAACGACCGTACCAATAGACATTGTAATATGTCCAGTGCATAAAGTGAAACTCAGGTCATACATCAACTTGAGTCAGGAATTACGAATCCCTGTGTTTTGTAAACACACAGGAGTGTGTCAAAAGTTCAGAGAAGTTACCATTTTTAAAGCACCTAATGTTATATTTAAATGGTAGTTATTTTTACTATGGTATCATAACTGGGAGAATTACAAAAAGGTATTGTAAACTAGGGTTAACTAGGACTGAAGTGTTCAATGTTTTAAAAATTCCTTAGGAATCCCCCTAGAAAGTTTTTGGCAAAAAACTATATCATATATGCAAGTTCCTAGCATATAAACATACTAAAAGGTAATAGCAATAAACATGGTCAACAACACTAACATAAAAGTGGCAGCAGATTTCTGGAAATAAAACAAGTAATGGGAAACAAAACAAAAAAATAAAATCTAAACCTACTGAAATATAAAAGAAAAGCTATGGCAAACTAAAACAACAAAACAAGTAGCAAAGAAAATCACATACGTCAATTGAAGTAATAAAATATGCATATACAGACATACCTCGACTAATGATCATTCTTGCTATAATTTTTAGAAGTTATGGTAGAGTGTGTTTAGCTGGATTTTGAGAGGAAATACTATAATGTTGTTCTCTATATTTAGCCATGTTTGTTTCATTCTAGGCTACACATATTACATACTCTATAACCTCACATACAATACTCTCAGAGGTAGGCAACCTCACAGGCTAGAACTGGCCATTGTGTTTAATTTGAAAATTTCTATACACTCCATTCCCTGAGCGAAAAAAAAAAAAAAAAAAAATATATATATATATATTTCTCAAATTCAGGTTTGCAATATATAATAAAATAACACATAAATGCAAAAAAATTCAAAACCTGTTTTTTAAAAACTAGTAATTTGATTAACGAATTCACCAAAATGAAATCATTTTTATCATACTTTTGATGTATTAGTTGCTACGTGTTACAAACCAAGACTGCAAAGTTCATTGTCTTTAATGATGGACACTACACTGCTGGGCAGTCCTTTTAATGTCGCTGATTAGTCAACATTACAAGAATGGTGTAGCACTTTGTTGTTAGTGTCATGATGGCTAAAAGATCATGCTTTGGGGAGTGGATGTGTAGTATTGTGATACACCTTGTGTTGAAAGTTAGATAAAGGAACGTTTATTTAATGATAATCCTGCATTATATCAAAGGGATTGTGTGTCTTTGTGTTTTAGTAGGGGCTACGAATTGCGGAGGTGGATGGATGTTATGTAATTTTTAATTAAATATCAATGTATTTAAAGTAAATAACCGGTTGTCACCAATTAGTTACACAATGGCACTTTCAGGCAAAAGGAGGAAAGTAGATACAGAATTTATTACTTTTCAGGACAGATGAACTTTGGATTATTTCTTTATTCTGTATCATGATAACCCCATGTGTTTAATATGTAATGAAAAAATGTCTGTTCTTAAAGAATACAACCTGAGACGTCACTTCCAATTCAAGCATGAAAATTACAATTCACTGAAACGACAAGTTAGGCAGGACAAAATAGCATGTTTAAAGAAGTCATTTGAAAGGTCAATAGAGTGTGTTTTACAATGTAAATAAATGTTCAGAGAATGCTGTTTATGTGAGCTATATTATTAGTTTAAACAATTTCCAAGAGTTTGAAGCCAATTTTCAAAACAGAATTTGTGAAAGAGTGTTTCGAAGTAGCTGCTAAAGTGATTTGTCCTTAAAAGAGTTATTTATTTCATGAAGTAAGTTTAACATCATAGAGATATGTCTGTATTAGAGCCCTTCATAACATTATTAAAGAACCCACATGTATATAAAGTTATTTCTCAAATTCAGGTTTGCAAGTGACCATTTAAGATTGTGCAAAGCAAAACTAACATTCATCTTCAACTGATCAGTTTTGTTAAATTACTCTGAACCCTGAATTGAATCCTGGATTTTCCCCCTTAAAGTACAAACTTTTCCCATTTTTGAAAGATTGTTTTTTGTTGGCTTGTCTGAGTTTTTTGTTGGCTTGTCTGAGTTTTTTGAAGAAAGGATCCTTACTGACTGGTCTATACTTGGCATGCAGTTCTCTGGCTATCAGAATAGGATTTCCTGAAATGGAAAGATCCAAAATTTCAGACAATGTGAAGGATAAAATTTTGAATATAAAAATATCCAATTTTATTATTACAAATTTCCCAATGAACATTAAATGACTTCATTTTTAGACATAAACAATAAAAACATTACTCTCTATTAAAGAACTGAAGTAGAGCAGTGGTTAATGAACTGGTCTACAGCGGGCTTATTATTTTAATGCTGTAAATCTTGTTCACTTGTGTTAAATATTACCATAACATTAATGTAAAAATGTGTGTTGAAATATTTTACTTTCATTATTTTTGTTTGAAGTAGTTCAAATTATCCCTTATCTTTCCTTTTATTTACTTATTGTGGATTTTTTCTCGTTTATTGTTTTGTACTTTTTTTTTGCAAAGGTTGTTTCTCTCAATTACTAGAGTTTCAGGAAATGGTAAAAATAAAATAAAAGAAATCAAACTGATAGCAAGATAATCAAAAAATCATTGCAAATTATATAAGCATTACATAGTTTTAATTTGCAAAAAAATATATTTTAAAAATTACAAATAAACATTAAGATTGGATTTGAAGATTAAATATAGTGTGTTCAAAAATGTTTGCCATTGTTAGGTAAAGTAAAAATAGTTGAAAACACACGTGCCCACCCGCCCGCATGCACACACACATAATTATATCATTGGTAACCCTATGTCAAAATGTTTCCCTACTGTCAGTTAATTAGGAAAGATTTTTGCTTCTTTGAGATACATAAATTTATCTCAATTCTCTTTTGATTACTACTTATGAGACATACAGACCATATTGTTGCACCCTTCATCTGGCTGTTCAAAATAACTTAATTCACGTTTCTTTAAAGAAAATTTAAGAAAACTTGTACATAATAAACGTGAATTCATAAACATGTTATAATTTAATGTGTTCTATGTTATAGAATTCAGAGACATTTCATAACTCAAAATTTGTGGTTCCATTAGAATGGCGTTGAAATTTAGAACAAATCGTTACTCTCAAGAAAGTAACTTTTAAATTATATAAATAGTTTACATTTAAGGCTAAATATGGAAAGCTGTTTCATTGTATTTCACCCAGAGAAAACAAATCATATATTAATGACTGGATATTATTCAGTTGGCTGAACGAAGATTGCAATATTAATACAGATACATAACGAGAGCTAGCATGGAAATATAAATTGGATAACTCTGACAAAAAAGTGATTTAAGTACAGATTCATAGATTTTTGGATGGTAAAGAATTATTCTATGTATATTTTGATTCAGTGGAACATCAATATTTCTATTCTATATGGATAATGTGTTGAGTTTCCAATTCCAGAGAATGATATAATGTGATCTCAAATATCATTAATCAGAATGGACTTATAACATTTTTTTTTTTTAAGAATGTATAATAACAGTTTATGTGTGAAAACAACAAAAATGAAGAGAAACAACATGATTGGAAGGCAGGTCACGGACAACAGTGATCACAGTGCACGGGCAAGCACTGGTAACATAAACAACAGCCCTTACTCTGCGACAGAACTAGCACAGCGGCAGAGGACAATGTAACATACACATAACAGTGCTCAGAGCCAAAATAATGGAGAAACAATCGCAATCACACAGACAAAAAGAAATAACAATGACTCAAAGAGCCATAAACAAACGCTACGAAAATGCCAGATTAAGAGGAAGGCTGAGAAAGAGATGGATAAAGGGAATACTAGAGTCACTAGGAGGGATAACACCAGAAGAGGCCAACAGAAGAGCAAAGAATCGCAGATTGTATCTCCCCTCGACGCCAACGGCAATGGAGGAAAGAAAGAAGAAGAAGACAGAATTATTGACGCTAAAGAATTTGAAAATTTTACTTTGATAGAACCATGGCAATGGCATATCCAAAACCACTCCAACGAAAATTATACAAGGTTTTGACCTATCAAGATTGCAAGCCTACTGGCAGTAGAAATACCAATTATCAAAGCCTAGTAGCTTTGAAAAGTACATACACATGGCATATTAGGGAAATGCATTTAAAAAATATAATATTGTTTATATCTATGAAACATGGATGCTTACCAAACTAATGCAAAGGAATGGCAAACTGAGAATAAAACTGTAATGAGGTTTGTACCAAGTAGCAAGGGTCCACAATTGATAATAGTCCATAGTACCAGACTAAACGGATTATTGGAAAATGTTGGAAAACAATTTGGAAAAACAAACTCAAGTTTGTTTCAAAATCTCAAGATAATCTGGATTTTTATACTGTGATGAATGGTATATTTACATTCGCACAAGATCAGATGGCTCACTGTTCAACTTAGCACGACTAAGAGCAAAAACAAAAACAAATGTTGCCCTACTTAAAGAACTTTTACTTGCTGATGATGCAGCCCTAGTAGCTCATAGTGAAGCCACACTACAATCGCTGATCAGCAACCTGGACATAGCATGCAACCTTTTTTCACTATTGATTAGTGTTCAGAAAATAGTAATACTAAGTCAAGGTGACATCAAACATCTATTAATCACTTTAAAAGATTGTCCACTAGAGTCAGTTCAGAAATTCACATATCTTGGATCCACAATCACGCAAACCACATCTCTTGATGATGAAATAAACAGTCGAATTGGTAAGGCAGCTAAGACTTTAGGCAAACTCATAGAAAGGGCTTGGAACAACATGAAACTAACACTGAAGACCATACTCTTAATATATCAAACTTGTGTGCTTAGCACACTATTATATGGATCTGAAACTTTGACAACATACTCAAATTATTAAAAAAGACTAAATGTCTTCTACATGTGATGTCTCCGCAGAATAATGCACATCAAATGGCAGGACAAAATAACCAACTTAACTGTCCTGCAATGTGCTAAGACCCCAACAATCATATTGATGCTCAGATATCAAAGACCAAGATGGCTGGGGCATGTCCAGCAAATGGAAGAAAAACGCATCCCCAGCCAAATACTATATGGTGAACTAACACACGGAAAAAGACAAATTGGCAGACCTAAACTGCGATATAGAGATATCTGTAAATCATCTCTGAATGACTTCTCCATCTGTAAAAATGACTGGGAACATCTGCAAGTGATTGCACATCATGGAGAGCATGTATAAGGAATGGTATAACATCATTTGTGACTGTGCTAAGGCAAAACTTAGAAGAGAAAAGACTCATGAAAAAGGATAGAAAACCCTGTGGATCAGTGGGCCTGGTTTGTTCATTCTGTGGCTGTGTGTGTTTGTCAAACATTGGTAGAATTAGCCACGAGAGAAGCTGTTTGACAAAAACAAAACCTCAAAAATATACACAATAGCCTCCACGAGACCGTCTGACAAGACGAAAAGGGCCTTATATATATGTGTGTGGTCACATTTTTAGAAATTGGATTGAGGGAACTAATTCCGTTATTGGATGGACCCTTGTGTCTAGTAATGGACAATGCTGCCTACTATAATGTTGTTGCAATGGAAGATAAGATCCTGACATCATCATCTACAAAAGATGAGAATAAAATGTGGCTAATAAAAGAGTATATTCCATTTAAACATAGGCACATGAAGCCTGAATTGTTGTTACTTGTAAAATACATACAGAAGACAAAGACCTTCCAAAGTGACAAAATAATACAGGAGTATGGTCATAAGTTTTTACAATTACCACTGCACCATTCACATTGAAATCCAATTGAATTAGTTTGGGCATGGGTTAAGGGTAAAGTAGCACATGAAAACAACACAAACTTTCATATATATATTAGATTATTTATACAGCCCTCTCGAACATTGACAAACAATACTGGATCAAATGTGAGGCTATGTAATGAAGGAGGAAGGAGACTACTGGTGGAGAGACAGTTTGCATTTCATTCAACCGACAACATAGATTAACTTGTTCCAGTCATCCGATTCTGAATAGGGTGAGTTGATTATATATGTATATATATATATATATATATATATATATATATATATATATATACTTCAGACAAGCAAATGTTAATATTTCCTTAAAGGGATAGATGTTGAATAAAAAATACAGTGAATATGTAGGTAGGTAGAACAAATTAACATCACAATTCATTTAGCTACTCTGAATAATTAAAGACACCTGACTGCATGTGGTGATGTGAAGTATAAAGAATAATTATATAAATAATGTCTTCTTTGGGAAAGGGTTTATGAAACAATTGAACTGAAAAAATTAATACTTATTTCTTATGAATTAAATGGAGTTATTACCTCCTGAGGAACAATTGGATATGCACCTCTGGTTTGTGAAATAGAACAAATATATTGCAACACTGTAAAATACAATTGTTAATACACCAATAATTAAGAAACTGATAAGAATAACAAAGAAAATGACTGCTTTGATAATTGTGTGCAGTCTACATAACATTTAAAGCAGCACGGGCGTAATACCGACCATATCACCCCAAAAATCATGTGCTGAAGGTCTGTAAAATATAGGGTCACTAACACCATATTTCCCTATATGCCACTTGGCATGACGGGGGTACTTTACTTTACTACATAACATTTGTGATTAAAATATTTGAGTTGGGGCAAAAATAGAATACATGTAAAAAAATAGTTTCTAGGGTAAGTAATTGCTGAGGAGTTAAAGAAATTGCAATGGTAAACATTTGTGAATGCACTATAATTAAAGTCTACTAATGAGAATGCTTAGCAATAAAATCAAAGGAATTTGAGAAAAGGAATATAGAAGAAACAACTTTTTATTGCTTAGGCTAGATATGCCTCTAAATTCTCTCTCTCTGCGATCAGGACTCAATCAGAGTAGGATTCCAGACTCCCACATGAAGTCAGCTGTCGGGTTAAGTGTGTTGATCGCCCCCACAGACAGAACATCACATTTAGAGTCTGCCAGATCCACTCTGACTGAACACCCGTTAATACGTTGCACTGTGTTCTGCGCCAGTGCATCCGATTTCAGCCAGCATTTTATTCAGGTTCGCTTTCCTTAGCCTTTGACTGTCCCTAATCTTCCTGCAAGGCAGCAGATTGTCTTTTCTGTAGGGGGATTCTGCCCTTAGATTGTCTGCCCTCCCAGGTTTACAAGCACCATCTGCCCGAGTCACTAGAGGTGACTAACACAGACATGCACACACAAAGATATGAGATATGAATAACACAGACATGTACACAGCTATACGAGACATGACTAACACCGACACACATCAAGATATATGACACATGAATAACATAGACATGCACATAAAGATATGAGATATGACTGACATAGACATGCACACACAAAAATATGACACATACCTAACATAGACATACACAAAGATATAAGATATGACTAACATAGGCATGCACACACAAAGATATGAGATGTGACTTACATAGCCATGCACACAAGGATATAAGATGTGTCAAACACAGACATGCACACACAAAGATATGAGATATGACTAACATAAACATGCACACAAAGATATGAGATATCCCTAACCCAGACATGCACACACAAAGATATGACTAACACAGATACACACTAAGTTATGAGATATTACTAAACTCAGACGCACATAAAGATATGAGACATGATTAACACGGACACACCAAGATATGAGATATGACTAACATGACACACACCTAGATATCAGCCATGGCTAGCACGCACACACACAAGCTAAGATTTAAGCCATGGCTAGCACAGAAACACATCAAGAGATGAGCCATGACTAGCACAGAAACACATTAAGATATGAGCCATGGCTTCACGGAAAAACACCAAGAAATGAACCAAGTCTAGCACATAAACACATTGAGGTATCCACATGCTTGGGTTAGTCTGCAGACTCTTCTAAACGTGTGAATCATCGACATACGAGATGCAGGCCCCGCATAACTGTTCACAGGTTTCTTTCAAACAGTTGTCCGAAGATGTGAGAGCAGTCTGACCCATAGAACGTTCCCTTGCATGCACAGTTCCCGGTTGACTGTTCACAGTACGTTTCCTTGCACATACAGTCTGCACTTTCCGGGTCACATATGATGTCACAGCCATCAGAACACGCCTGTTCGCACTGTAGCCCAAAATTACCATTGGGACAAGTGTCATTACAGGTATAGTCAGGATGTTTACATTGTAGGCATTTTCCAGATTTTCCTCACATAAAGGACAGACACTGAGACAAGACCTGGAGCAGTCGTGTCCATAGATCCCATGAGAACATTTTCCGTGACACGTACCGATGATGACGTCGCAGTTTTTGCAACACCCGCTACACACTGCACAAAACGACCAAGAATACCCGTTCAGACAATAGGTGTCTGTAAATGTTTGCACCTCACACACCGTCAGTGCACTGCCAACCTGCGAAATGGTCGGTGAGTACTCAATCTGAATGTGTGCCATTGGCGTTTGAGTGGTGACTACAATAGTGTTCATAGTAATATTCTATCTATCTATCTATTGACCTTTCGAGCCGTAACCGGCCCATAGGGCGTAGACCAAGATACACCTTCTCCTATATGAATTTTTGTTCTAGCAGTTTTCTTTTAAAGATATTTTATCAAATCTCGCCATCTGTCTCTGTTCTGTGCAAGCAGTTCTATCTCATTGAGGGAGCCGATTCCTGCTGCTCTTGTAATAATAGTAATATTAGGGTATGATATATCATTACACTGGAACACTACGCCGCCACTGTCAGAGAAAGCCTTTAGAGAGGCATTCTTTACCCGAATCATAGTGCTAGCTCGATGATAGATTCGAATAATGTGAATCTTCTGGGGCGGGGCAAAGTTCAGATACCAGTAAACAGGACTGGTTCCACTTCTCAGTTTTGTGTGTGTGTGCAGTCATTGTCATAGAGATTGGTCTTTGTTTTGCCATTTACTGCGGCCTCTGGTCCACATCCATCTCCTATATAACAAGCATTAAATGTGTCGGCCTGGTTTGTGTTCTGTTTGAGAGCCACATTCCTACCCCCTAAATTGAGGTTTACATTAAGCTGAAATGAGCTGCCAATGAGGGGAGTTATGGGTAAACATAATTAAATGTTCTTCTAACTGGTTAACAAGTTGACAACAAACATCTCAGAACCTTCCAGGTAGTTACATTTAGGGTATGGAAAGAAAATCTCATAGTGCGCCTATGTCATCGTCTTCTTTTTTCCCAGACCTCAAGAATGTTCTATTTAGCTATATATCCTTTCTTGCTGAAGATGGTACATAAGGGAGAAATTCTACCTTTCTAGCTGAAGATGGTACATACGGGAGAAATTCTACCTTTCTAGCTGAACATAGTACATAGGGGAGAAATTCTAGATTTGCTATGTATGGCAATATTTGTTATCATGTACACCGTGCAAAGGACACACATTGAATTTAACAAAAGGTCCCTATTCTGAATGAGCCAGAATCTTGGCAAGCGAGCTAATGCCTGCTATCACTGTCTCTCATCTTTGCGTTATTTTCAGTATTTTTCTAGGTCACTCTCTTTTTCTTTTACCATCTAATTACCATTTGAGGGCTTGTTCTGAAGTCTTCATGTTGTCTCTTTTCATTACATGCCAACATTCTCTTTTCATCACATGCCAACATATTATCACCTTCTTCTCTTAATTATAGATGATATTTTTGGATGCTTTGTTATTTCTCTTATTTCTGCACTCATCTTAAATTCATTAATGATATACAAAGTATTATCCTGAGACATTTGTTTTCAAGTGCATCTAATTTATTTTCAATTTCTTTAGTTGTTTTCCAGCTGTTGCATGCATAAGTAATATACCTGATTTGAAATCCTGAGCTTTGATTTTATGCTTAGTAATTTGTATTTCCATATATTATCAAGGTTTCTGAAAGTTTCTGTTGTCTACTGCAACAACAAAATTTCTCCATTTGGCCACAGAAGGTACCATTAATCTAGCCTCACTGTTCACTTCTAGTTCCACTGTTCTCTGCCTTGATGTCCTTAATTTCCATGGTTTTTGTTACTAGATTTCTAAAAAGCACATGACCCATCTAACTCCAGCATCTCCCTATTATTACTGTGCAATACTTTTGTGGATTACACCTTTTTAGCATGTCTATGTTGTTTATTTTGTTGAGTCGGGTTATTCTGAGAAACTTCCTCAGGCAGGTAACTATTTCTTAGAAAAGAAAATGGAAAAATATAAACAATTATACATGACATGAATAGAAGGGCTGGTTTATGATGACTTCATACTGATAATAGTCTGCAATGATAATCTCAGTTAGTCGTCTTACCTATAGGTTCTGTGGGATACAGATAAGTTTGAAAAGTCCATGGGGTTTCCACAGTTGCCTTTATACGTTCTCCAAAAGTATAAGAGTTCCAAAGTGTACCCTATCATTAAAATAGTTCTTTCTATAGTACATGAGATTTCATAATGAAAATAATGTGCATATTATTTATATCATATATATATATATATATATATATATATATATATATATATATATATATATATATATATATATACTATATAATATATATATATATATATATAATATGATTTTAAAATCCATGTATTAAATCTATCTATCTATTGACCTTTCGAGCCGTAACTAGGGCGTAGACCAAGATACACCTTCTCCTATATGAATTTTTGTTCTAGCAGTTTTCTTTTAAAGATATTTTATTATCTCGCCATCTGTCTCTGTTCTGTGCAAACAGTTCTATCTCATTGAGGGAGCCGATTCCTGCTGCTCTTGCCTCTCTCATCAATGTTCTTCTCAGTGTCTACCTGATTTTATTCGATTATTATCTCTTCTCATCACATGTCCAACGTATGACCATCGTCTTTTCTTTATTACTGAAGATATTAGTGGTTGCGATTTCTCTAATTTCCTCGTTTGTTTTGAATTCGTTCCATTCTATACCAAGTATTTTCCTTAGACATTTATTTTCGAATGCGTTCAACTTTGTTTCTATATCTCTTGTTGTTTTCCAGCTTTCACACGCATACGTAAGGGTTGATAGTACAATGTATTAAATAACGTGTGCAAATTTCACAAAATGTATATATCTCCTATTTAAACGGCTTGAACATAGCTTATGAATAGAGTCAACACTTAATAAAAATAAACAACCTCCAGTTCAGCTTAATGATTGTTCAACTCAGTTTTAGCTCTACAAATTGTACTCATGGAAGCAGTGGTAGTGATGAGGTTAATGTGTCTATTCATTGATCAGAAATGGTTCCAGGTTCCCTTACCCCAATTTTTGTTTTACCCACATAGTTTCACCATTCACCCATACTCTAAAAATTGATACCAGAGAATTTCTCCAGAGAATGCTGATGAGAAACTAACCAAATGATCCATTAATAAGTTGATAGTCGTGAAAAATATGGGCTCTAATACCACCTTGCTGAAGTTGACAGGCTTGTTCAAAACAGGGACTCGTGGTGCGACTCACTGTAGATTCTGTGGAAAGTCTGATGATATTGCAAGGATACAGCAATAGATTTTTGGGCACTGGTAGCTTTTTTTTTTTTATTTATGCTCTATGTCTCCTATTGAAAGGAACTAACCAACTGATACCACCTTCATGAAAAAAGGTATGTTGATCATGGAAACATGTGGCCATCAACACCTTATTCCCCACACATCTATCATGGAGGGAGCCTTTACTTTACTTTCATACCATCTAATGTCTTATTATTTATATACCATACAGAGTGTTGGGTACCTTTCTGAGAGGAAGATGGAACATCTATATTCCAGACACCTACACTCATAATTTTTAATTCTTCAATACGGAAAATTTATCTTCTCTGCTATTATGAAGAGAAGATGGACATATGTCAGGCATATATTAAGAAGAAACAACTAGAGAATAACTAAGCAACTCTCAAATGGAAAACATTAGGTCAGAGGAAAAGAGGATGACCTCGGGAAACACTGAAAAACACTCTAACTAAAAAGGTAATGTTGGTAGGCATAGACCCACTCTCTATAATAGAAAAGCTCATCCCAGAATAAAGACAATTGGTGGAAGACTCTACAAGCCTAATGTGCCATGTAACGGCACTGGACGGATCAAGAATTAATAAAGAATCAAGAACAAGAAAAGATACATTTGTGGAAGAGAAGGGAGATTCTGTTTTTATGTCATTAACTTGTAGTTGATGAGGCGAAATA
This sequence comes from Megaustenia siamemsis, assembly GCA_032433765.1. NCBI lineage: Eukaryota > Metazoa > Mollusca > Gastropoda > Stylommatophora > Ariophantidae > Megaustenia > Megaustenia siamemsis. The sequence continues at coordinate 35,060,425 of JAVIAB010000139.1, read as the reverse complement.
AGTTGCTTAGTCATTGCGGAATCCCCATAAAGCTTATTAACCTGATTAGAACAATGTTTGAAGGAATTAAATTTAGTGTTGTGCATGAAGGGCCGATTACAGAAGCATTTAAAATAAGAACAAGAATAAGGCAGGGATGCTTTCTATCTCTATTTCTCTTTCAACTGGCTATAGATTGGATTAAGAAAATAACCCAGAACAACAGAAACTGAATCCAGTGGTCACTGACCGAGCAACTTAATGACTTAGACTTTGCTGATGATATAGCTCTTTTATCACATAATAATCAACACATGCAAGATAAAATGAGATTACTTGATGAGAGATCAAAACAAATGGGACTGAAAATAAATAGACATAAAACCAAAATTATGAGAAATTCAGTTGGCAATAACCAAATAATAATAGGAGAAATACCTCTATTAGATGTACAATCTTACATATATCTAGGCAGTAATATAGGCAAATTGGTTAGTGGGGTAGAGTTTCACCCTACTAAAGGAGGAGTTAGATGTCTCCTTTCCTCTGCTAGTCTTCGGGACACCCTTGGGCAATGTGGAGCTCCCGTTCAGCCCCCCTATCAGAGTTATGTGAAGCCATTGGAGCAGGTGGTGAATGGTGTTGTGGGAACAGCTGACAAGTAGTGCCAGTTATGGTCCCCACACCGCGATGGAAGGCAAAGATCTCATGTATAGAGACAATGGCTGCGGTCTCCGACTAGTACAGTCACTGCCAAGAAGGAAAGGAATGGCAAACTACCGTCTTATATGGCCTAGAATAATCATGACAAACCACAACTTAATATCTACAGCTAATGACGTTAATGGGTCTCCACAGCCACCTCATTCGGTAGGGAGCGTCATGTGCTACAGGTGACACCCGATTGTCATCAAGGTGCTGTATGCAAGATCAAAAATAAAGAGACACCAGCAATAGGAACTTGGAACATTAGATCAGCATTCCTGGTTGGAAAACTAGAAAATATCAGTCAAGAAATGAAGAGAATGAAATTGAACATCTTGGGACTATGTGTAATGAGATGGAAAGGAGCAGGATTATTACAATGCGACAGCGGAAATGTAATTTACGCTTGGGGAACCACACACGAAAGAGGAGTAGGCATCATGTTAGATAGAGAAAGAAGCAAAACAGTGAAAGGATTTGGGCCAGTATCAGATAGAATTCTGCTAGTAAAATTGAGAGGTAGACCAATGGATATCAACATAATTCAAGCTTATGCACCAACAAGTAATAGCGAAGAAGAAGACTTTGACACTTTTTACAATGAGCTAGAGATGACCATGGAACAGTGTAAATCTCAAGAAATAACTATTATATTAGGGGATTTCAATGCAAAGGTAGGAACAGCTAAAGTGCAAAATGTGACTGGAGGACATGGCCTTGGAGAGACAAATGACAGAGGGGATAGATTGATAGATTGGGCAAAGAGACATGAAAAGATTATAGGTAACACCTGGTTCAAACAACACCCTAGGCGACTATGGACATGGCAAAGTCCAGACAAAAAAGTACACAATCAAATTGATTTTATGCTGGTACAGAGAAGATTCAGGAATGGGCTAATATCTGTTAAAACAAGGCCAATCAGCAGATTGCAAATAGTGACCATGTGCCAGTAGTTGGAAAGATAAGAGTAAAACTGTGGAAGGCACAGAAATCCCCAAGAAATATACATTTAAAAATAGATATGCTTAGAGTAGATAAACAGATGAGTGATAAGTACAGCATGATAGTACAAAATAATAAAATGCTATTATATATATATAATGCTAAGTATAGTATAATGCTATTGAGAAAATACAGGGCATCGAGGTGCAGTGGGAAATACTCAAACAATTGATTAACAAACATCAAAAGAAGTAATACCAGTGACTAAAAGAATCAACAAAAAGAAATTGATGACAGAAGAAATATACAAAATATTGCACAAAGAGATCCAGAACAAATGCAGAGAAGCGAAGGAAGGATGGTTAAAACAGAAATGTGAAGAAATGGAAAAACAACAAAAGAAAGACTCAAAATTTATGCACAATCAGTTAAATGAATTAACAGGAAGAAAAGAAGTCAAAGTTTGAGGATGTGTGAAATCAAGGGAAGGAAATATAGTAATGGGACAGGAGTAGATAATGGAAAGGAAATATTAAAAAATAAAAAAAATGGTATGTAAGAAGCTTCACGTGATAAGTGGACGACATAGACTGACTAAACAACGTTTTGGCCCAATATGCCTTCATCAGGAACAAACAAAAAAAAACACACACAAAACTAATAACGAAACAACTAAAACAAAAACAATCGAAATGTGTTAAAGAAAACACAATTAACTATCCTGTCAAAACCAAAAGGAAATAGCAACCAAGCGCAGCTGTCGTGAACGTAGAGAAACGTGCAAAAATGTGCGCAAATGCACACAGAACCAGAGGAGTTCACACAGGGGTCAGTGTGCAAACACAAAGGAGAAAGAATCGAATAGTAGACTAACAGGTGTTCAAAAGGCGGTAAGAGTGAGATGTCTGAGAGTGGGGTACAATAAAAACAAATGAGGGGTAAGGAGCACAGAAAAAAAGTATAGAGGAGAAAACCGAAGTGTCTCATAAGGGACAAGAGGAGAAGAACTATAAATAGCATGGCATAGTAAGTAGACCAAAGAACCCAAATATGTACTTCTCTACTGCACATATGTGGGCATTTGCGCACATTTTTGCACGTTTCTCTACGTTCACGACAGCCGCACTTGGTGTTGCTATTTCCTTTTGGTTTTGACAGGATAGTTAATTGTGTTTTCTTTAACACATTTCGATTGTTTTTGTTTTAGTTGTTTCGTTATTAGTTTTGTGTGTGTGTTTTTTTTGTTTGTTCCTGATGAAGGCCTATTGGGCCAAAACGTTGTTTAGTCTGTGACGTCCACTTATCACGTGAAGCTTCTTACCATACCATTTTTTTTATTTTTTTATTTTTCCTCACATTCAGCTTTACTGCAGCTTCGCATTTTTATGCCTTAACCCTTTAGATAATGGAAAGATGGACAAAATATATCAGTCAACTCTATGATGATGAAAGACCAGAGCTAATCAATTCAAACAAAGACACAGAACCACCAATAATGCAGATTGAAGTGGAGGACACAATTCAACACAAGAAAAGAGGCAAAGCTCCAGGTCCCGACAATATAACAATCGAAGAGATTAATGCATTAGGAGAGCTGGGAGTACAAATCATAACAAAACTACTCAATGACATATATAACACTGGACACATACCCGAAGATCTACTAAAATCTATCTTTGTAGCCATACTGAAGAAGTCATGTGCCACTGATTGTGAAGACCATTCACTATTAGTCTCATTAGCCATATGACTAAAATATTACTAAGAATCATCATGAGATGTGTAAAGAACAAAATAAAACCATAAATAAGTGCGGAACAATGTGGATTTGTGGAAGGAAAGGGCACCAATAATGCAATATACATCTTAAGAACATTGATAGAAAGAGCTATAGAGGTAAAGAAAGATCTATATATATGCTTTATAGACTACACAAAAGCATTTGACAAAGTAAAGCATGTGGAAATAATCAATATACTGGAGAAATTAAACATTAATGGCTAGGATATGCAAATCATAAAAAACATGTACTGGCAACAAACAGCAGCTAAACAAATTAACAACCAAACAGGACAATTCAAACATATGAAACAAGGAGTCAGACAAGGCTGTGTTCTGTCGCTGGATTTGTTTTCACTTTACAGCAAACATATTATGAAATCAATCGTAGACAAAAAAATAATTGAAGTCAACGGTCACAACATAAATAATTTGCGATATGCGGATGATACAGCCATATTAGCACAGACAGAAAATGAACTACAATAAATGATAGACATAATAATAAAAGAAAGCAACAAGAAAGGTCTCAGTCTGAATAGTAAGAAAACAGAAGTAATGGTCATATCGAAGAAACAATCATCACCATCATGCAGCACAAAAATAAACAGGACAAATCTGAAACAAGTGTAACACCTCAAATACTTAGGCACAATAATAACATTAGATCGAAGATGCACCACAGAAATAAAAATCAGAATAGCTCAGACTAAAATAGCATTTCAGAAAATGAAAAATATCTTATGCAACAAATCTATGTCAATAGAAATGAGAAAGAGAGTTCATCGGTACCATATAGAACCAATTCTGACCTATGGAAGCGAATCATGGACAGTAGACAAACAAATGAAAAGACGATTGGAGGCCACAGAGATGGGATTTCTCAGAAGAATGTTGAAAGTTCCCTGGACATCTAAAAAGACCAGTGAGAAAGTTCTCAAAGAGGCCAACACAAAAAGGGAGCTCCTAAAAAACATCAGAAAGAAACAATCAACATTTTTTGGGCACATCATGAGAAGATGAAAGTTGGAATACTTGGTTACAACTGGCAAAATAAAAGGAAAGAGAGATCGCGGACGACAAAGAAAGAAAATACTGGATAGCTTGGTGTCATGGCATGGAAAACAGTCAACAACAGAAATGATAAGATGCATTGTGGATAGAAGATTGTGGAAGGACATGATCGCCTATGCCAATCGGTATGGCACATGATGATGATGATGATGAATATAGACAAAGAAGGAAGAACAGGAAAGGATACCAAAATAAGGATACAAAAAGCAAGAGGTGCACTCACTGCGCTAGGAAACAAATGGAAATCCAAAGAAATTAGGTTAAATACAAAAATAAAAATTGTCAACTCCAATGTTAAGTCAGTCCTATTATGCGGCTGTGAAACATGGAGAACAACAAAAATGACAATCATGAAGATACAGACCTTCATTAATGGATACTTGCACAGAATAAAAGGATGGAAATGGCAGGACAAAATCTCTAACAAGAATTATAGAAAAGCACCAGTCAAATACCAATGGATAAAGAGATACAATGAAGATGATGGCGCTGGATAGGGCGCACACTGCATAAGCCAACTGAGAGTATTACACAACAGGCCCTTTTTTTTGAATTCCCAGGGAAAAAAACAAAGAGGAAGACCAAAATATTCTTGGGGAAGGCAAATGGAAGCAGAGATGAAGATGATGGGTAAGACATGTAATGATCTTTAAAGAATGACAAGAAACAGAATGGCTTGGAAAGTGTTTGTTGAAGACCTATGCTACACATCGTGTTGAAAGGTAGAAGAAGAAGAAGATAGTGTAAAATAAATGATAATGATAAAAATGAGTAGGTTATAACAGTCACACTCACATTCTTAACCAGATCTACCAGCCACTGTGTGAAGAAGTGCCAGCGTGGTCTGTAATAACTGAAATTATAACAAGTAAATTATTGTTATTGTTAGGGATTAAAATAATTTAATGAAAACAGACAAGGTGAAAGGCTAAAATATACTTGGAGGAAAGAAGTGAAAACAGAGATGAAGAGGATGAGAAGAAAATACAGCAATTTTAAGAAAATGGCACCAAACAGCCTAGAAAGTGTTTGTTGAAGATCTATGCTAGGAGTTAAAAGGTAGAAGAAGAGGTATTTTTCTTGTTATGTGAGATTAAGATAATTTATTACAAATATTTTTCAATGGCACATGTAAAAGGTAAATCACATCTGTGTAGTTACTGGTGCTGACTGTGGTCAGATTTTAAAAAAAATAGAGCCAATTTCACCTGCCATGCATGTCATATGAAGTGACTATGGAGATTGAGGGGGCCAACAACCTGAGATCTGTGAAATGATGTTAAAACATATACAGTACGATTTTTCTTTTTAAATGACATCGGATTCAATTTGAGATTCATTATGCAATTATTTATTTAAAGTTAACTACAAGATTTTTTACATGAGGTCTATAAAAAAATTTTCTATAAAATTTACTTCTTGCATTTTTTTGAAGTCACATTGATCGAGAAGGGGATACAAGCAAAGAAATTAGAATCAGAATAGCTGAAGCAGCAATGTCTTTCAGAAGCCTATAAAAGTTGTGGAAATCAAAACTCATCAGCACAAACACAAAACTTAGACTATTCAAATCAAATGTACTATCAACCCTTACATATGCGCATGAAAGCTGGAAAACAACAAGAGACATAGAAACAAAGTTGAACGCCTTCGAAAATAAATGTCTAAGGAAAATACTTGGTATAGTGTGGAACAAATTCAAAACAAACGAGGAAATTAGAGAAATCACCAATCAACCACTAATATCTTCAGTAATAAAGAAAAGACGATGGTCATATGTTGGACATGTGATGAGATGAGATAATAACCGAATAGCAAAGCAAGCCCTCATGTGGGAAACAACAGGTAAGAGGAAAAGAGGAAGACCCAGAGAGACACTGAGAAGAACATTGATGAGAGAGGTAAAAGCAGCAGGAATCGGCTCCCTCAATGAGATAGAGCTGCTTGCACAGAACAGAGACAAATGGCAAGATTTGATAAAATATCTTTAAAAGAATTGAAAACTGCTAGAATAAAATGTCAGATGGGAGAAGGAGTATCTTGGACTATGCCCTATGGGCCGGCTACGGCTTGAAAGGTCAATAGATAGATCAATTTTTATAAAACAAAAACTTTATATAAAAATTATACAGTAATAAGAAAAAAATGTTTTTACCTATAATTTTCAATTTGTTCAGTTATTATCCAACATGTAGGTCATGTTGGCAAATAACAAAATGGCAACTCTTTTGCTCTGTCTTAACTTGCAAGGTAATCATTACTGTACTTTTGTTTGTAACACAATAGTCTATCTTGAAAGTTAAAGTAAGTAAAAATTATAGGGAAAACAACCTCAAAAAAAATGCATCCTGAAGATGGGTGTATTGGATTGTGAGGTGCATGTACATTGCAACATATTCTACATATAAAGATAACTTTACTGATGATTCAATGAGGTGGTGATCAACCCAGAGAAACCCACCTCATCTGTGTTGTACCAGACTGTTTGTCCCTGAGCAGGAAAATCTACTTAATATCATTAACAAATAAAGAATTGGAGAAACAAATATAATTTGTTGTATAACTTGTTTCATTATAGCTGAATAACAGATACAGACCTGCCTACTGCACATTAGGAAAAATTTAAAAAAATGGTATGTAAGAAACTTTACGTGATAAGTGGACGACACAGACTAAACGTTTCGGCCCAATAGGCCTTCATCAGGAACAAACAAAAAAACACACACACAAAACTAATAACGAAACAACCAAAACAAAAACAATCGAAATGTGTTAAAGAAAACAAAATAAACTATCCTGTCAAAACCAAAAGGAAATCGCAACCAAGTGCGGCTGTCGTGAACGTCGAGAAAAATAGTTGCATCCTCCTACTGCACATTAGTCTGTTCCCTTTTTTTCCATGTTGTCTTAACCCTGAATCAGTCCTCCATTACCCACACTCAAATTCTTGCCTCCAAGACTTGCCCTTTCTCTGATAGAATTGTTTTCTCTCTCACCCACCAGCCTCATAATTTGGCAGCACCATGTACTCAAATGACACCTACTTGACATTCACTCGGATCCCATCACTTGTCTCCTATCATTTTATCCTTCTTTAGCAGCCATAAATGTAACAGGAACCTCCAGGATATCTTGGTTAGCAGTGGACTCCATAGCTCTAACCAGGATTATGGGGGTACGACCTCCTGCAGTAAGTCTGTATGCAGCAAATGCCCTTTCGTGCCACAGACCAAACAAGTTAACTCCCCTAATGTCAACATTGATATCAAAGAAGGTTTCACCTGAGAATCTCATACACGCAATCATTTGTAAATACTGCTACAAGACGTATATAGGTCAAACCGGTAGACATTTAGGCGATGAGTTTCGAGAACACCTCTTCAATATCATTCAAGACTTAGGTACTCAAGTTTCCACTAACTTCAACTCTCCTCCCCACCATGACTTCAAAGATATCACTGGTATCATTTCCTGTTCCATTGATTACCTCAGCCGAACTTACCCTAGAAATGTGACTCACAGTCCATCTTGGCTCTCTCCACCTAAGATAGATTAATTCCTTTCACTCTTTTCTGTCATAACTCATTGATTCTTTCTTCACATATCTATTATTATCATTTCTGTTACCATCTTTATTACCATAAACATTGTTATTATCATTTTATTATTATTTTCCTTTATGTACCCCCTCCCAACCTCTGTCTCAATTTATTCTTTACTTGTTGTAGGTTCTTATTTCTCTTTTCTACATCTTTTAATTGTTTCATCTGTACCTTCTTGCACAATATTGTCCTTAAATCCATAAATTGTTTCACCTGATCAGCATTGGCTATTGTCCTGGTTATTTCCTATTCTGCTTCCCATTCATTCCTTTTTTTCTCCTCTGGGCCATGAGGAGATGCAGCTAAATAACTAAGCAGAAATAATTTTATTGTCTTTGTTTGTTATTTGTCTTCTTTCACTGATGAAGGCCTTGAGTCAAAATGTTTATTCTTTGTCTGTCTTTCTTTTGTTAAACTGCCATATATAATTTTATGTTTATTTTCTCGTACAGTAAACTGCTGCTGTTTTCATTACAATATTCACTGTGGACATTTGGGAGCCAAAGCAGACTATAGCATTTTTGTTAGTGAACTGGTCCACTGAGAAAAAGAGGCCAGGTTTAGCCAGGCTTAAATGAGTGCCAGATTTTTTTTACTGGAAAAGAAAGATGGCACTGACATAGTGCTGACCACATTGTCAAAATAATATACAAATCTAAAAATAAATTAGGACTAACACTATAATATTGCCATATTACCTATACACATATGTGTGCTTATTCGATAATGTTAACCTTAGATGGTAGATGTACAACAGAGGTGTGGTGCAGAATGGCTCAGGCAAAAGCAGCTTTCCAAAAAATGAGGAAGATACAGTGCAATCAATTTTTGACAATAGAAACAGGAAAAAAGAGTTCTTAAATGTTATGTACAGCCAGTCTTAACATATGGATGTGAATCATGGACAATAGGACAGCAGACAAGAAAATCACTGGAGGCTGTAGAAATGTGGTTTTACAGAAGAATGTTGAGAATACCATGGGCAACTAAGAAGAGTAATGAAAACGTTCTGAAAGAGGTCAAAGCAAAAAGAGAGCTAATTTCCAATATAAGGAAGAAACAACCGTCATTTTTTGGTCATGTAATGAGAAAGGAACAGCTGGAATATATTGTGACAACTGGGAAAGTTGAGGGACAAAGAGATAGAGGGAAGCAAAGATAAAAAATACCAGACAGCTTATGAGAATGGCTTGGCAGAAGGCCAACAACAGAAATGTTAAATAAATTTCAAGATTGAAAGTTGTGACGAGACATGATCACCTACACCAGCAGGCATGGTACTTTATGATGATGATATGTGTGATGAAGCTCTTTATTTTTCTGATCTATTGTGAACACAAATACAAAAATGTTGAGGAAGTTGACTATATTGATACAGTGAAAGTGAACTGTAAAAATACCTTTTGACTTTAATAAACTTTTGTGGATATTGTTATCATAATAAAAAACAAACAAACTGAAGTAAGTAAGCACATATACAAAAAAATATATGAAATAAAACTTACTTTTTCCATAAAGGTTTTATATCCGTAAACTTTTTGTTTGTATTGCTTTTGGTGTTCCAGTGTCTGAGTTAAATGTTAGTTTATTATAGTCTCAGAACAGTGGTTGCATTAATGTTCAGTTCATGCACTAGTGGTATCAGTACTTTGTGATATTTCAGGTTCATGAAGTGCATCTCCCAAAGCTTGACACATAGCAGACTCTATTAGATCATCTCTGTAGGATGATGCAACTATCTGACCTTCTCTGTAGGATGTTGGACTTGACTTCAGAGGTTCTTTCCTCGTGTGAGTCCAGGTGCCTTTATTTACATAAAGTAGCATAGTTTCTCATATAACAGGATCACCATTTTATGAGAGGGAATTTATTTAACTCCTTCAGGAAAAATGCAGCGCTTATATCTAGAGAGACTCTTCTCTTGGATGACAGGCCAGTGTGTTGTTAATCCCCTCCTCACAGGATGTAGATCAGCAAACTTTGAAAAGAGTATACCCTCTTGATAGTCTCACAACAACATTTTTGTTTAATCCTACTTAAATTACTTTGCATTCCTGATGTTTCAGTTTCTGGAAATCAAGATCAGTCTCTTCCTTCTTAATTGTATTTCTGTCTGCTGCCCATTTCCAACAAAAGGTTGTATTTAAAATTGTGTACATTGACCTTTTAACTAACCACAATTCACCCCAGCCTTCCATAGGGTTCACCTTTATCTTCAGTGTTGTTCAATGTCTATACAGTAAGTATCACAACTGAGAAAATCATGTTGGGGTAGGGGGGTGGGCACGAACATTATCCATTATCCTATGTTGGTGATATTTTGGTATATCATTAGGGTAGAGACAAAGAGTGTGTTGCAGGAGAACTTCGGACAGAGCTTAATTGTATGGAATGTGGTGGGGGGATGGAAATGCACAAATCAACATGATGAATGCAACAGGACATGGGTTTTCTTCTTTAAAGACATAGTCAAAAAGTCAAAATCCAAATGTGAATTTGTGTTCAAGGATTGTGGAGAGAACTAATACAAAGAGACACCTAGGAGTGTAGTTTAATTGGAGCATTGCTTTTAAGAAGCATGTAGACCAAGTGGTACTGAAAGTAAGAACGGGCCAAGGACTCTTATCTGCAATGAGGGTCGTGACTGAAGCACAAAATGGGCAGCAGCATCTTGTTCTCTTAAACCAGGGGCTGGTCCTGTCTGTGATTGAGTATGCACTGACAATCCTGACTATCAGCAGTACACAAATGGAACAACTGGAAAGGATACAAAATGATGAAATGCATATCATGTTAGAGTGCACAACAATAACTAAGTGTAAAGTGATACACACTACACACTCCTTGAATTTACCACCATGGCAGACAGAATAAAGCTTTGTTGAGCACATATCTACCTTTGAATCAGTGCAGATATACATGACCTGTTTTACTGTGAATTTATAAGAGCAAAAGGCAGCAGGTCAAAAAAAAAAAAAAAAAAAAAAAAATCATTGATGGATGATGGAAGCCTATGACATGCTGTTGAGTCATAGAACCTATCTAAGAATTGGTAAAATTACTGTCAGAGTGCCACAAGACCTTTCCATAGCCATCAGAGTTGATGGAGAATATAGACAACAAAATCCCTTGGTCCTTGAGGCAGAAGTGAAGACCTTAAATTTTTAGAATTCTGCTGAGAGTGACTTAGTTATTTTCACAGATCGATCTGTTATTCGGCAAGTAAGGAACTCGTGGACCTATACAACTCAGGTTGAAGTTAGAGCTGTGAAAGATGTCAGTGGTGCTTTCATTTTGACTACAAGTAGTGTAACCATGGAAATTATGGCTCTTACAAAAGCATGAGCATGGCTTGAGACACAGACTTATACACATGTTTTTTACTTGATGACTCAATGGTTAAGCTCAGAAAGATCATAACTGGCTGGGCACTTGAGTGTAAGAGGTAAGGAGCATGCTAACAGACTAACCAGTTTGGATGATGTTGAGTGCAGAAGGGCAATAGAACACGATAACATTCTGAATGCAGGAGCTACTGAGTTAAGTGCTCTGTGCACACCGTGAGCTGTGTGTTTCATCTGTTTTGATCATGTTCCGATATTCCAATTGTTCACGATGAATGCTGATATTGTATGACAGGGAACAGTTGGCCGTGTTCATTTTCTATGCGGTTTCGCCTTATGTCTTTTGGCGTGTGCTGGGACTGCTATGATGGGGACTACAGCTACCATTCTTTGTTTGGGAGATGAGTTAGTAATTCTGATGATTCCACTGGCACGGGCGGTTGAGCAATTATGAATTTTAATTCGTTTGCAGTGATATCGGGGCCTTCCATAACCAAATAACATTCTGAATGCTCTCAGGGACACTGGATGAAATATACAGCTAAAAAAATTACCCTGAATCCACAACCATGAACAAACTGCATGAATATCATGATAAGGCAAGAGATGCTAGACAGGAGCGCTTGCAGAAATCCAAAGAAGACTTGTCAATAAATACAATTCCAGAGTCGTTAGTTGCTACACATATACTTCATAAGAGATCTGCGCACTTATGGACCAATGTGTAATGAGGACAACCTGTCAACTCAACAAAATTGTGTTGTCTCCTCCTTGGTTATCCTTGACCCTGAAATGTGACATTGGTACACTACATATAGTGTGATTAAAGGCAAACAATATAAAATATAATTATAGTACACATTGCTACTTGAGAAAAGTTCTAAGATGTACTGGACCAACTAACACAGACATATGTCCTTCAATAAATGTATCAAGAAATCAATAATGTTATTATCAGAACAAGACAGAGATGTATATGGACTGAGAGGTTACAAATGATATTTTTGGGAGAAACAAAAATAAAAACAAAAAAGTACATTAAACATATTTATAACAAACATATTTATAATATAATAAAATTACTGAAAACATTCTTACTCTCCTATGACACCAGCCCACTGCTTGGATGCATAATCATTGATCTGGGGAAACATATTTGTAAAAATTAAATAATAAATGCAGTAACAAATTTTATTTTTTAAATTTATTAATACTATTTTAAACTCAACACGAGTATCTTAGTAACAAAAAACAAATTGTGAAATTGAAATTCAGGACAATGAGCAAATTTTGAATGGGTTATGAAATATACCTCTCCATTAGGTCCCCAAAGAGTTATCTGATTGCGGGCATTGTATTCTAACAGAACTTTCTCATTGCCATCTGTGCCCCATGATTTAGCATCCGCAAGCCAGTTCCCCAACAAGAAGCGGTCGTTTGAGGACAACAAGCGGTCTAAATCTGCCAAAAGGTCTGTGATGTTTGTTCCAGCTTGTCTGTGTCAGAAAGGGTGATATTTATTTATTTAGCATTACTAAATTGTAAAAAAAATGTACATCATAATTAGAAAATACATACTTAATAAATTGACTTTGTAGCTTACTTTTGCACAGAAAATAACATTTTTTTAACGAATCATGTTGTTTGTATTATCATCATGTTTCTGATCTTTTTGAATTCTCCTAATTGTCTCCCCTTGTATTTTGGCCATATAAATATTAACCCATATTTGATGCATGGCCACAATATCTGGTCAATGAGTGGATCTTGATTGTTACCTTAAAGCTGAGCGACCCCATAATACGGTCAGAAATATTTTTACATTTTAAAAATTCATAATTCTTTAGTAAACCATTTAAACTAGTATATTTAAAAGATGAAATGACTTCAGGAGGTCTCCTAAACATATGATTATATAGCAGCCCTTTTTAAATGAGTTCCGGGCTTACAATTTTGTTTTAAACTTTTTTTAAAAAATTACTTAAGTATTATAAAAAATACAATAATATCAGATGGAAGATGCACCACAGAAATAAAAAGCAGAATAGCTCAGGCCAAAATAGCATTTCAGAAAATTAAAAATGTCTTGTGGAACAAGTCTATGTCCATAGAAGTGAAAAAGAGAGTTCATTGGTGCTATATAGAGCCAATTCTGACCTATGGAAACGAATCATGGACAACAGACAAACAAATGAAAAGATAATTAGAGCCACAGAGTTGTGATTTCTCAGAAGAATGTTGAAAGTTCCCTGGACCACTAAAAAGATGAATGAGAACAGCCTCAAAGAGGTCAACACAACAAAGGAGATCCTAAAAAATTCCCATCTTGTATGATAAAACTATGTGTTTATACTGTATATGATAAAACTATGTGTTTACTATATATGATAAAACTATGTACTGTAAATAAAACAATTTTTGCTGTCCATCCTCAATCTGAGGGTCTCTGCAAGGTCTCCTCTTGATAAGGAATAACATACATTTGTCTTTGTGTGTTCTTTAGGTTATTTTTTCCATTACATTTTTTTCTGGTTACAGCATTGATCTCTGGCAGAAACAGGTAAGTTACTAAATGCACACAAAATGAGAACTAGATATGTAGATATTATATGAAACAAGACAATTGGCTAAAATGAAAGTAGAAAGTATGTGTTTGTTATTACAGCCAGAGGCGATTCAGAAACAATAACAAAATGGCCTTGTATTGAAATCTGGAAGCAAGATCAAAGTGGCAGACCAAGGACAACCTGGCTGTGAACAGTGTTTAATAGGGTAGCCCAGACATGGGGCTTTACGTGAAGGCAAGATCAAAGTGGCAGACCCAGGACATCCTGGCTGTGAACAGTGTTTAATAGGGTAGCCCAGACATGGGGCTTCATGTGAAGGATAGCCGTGGACCCACACAAAAAAGGAGAAGCTGGGCTGTTACTTTACAAGATACTATCAGGTTTGTAGGTCTGCTGCCAAAGAAAAGAGCAAGATATACCTTGCATCTTAGGAGAGCAACAAACTATACCTTGTCTCCCAGGAGAGCAACAAACTATACCTTGTCTCCCAGGAGAGCAACATACTATACCTTGTCTCGCAGGAAAGCAACAAACTATACCTTGTCTCTCAGGAGAGCAACAAACTCTACCTTGCATCTCAGGAGAGCAACAAACTATACCTTGTCTCCCAGGAGAGCAACAAACTATACCTTGTCTCTCAGGAGAGCGACAAACTATACCTTGTCTCCCAGGAGAGCAACAAACTATACCTTGTCTCCCAGGAGAGCAACAAACTATACCTTGTCTCCCAGGAGAGCAACAAACTATACCTTGTCTCCCAGGAGAGCAACAAATTATACCTTGTCTCTTAGGAGAGCAACAAACTATACCTTGTCTCTTAGGAGAGCAACAAACTATACCTTGTCTCCCAGGAGAGCAACAAACTATACCTTGTCTCCCAGGAGAGCAACAAACTATACCTTGTCTCCCAGGAGAGCAACAAATTATACCTTGTCTCCTAGGAGAGCAACAAACTATACCTTGTCTCCCAGGAGAGCAAAAAACTATACCTTGTCTTTCAGGAGATCAACAAACAATACAAACAGTCTCAAAGAGGTCAACACAACAAAGGAGATCCTGAAAAATATCAAAACTAAACAATCAAAATTTTTTGGACACATCATGAGAAGAGTAAAGTTGGAATACTTGGTAACAACTGGAAAAATACAGGTAAAGAGAGTTTGTGGATG
Organism: Megaustenia siamemsis; assembly: GCA_032433765.1. Taxonomy (NCBI): domain Eukaryota; kingdom Metazoa; phylum Mollusca; class Gastropoda; order Stylommatophora; family Ariophantidae; genus Megaustenia; species Megaustenia siamemsis. The sequence continues at coordinate 35,045,261 of JAVIAB010000139.1, read as the reverse complement.
ACAAAGAGAGAAAATACTGGATAGCTTGGTGTCATAGCATGGAAAATAGTCAACAACAGAACTGATATGATGCATGGTAGTTAGAAGATTATGGAAGAACATGATCGCCTATGTCAACCAGTATAACACATGTTGATGATGATAGTGCGACAAAGAATTGTTATTAGTTTTGCTTTCTTTTGTATTTTGTCTATCTACCCAACTAAATGCACTAAGCCAAGACTGGAATACAAAAAGATAGACTGGAAAGACCTAGTAATTACAAAACATAACATTAAGCTATAATGAAAAAAATAGTAGATATAGTTGCGATAACAGAACAAGCTTGAATGGCTAGTAACAAGAGTATGATAAATGAATGCTTTTGTATGTTTGGAGGGGAGGCAGGAGCAGTCTGCCTTAGGTGACAGTCAGTAAAAGTGTACCAAAAATAAGAGAAGGCACCAAATAGAAAGGAGAGGTGACATAAACAATAGAAGATAGGCACAAATATAAATATTAAATATCATGCAGGGCCACATGTAGAGCTACAGAAAATGTAAAAATAAACATAAAATGGCATTACACAGCTAAACCTGTAGAAGGATATCTCAAACTTTGATATTTCAGCATTAAAGCCTTCATCGGGTTCAGAACAGCAAATATAAATACAAAAAATAAACATAAAAGGTAAGCACTGATCTCAAAATGGCGATGTGAGGTGATAGACTCTTTTTTGGGGGCCTAAATAACTGGAAGAGTGAGAGTGGCCAGGACCTATGTGCCTGCTGATCACATGATGAATAGTCAAAAAGGTAGGTAAGATCTTGAAGGCCAAAAAGGGGCCAAACAGTGAAAAATGAGAAAGGGTCCTAAGGGATCAAATGGGGGTCCTATAGGGTTAGAGAAAAAAAAAACAGGGATGGTGTGGTGGAAGAACAGCAAGAGAAATGATAATAATAACACAGTGTAGAATAAAGATGGTACACAGAAGAGAGTAGAAGAGGAGGCCAATGATTAAAGGCAAGAGTGAAAAGAGTTTAAACCTCTCAGATGGAAAGTGTCAAAAACTGGTTACGAGTTGGTTCTCCAAAGCAAACAAACTGTAGGTATCAGAGGAGCAAGAAATAATGCCAGTACCCCGGAAGTCCTCAGAGCTAGGATGACCTGGAGATCTGAAATAGACATTTTGGTTAGAAGTCACCTCAGCAACCCCTACCAGAGGCATGGCCCTCTGTGACAGTTGATGTAGTAGTGCCCTTTTGTACTACAGACTTGCAATGTCCTCTTCCCGTTATGCCCATTTCATATCTGGGAAAGTGGCTTCATTGCACATCCCGCATTCTTATATACACTATCATCTGCAAATGCTACCATTAAGACATATTTTGGCCAACAGACCAACATTTAGGTGACAGGGTCAGTAAACACTTGTACAACATCAAATGAGATTCCAGCACCCCGGTCTCCTCCCATTTCAGATATTCAGGCCATCTTACCTCTGAGAACTTCCAGGTTACTGACATCATCTCTAGCTCCTCCAATAACCTTTGGAGAACTGACTCATAGCCTGATTTGGTTCTCTGCATCTAAGAGGGTTAAACTCTTGTCACTATCTCTTTAACCCATTTCAAACCTGACAAGACCATTTGTGGGCAATCATTTACTTCTCACTTCAGATGCAACTAGGATCGACATTTTAAGACTAAGATGCAGTTTCATCCTTCCCCATTGAAATTTGGATAATTTAAAAATGTAATTTATTAATCCATCTAATTTAGTGGATTTATGTGCTGGAAGCATGATATTGGTATTTAATATGGAATAATATGACAATGTGATTAATTCAAGAAGCAAGATAATATTAATACATATACTGATGAAGTGACATCTGGGTGAGTTGATGAACATAATAAATTTTTGCATTTTTTTCAATTTTTCTTCACATTTAACAATAGATTGTGAACTCCTGAGCCTTTTAATTTACATTAGATTTAGTTAATCTGAAACTTTGTCCATTTTTCTTTTGTATTGTATAGTTTTTGTGTTATTGTAAGGCACAGTTTTTTTTTAATTTTAATTTCTAAAAATAATTATGCTGTTATTTATGCAGAGCTTTTCCCCTTGTTTCAGGATTATGGAAATGAAAATAGTGTAGTGGCTTCAGTAATAAAAAGATTAATAATTGAGTTCCTCTTCCACTTTTGCCCTTGTCATAACTTTATTCCTCACTACATTATCTTTACTGCCTCTCTTGCTTATCTTATGTATGTGCAAATATGTCTGTAGATGTATATATGCACATTTTTGTGTGAGTGTATACATGTATGTGTGACCACTTAGATACTTATAGACATTGTCAGTGCCTTTGTAGTCACAATAACCTAGACAGTGTTCCCCCCACTCTCATATTTTTAGAACCCTTACATGGTTTCACCCTTTGACCAGTAGGGTAATTACAGTGTAAAACCGCAAATCCCTCTCATTCTCATTCCGGCCACGGTCCATGACACAGGGAAGAAATTTTTCTTTTCTTAAACCAGTTTTTATTATTTTGTTTTTGATGTTTCATTACTAGTTAGCTATGTAGTTTTAGTTTTATTTACTTACATATCTGTGTGTGTGTGTGGTTTGTTCCTGCTGAAGGCCTATTGAGCCGCAATGTCATTCAAATTTGTGTCGTCTATCAATCACGTAAAGCTTTTACAATACCATTTTTTCTTTTTTTTTTTCAATTCTCCCTCACATTTAGGTTTACTGCAGCTTTGCATTTTTATGCATCCATTTGCATTTCTTTGCCGTGACGCCCTATACCACCCCTGTCTTCTATTTTTCCTCTTACCCTATGGGACCCTTTTCACCTTTTCACTATATTTGGCTCCTTTTTAGCCCTCGAGATCTTACCTGCCCTAATGAAAACTTTTATGGTAACCAACAAGGACATAGGTCATGGCCACTCTTCTTCTTCCGGTCATTCAAACCCTATGAGACTATCACCTTACACTTGAGATAAGTACTTGCTTTTTATGTTTATTTTTGTGTTCATATTTGTTGTTTTGTGCCTGAACTTTATGCTTAAACATTGTAGTTTGTCCCTCATCTCTCTACAGGCTTACCTGCTTAATACCATTTTACGTTTATTTTACAAAAATAATAGAAGACATAATAATAGGAGTTTTAAGAAAAGCCTCTGTCCAAGAGACATTTACTAATATCTAAATCTTACTTAATATGAAAAAACAGCTATGGAAATGTGTGATAAAACTCACATAATTATGTCTGTGTTATTGTTCTTGAAGGCCGTAATCATGTTCATATAGTAGACAAGAGCAACAGTCTGGAGGCTGTTTCTGGTTACATCTGTGATGTCATAGTGAAAAAGCTGACTTCCCTCCAAGTCATAAGCTGACTGCAGAAAGTTGTCCCAAGCCATAAAGAGATCTTCATGGTTGTACCATGCCTAAAACAGTTATTTCATTTTTTATAAGATAAAATGACAAAATATGGCTGGAAATTTTGAAAAATATTTTGCTGATAAATATAATCAGCAACTAAAAAATATTCACACACTGATAACATGAAGATTTTGGATCTGGATTAATGTTTCTGGTTAGATCTATGATGTCATAGTAAAAGAGCTGACTTCCCTCCAAGTCATAAGATTTTTGGATCTGGATTAATCCAGAAACAATGTTTCTGGTTACATCTGTGATGTCATAGTAAAAGAGCTGACTTCCCTCCAAGTCATAAGATTTTTGGATCTGGATTAATGTTTCTGGTTACATCTGTGATGTCATAGTAAAAGAGCTGACTTCCCTCTAAGTCATAAGATTTTTGTATCTGGATTAATCCAGAAACAATGTTTCTGGTTACATCTGTGATGTCATAATAAAAGAGCTGACTTCCCTCTAAGTCATAAGATTTTTGTATCTGGATTAATCCAGAAACAATGTTTCTGGTTACATCTGTGATGTCATAGTAAAAGAGCTGACTTCCCTCCAAGTCATAAGATTTTTGTATCTGGATTAATCCAGAAACAACAGCAAGAATTGTCATTGGACTTCGGAAGGAAGGTAAAAGAGAGGAGCAGGCCATATATAGCTTGGTGGTGAATATAGAAGACAAAGATGCACTGTATGGACCAGAGTGATAGCACTCTGTGATGATTGGATGGTTATGGGCCTATGATGTATAGATATTTATGAGCTTGAGATGGATGAGTAATTGTGGGCCTGTAATGTACAAATAGTTATGGACCTGTAGGGGATGAGTGGGAGTAAAGGCATCAAGATGCAAAGAGATGCAATGATGCTGTAAAGCTGATTCGAGATGACATAGTAATTCGGATGATTCCACGGGCGGTTGAGCCGTTATGGATTTTAATTCATCTGCAGTGATACTGGGGCCTTCCATAACCATAACTAGGTGTAAATGCATTGTGTTACTAGTTTATGACAAGCTTGTACTTTTCAGCCCAACACATTCATCTTTGACATGGTAGATTTTTTTATTTGCATAACAATTGTGCATTGGCAGAAGCTATTTAGGCCTGCTCTTATTGACTTTTAACCTCCAAGGGTTCCTTAACATGCACAGAGGAACTCCTGTTTTTAACCATTACCCAAGAGGACTAAACATGGGATCTCACTACCTAGAGACCAAGGCAGAGTAAAGCCACCAAGAAACCATAAATTTGAAGAGAAAAATTCCTAGCGCTTATGGCAAGATTAAAACCCAGAGCATTCTTCTCCAGAAGCGGATATTTATCTCTAGATCACCCAGTTACCCAACCAATAACTAATCTAAGATATATTTTGTGCAGATATAAATGTTATAACAAACATTACGACTCTCATATTTCATGCAGATATTAATGCTATAACAAACATTATGACTCTCATATCTCATGCAGATATAAATGCTATTACAAACATTGTGACTCTCATATTTCATGCACATATAAATACTATTACAAACATTGTGACTCTCATATTTTGTGCACATATGAATGCTATTACAAACATTGTGACTCTCATATTTCGTGCACATATAAATGCTATTACAAACATTGTGACTCTCATATTTATTAATAGACTCTCAATATGATGATCAAATAAGCAGTACATGACCACAATCTATCAATCTCTATAACAAAATAATATATGGAAGTGTGACAGACCATAAGATGATGGCAGCCTTTATCAAAGTCATTCATGTAGATGTTTGATAATAAACAAAGAAGAAACAGATTAAAAATATAAACATTGACTTATTGGTTCTGTTTCACTACTTACTTCAGAGCTAACACTGTATGTAGGTGAAGGTCTCAGAGTGATTAGCACACGGTCAAAATCAAAGTGTCCATCAGTGCAATTGTAAACACTTCTCTAGTTGAAGATAAAACCAAAATATCCCATGAAAAGGAATGAAATAAAATAAAATAACTAAAACACCTTCACAAAATCAGGCTTATGTCAGAGCAAAATTTTAAAGCATTAAAAATTCATTTTTGTAGGCTAAAATAAAAAAAAATAACTCCTTGGCTATATAAAAAAAAAAAAGTAAAGTACCCCCGTCACACCAAGTGGCGTATAGGGAAATATGGTGTTAGTGGCCCCATATTTTACAGACCTTCAGCACATGATTTTTGGGGTAATGTGGTTGGTATTACGCCCGTGCTGCTTTACTTTCACAGAAAAAAATCCGGTACCCATTTAAGGCTGGGTGAACCCAGAAGCCGTCGGTTGGGATCGAACCCTACCCCTTATCCTTTGTAGTCCAGTTCACTAACCACTGAGCTATCGTGGCTCCCTTTGGCTATATAAAGTAAATAAAAATAGTTTTAAATAAGACTGATTTGGTTCGCAAAAGATTGTATTACATACAGCAGTTTGCTGTTATTGCTGATCCTGCAAGCTGTAACTCAATACATTGTAATGGTGGGCAATCTGAGGGTTCATGCCCTCAATCAGGTTTATCTTCCTACCACAGAGGATCCCATGTGGTCAATGTTTGTATGGAGAATATCTGATTTGGAAGGGATTCATTTAAAAAATGTTTCTTGCAACAACATAATCCTGCTCTTTTTTTATCTTCAACTGTTAAGTTCAAACACGACCTGCAAATTACATCCATTTTAATCATCATCATCATCATGTGCCATACCGGTTGGCGTAGGTGATCATGTCCCTCCACAATCTTCTATCTACAGTGCATCGTATCAGTTCTGTTGCTGACTGTTTTCCATGCCATGACACCAAGCTACCCAGTATTTTCTCTCTTTGTCATCTGCGATTTCTCTTTCCTTTTATTTTGCCAGTTGTAACCAAGCATTCCAACTTTCCTCTTCTCATGATGTCCATTTTAATCACTGGCGAAAAAAAAACAATTTTTGCATGCAGAATTTTAATTATGTATTTTATTTAAATCACATGCAGGCAGGTTAAATTCCCAGCAGGGTCAAAATCATGGAGGGAATTGTTGGGAGGGGGTGGGGATAAAAACTCTGACCTGCACGTTACTTGATGTCTACACATAGACATGTGACATGTTCACCTGTTACCGCAGAAACTGAATGATGATGTCAATTGATATGTTCACTCTTTGCTGTTGTTATTGAATTATTTTTCTAACTGATTATTACAGAAACTACTTTTAGTAAAGATCTACACAAAATGCAAAGTAATACTATACATAGTTACTTCAAGCAAAAATTGCAATTTATATTAAATTCATCATTTTTAATTCATTTATTAACTGGTAGTCATCTTGGCAAAGGTGCTCATGTCTCTCCAGCACATTATATCTCTACAGTTTTTTAGCAGTTCTATTGTTGACTTCCTACCAAATCACTCTATTAAACTGTCTGCTGTCTTTTCTCTGTTTCCCTCTGTCTTTCTGATTAGTACCAATCCTTTTAAGATGTCCTTTGTTGTAACAAATTTTATTACTCCTTTTTTCAGATTTAATGTTAACTTTCTTTGTTTGGATTTCATGTGTGTATTCTCCCTTCTTTGCCTTACAAGACATAACAGGTATATTTTCAGTTCAACAGCAAACAAGCTGTCATGGTTATATTAAAAGCTGGTCTTATGTTTTTATTTTCTATTCAATGTAAATTAAGAAATGTAAAAAAAAAGGTCAAAATTTTATTCATAGTAAAAATATGAATAATTTACTTCATTCCCCAATTGATTATGGATAATTTCATATAAAATATCTCTGAAGAAAAGATTTTTATTTGCACAATTTTTATATAAACTCACCATTAGTAGCTTCCATGCAGCAATAACAGGTGCACTTTGATATCCATACCTTTGTTGTGCAAATGACTCAAACCTGAAGAAAGTAGACAATGACAAAGTTTTCACTAATGTGACTAAGAATACATCAATCATATTGCAATATCTTACCATTCCAACCAATTAATTCAAGAAACAACATTTCAAAAAGTATAAAAGCTGGAATGAATATAAACAACAAAAAGACAAAAGTCAAGGTACAAATTTCTAAAAAAAAAAGCCTATATCTGCCAAAATAGTGAACTTGAAGCTTGCAGCAGTGAACACATTCAAATACTTGGGAAGCATAATAATGCCAAACAGGAGACCAGCAAAGATAACAAAAGAATAAATAAGACTACAATAGCTTCTACCAATCTAAACATCATTTGGAGATCCACCCAGTAAAACACAGAAACCAAGCTATGAATATTTGAATGAAAATTGTTAAAAGAAGAAAAAAAATGGGTATGGTTACAGCTTTAAGTAGGCAAGGAACAAAACAAAAGTAAACCAAGGTTGCTGCTCAGTAGGTCTTCAGCTGGTACAATAGACGCAACACAGAAATATATAGATACACACAAAAATATATAGATACACACAGAAATATATAGATACACACAAAAATATATAGATACACACAGAAATATATAGATACACACAGAAATATTAAGATACACACAGAAATATATAGATACACACAGAAATATATAGATACACACAAAAATATAACTACATAGTGGTAATATGCAAGACTGTATGAAAGAAAACCAAAATATAAAGCTCTATAAGGGTTTCACAACTTTGTTTAGTATATTTAAATGTTGAAGTACAAGAGAAAAATAGAAACTTCAAAACTTATCAATGCTTGCAATGTGCCTGAGAAAAAATCCTGCAATATTTTTGTCAAACAAAATAAGCAGTCATGAATTGTTCAACTGGTACAAATAGCGAAAATACTTGTGATGATAACATACAGCTCAGAAGAGCTACTAAAGGACAATAATAAGAACTGCCACTGAGTGTTCTCACAGAAAGAAGGCGAAAGAATGATGGACTAAGGACTTTTTGGTACAAAGATTAACAGTGTGACCAGACTTGAAGCACTCTGCAAAGAATAGATATGACGTGTAAAAAGTGGAGAAACTTTGCTTATGGTTATTATACAAGACACTGTAAGGTACACAAATAACTAACGATAAATAATAAGTAAATAATAATTTATTATTCGGGTAAAACTTTGACAGCCAAAGCAGAAATAGTACAGGAACATTAGTATTATAACAGAACTTGAAAAATCTATGAACAACAGAGAACACAAATTGATATGGATTTGATTCATTCTTGTTTAGACTGCCTTTTGTTGTTGCTTGTGCATGTTTCCAATCATCCTTTATTCCTACATTATGATTCCATCGGAAAAATTACCACCTCAAAATGCAATTTCTTGAAAATTTACAGTTTTCTATGGGCAAACATCCCCCCCCCCTTCCCCAATACCTTCCTAATTACTACTTTTTTTCAGAAGACCTTAATGTATTAAAATATACATTGATGCAGGTTTCAGAATCATATAACTAATAAAAGGGAAGTAATTGTACTAGCCACTGATCCACATCTCTTGTTTCATTTCTCCAAGAGTTCTCCATCATAAACTCATATATGACCTCATTCTGGTTAATTCCTTCTGGTGTGAGACCTATTCCTATCATTGTTGAGTTTGGGAAAGTTCTTGCAACAAATGGACCCTGTGAAAGAAAATAGTCCAACAGTAATAATTATATTGAACTTGAAAGAAAATAATTATTCAACTACTCTATCTATCTATTGACCTTTTGAGCCGTAGCCGGCCCATAGGGCGTAGACCAAGATACTTCTTCTCTTATCTGAATTCTTGTTCTAGCAGTTTTCAATTCTTTTAAAGATATTTTATCAAATCTCGCCATTTGTCTCTGTTCTGTGTAAGCAGCTCTATCTCATTGAGGGAGCCGAATCCTGCTGCTTTTACCTCTCTCATCAATGTTCTTCTCAGTGTCTCTCTGGGTCTTCCTCTTTTCCTCTTACCTGTTGTTTCCCACATAAGGGCTTGCTTTGCTATTCGGTTATTATCTCTTCTCATCACATGTCCAACATATGACCATCGTCTTTTCTTTATTACTGAAGATATTAGTGGTTGATTGGCGATTTCTCTAATTTCCTCATTTGTTTTGAATTCGTTCCACACTATACCAAGTATTTTCCTTAAACATTTATTTTTGAATGCGTACAACTTTGTTTCTATATCTCTTGTTGTTTTCTGGCTTTCACAAGCATATGTAAGGGTTGATAGTACATTTGATTTGAATAGTCTAAGTTTTGTGTTTGTGCTGATGAGTTTTGATTTCCACAACTTTTCAAGGCTTCTGAAAGCTTTTGAAACATTGCTGCTTTAGCTATTCTGATTTTAATTTCTTTGCTTGTATCCCCTTCTCGATCAATGTGACTTCCAAGATAGATAAAGTGATTGATCTCTTTGCACTGGTTTGTTTTCCATGTATATTTTGTCGTCTGTTCAACTAGTGCAATTTATTTAATCAACCATAGCAGCCATCTAATATACAATTGTATGTATTTCAATATAAATAGCACAAGTTATAAAATTTGAAAGAAAATAACAAAAAAATAGGATATTCCAGTTAGTAGATAAGATAATGCTAAACAAACAATTCTTGTAGAAGAATAGAAAGAATCCAGTGGACAGAGAAGAAAACAAACAACAAGACAGATTAAATTTCCAGGACTCGTAAAAAGACACAATAATTTGATGAAAGTCATCTTGGAGGGGAAAATACAAAATAAATTAGATGGAGCTAAATAAAATAACTAAAGTGAACTGACAAAAAAAAAGTGGTCAGAAAAACCTAATAAAATGATGTTCCATGTTAGTCAACCTTCAATGCGGATATGACATAAGAAGACAGTGGTGCATACAGTATAACCACGAGTAGCATGATGATGAAGGTAATGGCAGTGACCAAGGCATTCAACTGGTTAGAGTCACAAGACCACACCCACGCCTACATACTGAGTGATTCAATGAGTATGATAACAAAAGTGGAGGCAGGCTCTGTATGCAGGCAATGGGTAGAGTCATTGCAGAAGTCAAAAATATGTAGGGTCACCTTTGTCTATGCCCCTGGCTGTCTTTGAAGGCGGTCAACCAATGGACTGAGCGGACATCATCAATACCCTCTGAGATGTGGGAAGGGCACAGTCCTTTGACAACCATGAGTCCACATCACTCCCAAAGACAAAAGAGATGGGAGTTCAGATAGGCACAGCCAGAAATGAGAAACTTAGTGGGCATATAAGAAGACTTATCAACCAACACAGAACTGGAGTCGCCAGTCACTGGACTTGCTGAGGAGGGGATCTGAGCACCTATGGGCATGTTCAGAGTGCAATGATGATGATGATGATCCACAAATAACTCAATGACATAAGATGATGATGAAGTATCACAGCACAAAAACACAGAAAAGGAGATATCATGATCTATTCTGTTCTGATCAAGGAATCAGTATCATTGCAGTTATGAATTCCCCATATCTGTTCCACTCATGTCACAGTTTCCATCAGAGTGGTGCCAAAATATGTTAACATGGTGGACTACCATGCAGCCAGAGATCATATGACAACCTAATGTTCTATGAAGGGTGTTCTAGAAATATATAGAAGAGGCCGATGAAAGATGGGAGGAAATTGTTAGAGCATATGAGAGAAGAAGTCCCTAAAACATGTAGAAGAAAAATGTGGATCATGTCATATCCCACTATTTTGAGTTAAAGCAGTCAAGGTTTTAATGCAGTAACTTCTCAATTAAAAATTACTGATACTCCAGTCCATTCAAATTTTAAAAACTATTAAAAATATTATCAACATTCTTATGGGATGAGAACTTTGATTAAAAACAAAAAACACTATCTGTCTTTAAACTCTGACGATCTCTTCTGTCTGTTGTATGTGTTGATGACAAATTATCTTTTGTGAATTGGCTGAAGGTTTCTTTTAAACTCATTTCATAGTCAACATCTTATATATTTTCACCTTAATTAAATATTTCCTTATATGAGAGTTGGTCAAAAAATTTAGCACTTAGAAGTTATTAAGGCAGATGGGAATGCTATGTATCATTGTTGGTTGAAATTTTTCATTAATACATAGCACTTGCTATGAACTTTTGAAAGAGAAATTGGGCATTTGATTATTGAACTGGAGATGTGGTTTGGGGCCACAGTTTTGTTTTATAATCAGAGTATCAGGAAAGTAAAGAAGCAAAAGGAGAAGTGCATTGCCTTGAGGAGTGAATACATAGTGATGGACTAAAGTTTACACCAATTTTATGATACGTGCATTGACTCCTCATTAAATTGTAAAACCTTTTGACTGACACATGACAATGTTTGATTCACAAATGTATCAGTTTACTGCCAAATTTTTCTCTTTTACACAACACTCCAGATGACATGAGTTTTCTAGAAATTTCCTTTACCAGTTGGGAAGACCAAAGGTATGTGTTTACAATGATATTATAGCATTCTGATTCTTGTACATCTTAACAATTACCTAGTAAAATGTTTGACTGACTTTCATATTGTTATTTTCATTACAGTAATTAATATTTGTTTGCTTTCAAAATGTCTCATTTCCAATCTGTTATTTTTTTAAATTTTTACTTCTGCTTGTTTGACTTATTGTTTTATTTTCAAAATATTATTTATTTTTTTATTAAAAACACAACCAATCATGCTTCTATAGCTCTTAAATTGCAGGCTCTGAAAGAGTTTTCCTGCCACAAGATAGATAAAAAATAACATTAAATCAGAGATTAAACATCAGCAAAATAAATGTACTGTACAATTTTTTTTTAAATAATCTAACACAAAAGAAGTCACAAGGCTGACCTTATTAATGACGTCCACTGCTCCATACAGCTCATCTGTACCACCAAAATTATGCAGCATGCACCAAATGAAAGGCTGACCATAGAAAGACTGCTGATGTCGATAAACAGGGCTGATATCAGAAGCCAAATCAAGGATAATCATGCGACCCTGGCAAAAGAAAACAGATGAATTTAATAATCATTCACAGTTATAGAAAGTAGCTTTGACTTTACTTAAATAGGCACATGTTAAAAGATACAACAAAAATTATTGTTCCAGCTTTTTCTCATTTTTAGAGTTTACCAGAGCTTTCTATGTGGCTAGAGAATAAAGGCCACATGCCCAGTACATCACAACATGTCATGTTCAGATTATAATTTATATTTCAACCTTGACAGAAGACACTTTTTGACTCTACCATGATTTGAACTCACTTAATTTTTTTTTTAATTACTGCCCCTAAAATTTTTGCCAAAGTTCAGCTTGAGTCTGCTTGTTCTTGTTTGTGTAACGCTTTAAAGGAATATAGGACAATAAGGTTAAAATATTAGGTAGTATTACTCTTCTCACAGTCAACAATGAGTACAAATTATGTTAGTCCTGGAAAATAAAATATTTTCATTTCTTATCAAAATGTGCATCCATTACTTACTATTGGAACTGATGTAACCAGAGCCTTCACTTGAGCAGGTTGCCAGAAGGTGGACCCCTGGAATAACCAACCCTGCATCAGCCTGATTTAAAAAAGAAAAAGCATTTTATGTCTTAATTTACCACTTCGTTCAACATCATCATCATCAAGTGCCATCTCCACAACTATGGTTGGCTACCATGGAGCGCCATTCTGCTCTGTCTCTTGCTTTGATGGTGCAGGTTGACTTGTCCATCTTTTGATGTCATTCGTCTTGGTCTGCCTCTGCCTCTTTTATCAACAACATAATGTAAAAATATCTTTGTGGGAAAAAAAATAATTTACTGGAATTATGAGCTTACTGAACCCCCCAAAAAATAGACACACAAAAATATTTGCAATCAGTAAACCTCACATCCAGAAAATCTTTTAGTTATTTTTAATGGTAAAACAGAAAGGCCTTACAAAAAAGTAAATTCATTTCTGTAGAAAAATAAAACAAAGAAACAAACATGAAGAATGAGGTGAAAATCCATACCAAACAGCTTGAGCATCACCTGCCAACATGGCATTAAAGACTGCACTTCCTGCCTGCCTTAAGTATTCTGGATCGCTATCAAAAAGTGACAAAAGTGTCAGTAAAAATGTATTTACATAACAAATGTTAATAAAAATATGTTTGTAAAAACAAGTCAAGTGATAAGTTTACATACTTTCTTTATAGTAAAAATGGTGAACATCTTTAGAAGTTATACTCTACATCATACAATCCACTTTGTTCTTCTTACACTTATGAAAATTACAGCATCTATCATCAAATATATAAACAGCAATATATTCCTGATGCAGATAAAGCAAGCTTTTTAAATATAAATCAAACTTAGCAAATACAAATGTGAACATGTCATTTCTTACTTTGAAGCTGGGGACATTTCATTGAAAGTGTCACAATTATAGACGTGATCTGTTCCAAACTCTTCTGTTATCTGCATGAATGGAATAAAATCATTAAATCAAATACATTAAACACTTTACATACCATATATATTTTTAAAAAAGTAAAGTACCCCCGTCACGCCAAGTGGTGGCGTATAGGGAATATGGTGTTAGTGACCATAAATTTTACAGACCTTCAGCACATGATTTTTGGGGTAATGTGGTCGGTATTACGCCCGTGCCGCTTTACTTTCCCAGAAAAAAATCTGGTACCCATTAAAGGCTGGGTGAACCGGAAGCCATCAGTTGGGATCGAACCCTACCCCTTGTCCTTTGTAGTCCAGTTCACTAACCACTGAGCTATCGCGGCTCCCTATACCGTATATATATGTATATATATTTCAACAAAATCCTGCATTAATTAGACCACACAATTGTTATTATTTCAAAGTACATCTAAAAATAATTCACATTAAAAATTCCAGGGGAATGGTTCCTTCTCCTATAACACTAATAGAGTGTAAGCTTATATTTTGTTATTGACCATTGCAATTCTATTTTGCAATTCATCATCGAGTGCCCTCTCCGCATCGAAGGTTGGCTACCATGAAGCGCCATTCCACTCTGCTTTTTGCTTTGATGGTGCAGATTGCCATAGGCTGACTTGTCCATCTTTTGATGTTACTCGTCCATTTTAGTCTTGGTCTGCCTCTGCCTCTTTTACCTTGTATTTTCCCTTCTAATATTACTTTTATTAGACTGTTGTGTCTTTTAACATGACCAAAAAATTTCATTTGTCTTGCTCTAATTGTGTTTAGTAATTCTTTTTTCATTTTTAGTTGTTTTAAAACTTCTTCGTTTGTTTTCTTTTCTTTCCATCCAATTCTACCTATTCTTCTATAAATCCACATTTCAAAGGCTTCAATTTTCTGTTCTGTTTTGTGGTCTAATGTCCATGTATCTGCACCATACAGGAATATTGAGAAGATGTAACATTTTGCTATTCTCAGTTTCAGCCCTGGTGTTATTTGTTTTGATGTTAGTATATTTTTCATGGTATTGAAATTACTTTTTGCCATTCCTATTCTTTTATTTATTTCAGTTGTACATTTTCCATTACTGGTTATAGTATGTCCCAGGTAGTTGTAGCTCTGGACTGTTTCTAGATGTATTCCTTCAACTGTGATATTTAATTGTAGGTCTTGAGAATTTTCTTTGCTTATGATCATAGTTTTAGTCTTTTTTTATATTCATACCTAGTCCATATTTTTTGTTTGTCATGTTTCCTTGGCTTTCTTTGGACTGTTATGTGATGAGGCTCCAATCTCTTTCACGGTGGCCTGCCATATTCGTCTTTCGTGTTCTGAATATGCCTCATGTGTACCACACACTTTGCTATTTTCGCTTTCTGGGCCGTTGATTATTTTAAATTCCTCCACCCCATCCATCGTCACAGACTTTTTACATTCGGGTTGAACACACCCGGCTACTAACGACATCATTTTGTCGGACCATATGCTTGCCTATCGAACCGCGAACACACGACACAAAGGAAGAATAATCATATTCCACTTAAATATCGATAAAGTTCTCAGTCCATCCACCCGTCAGAAGTAAAATATACATCAAACGTGGAATAGCAACACATAATTTCACAACTAGACTGTCGTGTAAATCATTTAAATATATCAACAAGAGTCGAATTATAAAAACGACAACACGTAGTCGCCATGATACCGGAAGAGCAATTTTGCAATTAACTCACCTGAAGCACACAGCTTCAATAGACTATCAATTAGGATCATACACTTTACTAAATAATAACAATAATTCTATATTTAACATGAAATTTTACTACTCTGTTGTTGTTAAACAAATTAACCAAAATACTGCCCCATTTCCTCTTCACTTTCTCTTACACTTCTTTTGGGTGTCCAGGGGAGGGGCTACAAATTTATATATTACGACAACAATATAACGCATCTGTCATTAACTAATTAAATATAATGCATTTATCATCATTACTCACAGCATCAATAATTAGTTGGCCAATCAGCTTAAATAAGGGATCCTGAAAATTCAGGAGGTAGTTTCTGAAATAGAATTTACAGACGAGGCATACTTTTAGAGATGTTATCTCAGTATACATTATGTCCTTTCATTTCATTTCTTCTTTCCTTGCTATTTATTGCATCAGATATTTCTTTTAAAAAAATACTCTATAGAATTGCACTCTTATTTTTTTTTACCCTAGATTATGACACGTTTGTTAAAATTATGAAGATAAAGTAAACATTGTTGGAATTTATCAGTTTGCTGCGGGCAACCATTCCTATACCTTTCTAATTATTACTTCAAGTGAGCCATGAGTGTTGGATTTGTTTCCTTTGATGTTGGATTTGTTTCCAACACCAACATGGGCTTCATAAAAATTATGAAGCTGTCATATAAAAACACAGCTGTTCTTTTTTCAAATATAAATTTGTTTTTTTTAATTTTTCTTATGACGGGAGAAAAATCTCTTTGGTTGCCGGCGAGACATCAAACAAACCTTCATAACATGAGACAGGCAGTGAATGACACTAAGAGGTAGCCAAACATACGGTCTGATGGCCGCATATCAATAAACAAAATATCAAATGACGTAACACCTCCGGTAGCCATGGTACCATGTGTTCGAATTTTCTGTCATAAATATAACCTAAGTCAGGAAATGATTACCTCATCAGGTTCCGATGTCTCTTCTTGAGTAAGCACAAAGCTGTGCAGCAAAAAGTTTTTTTAAATCTTATTTTCTGACCTCCAAATGTAGCAACTAGTGTTCCAAATTTTTATGAAGGTGATGTACAGACGTGACCCACAGAGTAGGTGTCATAATCTAGAGTTAACCATTTTATTGCTCAGTGGAAAGGCTTCAAATATTTATTTTAAAATAATTAGTTCAAATGGAACAGTGTTGTGAGTGACAATCTGTTTGAGTAGGTCTGTTTTATTTTAGTTCAATTTTTATCTGTTATTTTTGAGGACTTAAATGCACACACTGCTCAAGCAAAAGCAGATTTCCAAAAAATGAGGAAGATACTATGCAATCCATTTTTGACAATAGAAACAAGAAAAAGAGTTCTTAAATGTTATGTAGAGTCAGTCTTAACATATGGATGTGAATCATGGACAATAGGACAACAGACAAGAAAATCACTGGAGTCTGTAGAAATGTGGTTTTACAGAAGAATGTTGAGAATACCATGGACAGCTAAGAAGAGTAATGAAAACATTCTGAAAGAGGCCAAAGCAAAAAGAGAGCTAATTTCCAATATTAGGAAGAAACAATCATCGTTTTTGGCCATGTAATAAGAAGAGAACAACTGGAATATATTGTAACTACTGGACAAATTGAGGGACGAAGAGATAGAGGGAAACAAAGAGAAAAGATACCAGACAGCTTAAGAGAATGGTTTGGCAAAAGGTCAACAACAGAGATGATAAATAACTGTCATGATCGAAAGTTGTGGAGAGACATGATCACCTACACCAGCAGGCTCGGTACTTGATGATGATGATGAAATGCACACAAAATTAATTATATTGTGAATGTCTACATTAGCATTAATCTTCATTTCTACAATCCTGGCTTCCCTTCAAGCCTTATGGTGTATGGGAAATATCATGTTAGCACCCATATTTTCAATGACAATAGCATTTTTTTTCTATGATCCAGTCAAATTACCCCAGGCTGCTCTGCTTTTCCAGAAAAATCCTGTACCAATTTAAAGCTCAGTGAACCTAGAATATGTTGATCAAGAGTGAAACCAATATCTTGTGCTTATTAGTTATTGAGTAATTGGTAGGTTTATCATCATTGCAAGACAGTGGTGCATACATCATGACCACAAGTAGCATGACAATGGAGGTGATGGCAGTGACCAAGGCATTCAAATCGTTAGAGTCACGAAACTACACCCACGCATCACTGAGTGATTCAATAAGCATGATAAGAAAAGTGGAGGTGGGCTCTGTACGCATGCAATGGTTAGAGTCATTGCAGAAGTCCAAAATACGTATGGGCACCTTTGTCTATGTCCCTGGACATGCGGGAGTATGGGGAAATGAAAGAGCGAACAGGTTGGCTAGTTGCACTGTCGTTGAGGATGGGCAACCAATGGATCGGGCGGACATCATCAATGCCCTCTGAGATGTGGGAAGAGCACAGGACTTCGACAAACACAGATCCACGTCACTTCTTCGGATGATGGATATGGGAGTTAAGATGGGCACAGCCAGAAATGAGAAACTTAGTGGGCGTGTAAGAAGACTTATCAACCAACATAGAACTGGAGTCGTCAGTCGCTGGACACTGCAGGACTTGCTGAGGAGGGGATCTGAGCAACTATGGGCATGTTCGGAGTGCAATGATGATGACCCGCAAATAACTCAATCATCATTGCACACCAAACATGTCTATAGGTACTCAGATCCCCTCCTCAGCATGTCCCACAGTGTCTGATAATTGACGACTCAAACTCTGCGTTGGTTGATAAACCACCAAGCCTCTCATTTCTGGATGTATCCATCTTTACTTCTATCTCTCTTTCATCCAAAGGAGTGACGTGGACTCATGGTTGTTGAAGTCCTGTCCCTTCCTGCATGACGAAGGGCATTAATGACGTCTGTATGATCGGTTGACCGTCTTCGATGACAGCACAGTTAGCCAGCCTGTCTGTTCTATCATTTAGACTACCACATGTCCAGGGACATAGACAAAAGTGACTGTGTATCGTTGACTTGCATAACAACTTGATCCACTGCCTGCATACAGAGCCTGCCTCCAATATTTTTTATCATGCTCATCGAATCATTCAGCATACAGGTGTGGGTGTTGTCTTCTGACTCCAACCAGATGAATGCCCTGGTCACAGCCATCACCTCCATCGTCACACTACTCGTGGTCATGATGTATATACCACTGTCTTAGTAGGACTCAAAATCTGCTGTTTCAGTAGTTAAACTCACTAGCCACAGAAAAACCATTACTCTATTTTATTTATGCACATAGTATGTCATACTCTGGCATCCTGTCTCCATATCCATTCTTCATCTAAAATGAGAACATCATGAGAAATGTCAGAAACGATAACGGATTTGTGAAGTGCAACCCTTTCACAATAAATGGCAGAATAATTCCAGAACTCAGATTTGCTGATGAAACAGTGCTCCTCTCAAACAATGCAGAAGGATTAAAAAAGACAACTGAGTGTGTAAAAAAAAAAACAGTGAAGAACAAAACTTCTACATAAACAGACAGATAACTAAGATAATGTCCACTGACAAAACAAAAGGCAAACCAAAAATCATCAACAATGAAGAACTTGAAATTGTAACAAACTATGAATATCTGGGATCTGTAGTAACTAACAATGGAAACTGTCAAAAATAGATGACAAGAATATTAGCAATCATCATCATCATAATCAGGTACCATGCCTGCTGGCAAAGGTGATCATGTCTCTTCAACCTCTACTGTCTCCATTGATTTTCTTGTCTGTTGTCATATTGTCCATGATTCACATCCATATGTTAAGACTGGCTCTACACAACATTTAAGAATTCTTTTTATTGTTTCTATTGTCAAAAATTTATTGCACAGTATTTTCCTCATTTTTTCGGAAATCTGCTTTTCCTGGGCCATTCTGCATCACACCTCTGTTGTACATTTACCATTATATTAGCAACAGCAAAACAAGAATTAAGCGCCATGAAGAACATGTGGCATAATACCAGCAAGGCAGTAAAATTGTAATTACTGAGAACATGTATCTTCCAGATCACAACATACGGTTGTGAATATGGACAATCTTGCAAACAGCAAGGAAAAATCAATTCATTCAAAACAAAATGCTACAGAAAAATCTGTAAGATACCCTGGATAATAAAAAAAAAAGTGCAATGAAAACATATTAAGAAACTTAAACATTAAAAAGAACTGGCTTATAAACACCATTCTACAGAGGAAATTAAATTACTATGACAATGTCAAAAGACAGTGGGCTGGAAGAACAATGACAGAAGGTATAGTTCCTGGGTGATGCATCAGGGGCAGGCCAAGAAGATAGAAGGTGGTTTGAAGACATTAAGGAGACTTTGAACATGCCAATTGAAAAAGTGGGAGATCTGACCAGAGACAAAGATTCTTTCAGATGGGCTGTGGTTAATGCAATGTTCTGCAAAGGACAATCAACTTGATGATGATGACATAGTGTGTTAAATTTTAATTCATATATTTTTTTTTAATTACAGAGGTCTGATATGGTAACTCACTCTCATTTCAAAGATTAAATTTGCACAAACAATATTTTTAAATTGGAAATTGAATTTCTAAATATTTTTTGTCCCCTGTCACAATATCATCACATATTTCATTTCATGATCTACTTTATCCATCACCATGACTTCCTTCCCAGTGATTTACATAAAATTACCACCATTTTCTGTCACTCAAAGATTTTAGTATAAACACAGTTTTATCCACATAACACTACCAGTCAACACAGACATTATCATCATTATCACAAAATGCTATGACCATTATTCATTTATCAAAAATAACATAACAGAAAAGAAAACAAATCAACAACAACAAAAAATGACAAATACCATACCATTCAAAGTTCTTATTTTTAATTAACTCAAATTGATCATTTAAAAAGGCAGGTGAGAGATATCTGACTACAATTAAAATAAAAGCAATCTAATTTAATATCTCCACTCAATGCTGAAAGGCAAATGAGGAAGAAAAGGAAGAAAGATTAATTTTAAACTGTATCTAAAGCAAACATGAATTCTACTATCAAACTGAAAATTCTTAACAGGATATCCAACTTCTAAAGACATGAATTCTACTATCAAACTAAAAATTCTTAACAGGATATCCAACTTCTAAAGACATGAATTCTACTATCAAACTAAAAATTCTTAACAGGATATCCAACTTCTAAAGACATGAATTCTACTATCAAACTAAAAATTCTTAACAGGATATCCAACTTCTAAAGACATAAATGTATATATTTTTCGTTTTAAAAAAAACATGTCTGGAATTAAGTTAACATTTATGATAATTATAATTTGATCTTGAATTAGAATTTAGTGGGTGAATTTGTTTAAAAACTGTTTTACCCATATTTTACTTTATAAGTATTCAGTTCAATATTATTATTTTGTACAAATATTTTCTTCGTGTAAATAAATATTTCCTCTTTAACCTGTTATATAATTTGATAGGTTTTAATTTAAAACACTAAATATACAGGTTTGAATTTGATGACATAGTAGATTACATCTCCAAGACAGAAAATTCCATCCAAGCCAGGAAAAATAGTTCTGAATGATTAAAAGTATATAAATATTTTACACCAGTAATCCACAGACAAATAACATTACGTTAAAATTACTGTGTCAACCAATATGATTCAAGCAGAAATCCGTACTAAAAACAATTGCATGGTGACTTACCCAGAATATGTTGAATTGAAGCCAACCCACTCAGGCATGCGTGAGACATTGGCATGTGGAAATACCCTGAAGACAGATTTTAATGCAGTACAGTTATACTATAGGGGGGGAAAATTGAAAAAAAAAATAGAAAAAAATGGTATGGTAAAAGCTTTACGTGATTAGTAGACGACACAAATTGTATGTAAGTAAATAAAACTAATCCTACATAGCTAACTAGTAACGAAACATCCAAAACAAAATAATTGAAATTGGTTAAAGAAAATAAAAATGACTTCCCTGTGTCGTGGACCATGGTCAGAATGGGAAATAAATGGTCACATGGGCGTAGTTGTAATTATACCCTTTGGTCAGGTGAAGGATTCTAAAAATACACGAGTGGGGGGAATGCTGTCTAGGTTACCTACAGTTATACTATATTTGGCCAAGGTTTTTATGTTGCATGTACTTAGATATAACATTTACACATAACATACACAGAATTGAACATTTTAAAGCCTTCCAGAAGACACCAGGGCTTACATTGAACATCATCATAAGCCCCTACTTCAGGTGAGCTTCTCAATCACAGTAAGGGAATCAATGATTGCTATTTGTGCCTTCTTTGCCAGTTTTCTCAGTGTCTCTCACGGTCATCCTCTTTTTCCTTTCCCGTTGTTACCTTTGAAGGACTTGGTTTGTGATTCGTTTATTATTTCTTCTCATTACATTGTCAACATATGCCCACCTCCTTTTCTTGATTATTTATGAGTGTTGGAGGCACAGCCATTGAGAACACTCAGCTTCATTTGGCCAAAATACAAGACATAGGCAGAAATCATAACTTTCCATATCTGATGATTCATTGCTAGGTCATACCATCCTTATCTTTTTTAAGCTAATCTGTACACCAGACCATAAAAACCATTACAAATTGAGAAAAAAATCTACATATTAATTTTCAAGTGTTAATTTATAATAATAAAATAATATTATTAATAATAATAATAGTTTATACAAAGTTTCAACTGGACATAACATCATGATAGAGCAATAACATTATCAAGTCTGACTACAGAACCATTGGATGTGAGATTTAATACAGCGTGTAAAACAAACAGGGACATAACTTTTGCTTATGTTAACAAAGCTGGAAGCCATTTCATTATTCACAGAGAAGGCTTTAACTATCTTTCAAAAATTATCTTAATGGCATTATACCACTACTGGAGTCTACCAGGGACATTGTACAGGACTGGAGAATAAAGGCTGCTTCTCCTGAACATTCACTACTAGGTGATCGGATCATAGTTTTTATTTCACTCACAATAGAAAATACTTTTGAATACTGTGATTTAAACTCACATTTGTCTGATTTAGAGCGCAGCGAGTTATCGATTCAACCACCCACTCACCTCTTTAACACTATGAAGGCTTTAATCCTTGCTTAAATCAACAGTCAAACATCAGTAATTATGCAATATTACCAATGCTGTATTAAAAATTGTACACAACTAATAACATACAATCACAAATAAATTTTAATGGATTCATACAAGTATACGCCATGCCACAGATTGATACATATTCTTACTGTGCAACACCTTCAACAATAAATCTTTTAAAACTCCAAAAACAACATTTCTTGTAATGCCTCAAATAATTTCTACATCATAATCATGTGTCAAGATTTCTCACATTAGTGATAGTGAGACATTTCATAACAATCTGCCTTTTGGGAATTTCAGTATTTCACCTGGCTTGCCACTTTTCATTTTCCAAACACTTCATCATTCCAAGCCATATCTTCCCTATCTGCCTTCCTTGAATTCTCACACTCTCATTTTGTTGCCAGGTTATTTAGACTTCCACTACTAAGTGCTTGTTCATTGAATTTTATGTTTTTTTTTTATTTTCATTGATATCAACATTCTTTTTTCTAGTTATTTTTTTAATTATTTTATTTCTTAGTTATCAATGGTATCCAGAAAATTCTTCTCAGACGTCATATTTCTGTTTGACACAAAGAGATCTCAGATTGTTTCCTTAACCCTAGATTGCAATACCATATTTAAAAATGCTGCATCAAAACACAAATTCTTCAAAATTTGACATTATGCTGTGTTCAAACATTACTCTGTCTGTGTCTTATTTGTTTCCATTGTTGTTGAATTCTTTTTGGTCTTTTTTCGATTTTGTGAGACATCAAGCAATGCTTTGCAACTCTAGAAACACAACGAATAATGCTATGAGGTAGCTGAACATACTGGTGGACTTACAGCATCCGTACCAATAAACATTGTAACATGTCCAATCCCTGAGGTCTAATTCAAGTAATAAATCAACCTGAGATAAAAATCTTGAGTTCCCTGTCCTAGTATAAACACATGGCTCTGTGCCAAAAAGTTCAAAGAAAAAGCTACTTACAGTGCTCCTAATGTTGCAATTAAGTGGTAGTAATTATTACTACAGTATCATAAGCTTGTCAGTCAGAGATAGATTTCATAATCTAGGGTTAATGTTCATGATTTACATTTAACAAACAACATTGATTCCATATAAAATGAATTACTTTCTTTTTTTTCTCTTCGTCTTCTTCAGCATTCATTTTCCTTTACTCAGCATATCTCATTTCAAAAGACAGGCACTGATTCGTTAGTATCTATCAAGTCTGTTTTGTAGGTTCTAAAAAAGCATGTACTAAAATGTGAGATGTTCAAGAAAATGGCCATGAATGATGAAAAATGGATTGTTCAAGAAAAATCTGAATCTGATAATCATTGGATTAAAAAAATGACATTAAAAACATGAGGTGTGGTTACTGATTAATTACAGGATTTCCGCACAGATTACAAGTATTTGTACACAATAAGCAAGGTTGAGAAAACAATTTTCAACACTAATGTTATCCTATAAATTATTTTTTTTTTTTAAATTAAAGGGAAAACACTCAGAAAGCAGGATAAATATAGGACAGAAGGAATGTTTGGTATCTATATATAACAATTTATTCTCAGATAAATGTTATGATTCGACAAAAAAATCACCTTGTGATGGCACTTGGCACATGACCAGCAAATGCAGGAAGGACTGGGATCATGCCCAGAGAGCGCATTCGATCAAGTATTTGATGCTGCAACACAAGCTTACCGGTGATCCACATCTGAGGTAAAGGACCGCCCCATTTATGGATATTACCCATTCTGCCCCTGTAATTACATACAAAATTGATCTTACTAAAATGTTAACAACAGTGATAGGAAAATAAATACAGAACATTACAAAAGGATGAAGTTTGGTCATCAGAAGTAGTATGCACCAAGTAAGTATTTAGCCTTTTAACTTCTTTACACTCTAAGGCAAGTGGTCTCCACTTGGATCACAACTCCCAACTGTCTTCCTACTGTTTTGCATAGGTGAGCCTTGATGCTAGTTATACATCAAGTTAGCATCTATTACCAGTCTATATTAGCTCAAGATAAGATAAGGTTCACTCAGGTGAAACTTGGAAACTGGGATCTACAAGTGACATAATGATATTAAAGACATTCAAGTACAGTATAATGCAAAAAAAACAGCAGTCACATTTTTATTATGCAACACACTCAGAGAAGC
The DNA here is from genome assembly GCA_032433765.1 of Megaustenia siamemsis. Lineage (NCBI taxonomy): Eukaryota > Metazoa > Mollusca > Gastropoda > Stylommatophora > Ariophantidae > Megaustenia > Megaustenia siamemsis. The sequence continues at coordinate 35,020,407 of JAVIAB010000139.1, read as the reverse complement.
AAATAATAATAAAATTTGTGTGTCCAGATGTCCCCTCTGCATACTGTCCTCCTATTAACAATGGTTTCAGTTCAATAAAATGCTGCCTTCACCAGCAAGGCAATCCTGTGTGCTTCCCATAAGAGTTTGTAAGTAATTGTGGATGAGACTGTCACAGTTCTTTTGCAGCTACATTCTTCAATCAATCAACATCTGTGTCCACTATATTTTAAATTATTCTTCAGTAGTGCAGAAACATTTAAAATTTGGGTTAGATCAAGGCTGTTGCTGGGCTATTTGAGTACTGTCAAATTGTTCTCTTACATTGGGTCAATGTTATGTTAAAATGTGCACCCATATGGGTACATGGACCTGCCTAAATAGCAGATGTTTTACTAATATGCAATGTATTTTTCTTTTCAGAATTTCTGTAAAAAAAAAACCAATGGGGAGGCATCTACAGCTAACGATCCTCACCTACGATGGAATTTCTGGGTAACTTTTGTTCCCTGCTACACAGGTTTTAGTCCAAACATTTACATGAACAGAATAAAACCAAATAGGACATTCATGTGAACAAGATAAACTCATTGCCCCAAAGCAAATGTTTTTTGTTCATGTCACTAGTTCAAATGCATCCGTTTGTGAGTTATGTGAGCAATGGTGATGAAATTACACATTTTTAGTGTTATTCATTTTGTGTAACTCCTAGCTGATAGTAGCATTAGACACTGCTGGGTTCCTCTTCTTGATCAGGTGCTGATGTATGTTTTTATACTCTTCACTGGTCCAGCCCAAATGATTTTGGTGTGATGGTCTTTAGTGCCTAAAATTCTTGGTTTCCTACTACATTTTTTTTGCTCAATCCAAAACCTGCTTTTAATTTACTCACATATCTTTAGACAGTCCACTCTGGAACACTCAAGGCTTTAGAAATGTTGGAACATGTTTGATTTCCTTCATTCAAAGGAAAACTGTGAGATTAACTCATGCTTTAACTTTGTGTCATTTTCTGCCACCAACATTAGAAATTGTTGTCTGCTCTATCAATGTAATAGGGAACTCTTTGTACAGAGCTTCACAGCAGGAGGTTATCTGATCATCAGAAGTAGACCCCATTGAGCAAGTGTTTTGGCCCTTTAGCTTCTTGACACTCTAGTGGAGGTGGGCCTGCCTGGGTCATGAGTCCCATATGTCGACCTCCTACTGCATCGCCTCCTTAAGGCTTACACTATATGTTCAATCTACTCTGCACTATTTTGGCTGTGTTTCCTCACATAAGTGGAATACAGATTTTCATGATTTTTAATAAAACTGTCAACATCACACATCTGAACACTTACTCTTTAAAACATCTACCTTAGTTTTAAGCAGTCATGATGTCAAATACAGAATTCCCTCCTGCCAAGTCTGACCGGAATGTTTATCTATCTATGGCTAGTTTGCATAGTAGAGACTTGGTTTCTAACTTCTACAGAATATGAATATATCCTAGAATAACTGACTGAATTATCACTACAGTTGATATTTCAGGATATGGTCTGTGGTGAGGACTGTAGCTAAATTCCATAGGCTGGTTACACTAATTTGTCTTCTATCTCTAACTCCTTGTTTCTAACTACTATTTTTGAGTCCCTATCTCTTGCTGAATTCTCATTGACTTGTCTGTCAAGGGGATCTCCCTTTATTTACAGTATGTCTCATTGGTCTATGTGACTTTTCTCATGTTAGCCCAGTCATTAACATGTCAACCTCTTTCTCATCTAATACTGTTCACTGGGCCAGATGCATTTTTAGTCCCATGGCCAGAAGTTGTTAATGTGTCAAGCCACCTTCTCAAGAAAAATCTGCTATGTTTTAATAGTAGGTTTGGGCCTTCTCACCAGAAGTTATTATAGTATCAAAAATGTCAAACATCTGCTTTTTCCTGTCCATCTATGATCTGGACTCCTGACTTGAAATTGTTAATATATAAAGCCTCTGTTCATTTGTGAAGTCTGGAAGTGTATATTAGTCTACTGTATTTCTTCCACTATTCCCTAATGTACATATACAATTCTTCCCCCAATCCAAAACTATTACATATAAACTTACCATGCCAAAAATGCTGGACCAGCAAAATAATCTTCCACATCTGTTTGATTGAACCCCAAGCCCAAGTACACCTATAAATACAAATTGAAATTAAAAAAATAATAATAGCAGCAATAATCTAAAACTATAATTTTCCAACCTCAGCCATAACTTTGACAATGCTGACTGTATGTTTGTCTCTCTAAACTATACCTCTCTCAGCCCCTGTTCGTCTCTCTAAACTATACCTCTCTCAGCCCCTGTTCATCTCTCTAAACTATACCTCTCTCAGCCCCTATTTGTATCTCTAAACTATACCTCTCTCAACCCTGTTTGTCTCTCTAAACTATACCTCTCTCAGCCCCTGTTTGTCTCTCTAAACTATACCTCTCTCAGCCCCTGTTTGTCTCTCTAAACTATACCTCTCTCAGCCCCTGTTTGTCTCTCTAAACTATACCTCTCTCAGCCCCTGTTTGTCTCTCTAAACTATACCTCTCTCAGCCCCTATTTGTCTCTCTAAACTATACCTCTCTCAGCCCATGTTTGTCTCTCTAAACTATACCTCTCTCAGCCCATGTTTGTCTCTCTAAACTATACCTCTCTCAGCCCCTGTTTGTCTCTCTAAACTATACCTCTCTCAGCCCCTGTCTGTCTCTCTAAACTATACCTCTCTCAGCCCCTGTTTGTCTCTCTAAACTATACCTCTCTCAGCCCCTATTTGTCTCTCTAAACTATACCTCTTTCAACCCTGTTTGTCTCTCTAAACTATACCTCTCTCAGCCCCTATTTGTCTCTCTAAACTATACCTCTCTCAGCCCCTACAATGTTCAAATGGGCCAAACTAGTCATGCCTAGCCCAAGTGGTCATTATAAACATAGACAAGAAACGTACATCCTGTTAAGTGTTTATTGGCTAGGCAAATTTCACAGACAACGTTAAAAATGATTTGCAAGCTGCGTGATACTAAGGATGCCAAATTATAGTATGAAGATAAATGAACTACTTTTTGCTGACTACCAGGCCCTAAAAGCTTTCAAAGTTTCTTTCTACTGTCCTAGAATAGGAATGTAAAATGAATACTGAAAAAAAAATGAAGTTGTATCAATAGGAAGACAAAGGAATACACTAAACATAGCTATAGAACAAGTTATAAAACAAGTAACAAACTTTAAACACCTGGGAACAAATTTTATATTATAATTTAAAAAACATTATCTGAAGATGGTAAAATCGACAAAGAAATAGATATACAATGCTATAAGGCAAACCAAATATTAGGATAATTTTGCCCTATACTTCAACACAAAGCAACACCTATTATCTCCAAGAAATATCTTATTCAGAGTATATTCATTACAACATTGGGCTACCAATGCCAAACATGGTCACTTATGCCTAAGCACAAAAGAAAGCTTGACACCACAGGAATGTGATGTCTGAGAAAAGCGCTTGGAGCAACCAGAGAAGACAGAATCCAATATAACTTAGGAGAAAGAGTAGACATTGAGTCAATCCCAAGCTACATACAGAAACAACAAATAAACTGGTTTGCCCATCTAGGAAGAATGTAGTGTGATTCCATACCAAACAAAGCATATATTAAAAGAGACAGGAAAAGAGCAAGAGGCAGACCCAGAGTAAGATGGACAGATAACATCAAAGAAACTTTACAATAGAATCAATTGACAAAGAGTGAAGCTGCCAAAAGGGCAAGAACCAGAACTTTGTATCTCCCTCAATATCTGAACAGGTACAAGAGGAAGTGAAGAAAGAAAGAAAGAAAGATAATAGCACTATAAAAGATTTATATATATACATATATATCATCATCAAGTACCGTAGTAATCAGCTACCGCTGTGCATTTAGACTAGCATTGGTAACAAACGATACAGTGCATTTGAGATCTTTGCAGGTTCCCCATAGTTTGTCATGCGGGGTTGTTTCTGTAGGCCATATATGTGTTTACAGGGTGTTGAGAAAGCTGCAGTCCTGTAGGATGTGTTCTGGGGTTTACCTAATTGCTCCATACTTTTTATGTAGTTTGTTTCAGGATTGTCTTTACTTCTTTGAGGATCTGGAGTTAGTTGGATTGGCTCCAATAACAACTACTGTGAAGTTCGATCTGCTCTCCAAAAGATGTTCAGCATATGCAGCATCATGCTCAGTTTTTCTGCAATATCTTGCATATAACTTCTCAATCTTCTTCTCTCTCACTTACCTAATGCCATGCTCTCCATAATGATTTTTTCTTGGCCATGATACCATCTACTTTTAAAATACCATTTAATATGATGAAAAATGTATACAGATGTGCTAATGATAAGATTTTAACATATAAAATATCATATTAAAGTAAATCACCTACTGATTTACAATGTAATAAGGCATTAGATAAGGACAAGAGGTTGGGCTTGATCATGATCTATGGCTTCCGAGTTCACCGCCTTAAATGGGTACCTGATTTTTTTTATGGGAAAGTAAAGCGGCACAGGCGTAATACCGATCACATTACCCCAAAAATCATGTGTCAAAGGTCTATAAAAATTATGGTCACTAACACCATATACCCTATGTGTCACTTGGCGTGATGGGGTTCTTTACTTTTACTATGACATCAGATCTGATCGGTCATGACAGAGACAATCAGAGAAGGTTCATGCCAGAGAAGAAGAGAGGTGTTATATCATGAGAAAAAAATGTACCTGCCAAAGACTCAAAAAAGCATCATAATATGTAAAAAAGTCACCAGTAAAACTGATTGATGACTGAAAAATCTTAAAGCTGTGAAGTGAGTCTTAATTCTTGGTTAATCGTGTAAGCCTCTTATGTTGATTTAACAAAATGTATTAACAGGGAAAAATACTTTTTACTATCTCACAACTGCATTTCCATTTCACTGAAGAGTTGTGAGCAATCAGTCAAAAGCATTGTATGCAAATTTTAACAAAATAAGATAATGAGCACTTATCATGAGTGATAGATCATTCGCGCTGCACATCATCCAACAATAGTAAGTGCTCAGATTCCCTCCTCGGTATGTCTCTCAACATGCAGTGACTAACAACCCCAGATTTGCAATAATTTACAAAGTGAAACTGCATTTAATTTTTCAGGCAAGATACCTGTAGCAATAAGGTCAAAGCAAAGAAATGCATATAAATGCGTCAATATAATAAAGCTAACTGTAAAGAGAAATGAAAAAATATATAGAAAAAATAGACAAAACAGTATAGTAAAGCTTTAACCATACAATTTTTTTCTATTTTTTTAAATATATTTTTTTCATTTTTCCTTACCTGTAGTGATGCCCATCTTCAAAAAAATACTTATCACCTTGGCTAGGAATTCATCTACATTATTTCACACTCTGTGAGATATATATACAGAACAAATAAGAATGTACATCAAATAACAAGTGCAACTGGCACCAAGTGATCCCAGAAGGGAATAATTGAGCTACAGTTATGTTCTTACTCTCTGAAAGATGGCTTCCTGTCCTATAAAAGCTAGTGGTAAATTGATTCCATGTAAAGCCATCCAATCGATCTCCTGTTCCCAACGATCCCAATGCCAGAATGCCATTGAATAGCTTACAGTACAAACATTCTGATAGTAGCGGAACCTATTTAAAATGTAACAGATTAAATGCTAAAATATCATTTTAAATAAAATATGATAGCAGTGAATCATGACAATTCTAAATATTGTCTAAGATTACATTTGACAAAAGTAACATGTATTATTTAATGCCTTATCCTCTATGATAAGTTAAAAGAGCAGTTATAAGTTAAAAATTAAGGTCTTACCAATCATGCCCTTAGATTCTTTGCACTTTAATCAATTATAAAAAATAAATTTTAATCAATTATAAAAAATTAACTTTAATCAATTATAAAAAATAAATTTTAATCCATTATAAAAAAGAAACAGCAAAATACAAAGAAACACAGAGAATATAGGGTTTAATACGGGCACAAGAAAGTGTTGAATAGAACTGAAACAACCACACAATCAACACAAGAACTAATGTTACGGACAAAAGTACGGATATAAGAAGGTGTTTGTTTAACAAAACTGAAAAGATTAGCTGAAGACAAATGATAAATGATTTTTGTATTAAAGACTCGTACTCGTGCTGAAGTCGGATGTGTTGGGCCGAAAGACGCAAATATCACAGTTATACTGCAAACCACCACAAAACGCAGACACGCCCATTTAACGTTCTATTAAGGGCGGATGACGAAGAGGTGTAATCCTATAGTCATCAGGAGAACGCAAGCAAGCAAAGACTTGTACTTCAGAATGAGCTAAAAGGCTTATAAGGATATGTTGTGAAACTAATAATGTTAAAACATGAAAAACATACACAGACAGCCATGAGAATAGTTTGAAGACCAGAGAGATCTCAAAGGAAAATGGCACAAATAAAAAATGTACATCACCCTGAAGATTGTGGATCTAAAATCTAAAAGAAGAGAAACATTCACACACACAAAAACTGATGACAAACAAATACTATTGATCTTTGAAACTAAATTACATTACATAACAAAGATGATAATAAAAACTTACTTATCATTTGTTGTTATTTTAATTGGGCTGCTGATAACAGGAAGAGTTGTGGGTAACTGTGTCTGCTGCCCTGCCCATGTGCGTTGACCATTGCAATAATACTTCAGATAATGGTAGAAACCCATGGCCACTGCAACACCACTGGTTCCAATAATCTGGATTTTTCCATTTACTGTTGAGCTCAGCTGAACAAAAAAAGTTTGGTGTTTATGTTAAATAGGACATTAAATGTGGATAGTCTCACAAAAATAGTTAAAATAGCCATGGAGACTATTCTTTTTCTTCTTCTTTTCTTCTTCATATACCTCTTCAGGTGTCAAAGGAGATTAAAAATTCTAGTTCTCTAGCTTCTAAATGTATCAGCCTTTGTTATCTAACGCTCTTGTAAAGCTGCTTTGATGTTATCATTCTATCATACTCTTGGTCTGCCTCAAACTCTCCTCATTTTATACATACATTAAACAGTATGAAATTAAATGGAATTCTCTTTAGATGGGTAAACAATCTGATTACTCAGGTAAGTTAAATTCAGCATAGATCTACTTCACTTCCTCTTTGCACCTCCTCAGGTGTTGAGGGAGATACAAAATTATGGTTCTCATTCTTCTGGATGCTTTATTGCTACCAACTGATATTGTTGCAATATTGTCTGTCCATATTACTCTTGTTGAGAAGAACATTGATCAGAGAGGCAAGAGCAGTAGGAATCAGCTCCCTCAATGAGATAGAGTTGCTTGCACAGAACAGAGACAAATGGCAAGATTTTATGAAAGATCTTTAAAGGATTGAAAACTGCTAGAATAAAAATTTAGATAAGAGAAAGAGTATCTGGGTCTATGCCCTATGGGCCGGCTATGGCACAAAAGGTCAATAGATAGATAGATAATTACTCTGTGTCATCTGGCTCTTCTCCCTTCGCCTATTTTAATATAAATTTGCATGGTAAAGAATCATGTGTCATTCTTTCTAGATGGGCAAACTATATTGTTTGTTGTTTCTCCATGTAGTTTAGATTTGGTTCAATGTCCACCCTTTCATAATACTGAAATGGTCTCATGACCTTCACCTTCAGCCCCATAGAAAGCTCCACAACAATTGGATAAAAGCCCTATTGACAGTAGACTTTTCTCTTCATTGTTCATTTATTAGTGGACTGTGTTGTACTGTGTTGTACTGCGTTGTACTGTTTTGCACTTTGCAATCTAGTCCTTCTATCATCAGCACTTGTCTGATCAGGAAAGACTTTCCAAACCAAGCAAACTTTAAAGGACAACAAAATAAACAGTTGTTTTTATCAAATCAAATTGAATTTTCATATTCTACACAAATAATTTTTTTCTTTATCCACCCGTTCAGCAACAGCATAATTAAAAGTCACTTTATAGCTAAACCACAGTGTGTATTAAAGCAACATTACACTTGTATAGAGTTTAATTTAACATAGACAAGTGATAAGGTAATAGATAATGTTTCAATTTTCTGTTTATAGTTTTTTTAAAGACTATCTATCTATCTATTGACCTTTCGAGCCGTAGCCGGCCCATAGGGCGTAGACCAAGATACTCCTTCTCTTATCTAACTTTTTATTCTAACAGTTTTCAATTCTTTTAAAGATATTTTATCAAATCTCACCATTTGTCTATGTTCTGTGCAAGCAGCTCTATCTCATTGAGAGAGCCGTTTCCTGCTGCTCTTGCCTCTCTCATCAATGTTCTTCTCAATGTCTCTCTGGGTCTTCCTCTTTTCCTCTTACCTGTGGTTTCCCACATGAGGGTTTACTTTGCTATCAGTTATTACCTCTTCTCATCACATGTCCAACATATGACCATTGTCTTTTCTTTATTACTGAAGATATTAGTGGTTGATTGGCGATTTCTCTAATTTCCTCATTTGTTTTGAATTCGTTCCACGCTAAACCAAGTATTTTCCTTAGACATTTATTTTCAAATGTGTTCAACTTTGTTTCTATGTATCTTGTTGTTTTCCAGCTTTAACGCGCATACATAAGGGTTGATAGTACGTTTTATTTGAATAGTCTAAGTTTTGTGTTTGTGCTGATGAGTTTTGATTTCCACAACTTTTCAAGGCTTCTGAAAGACATTGCTGCTTTAGCTATTCTGATTCTAATTTCTTTACTTGTATCCCCTTCTTGATCAATGTGACTTCCAAGATAGATAAAGTGATTGATCTCTTCCACTGGTTTGTTTTCCATGTATATTTTGTCGTCTGTTGGAATTAAGCTTTTCATGACCTTAGTCTTTTCATGATTGATCTCAAGCCCAATTTTGCTGGCTATTGATGATAGTTCATTTATGTTTTCCTGCGTTGTTTTTATCTGACTGCTGATGAGAACTATGTCATCAGCAAAGTCGAGGTCCTCCAAGTAGTCTCCTTGTATCCATTCGATGTCTTTATTACCAGTGCAGCATTTCTTCATTATGAAGTCCATAACAATTCCAAATAACAAGGTCGATAAAATACATCCTTGTTTAACCCCAGTTTAAAAGACTACTTGATAAAAATTTCTTCTAGAGCAATCAAAAGCTCTTAATAATCAAAATACCAAATTATAAATACAAATTTATCTATGTAATATTCTACAGCTTGTAAATATATATTTAAATATGACTACACAGTCAAATATTTTAAATTTTAAAGTGCTTGGCTGCCTAACCTGGAAGGTATCTCGGTCCACTGGTCCAATATTTTCATCAACTTGTACATCAAAATCTGATGACCTTTCATCAACCAACCTGGCAATTAAATCTGAAGCTGCTTGTGCTTGCTTATCTGGTGGAGTCCTTGTTTTTAAATGCCTTAATTCTGGAAAATCTGGGAAAATGATTTATTAAAAAAATAATTAAATATATTTTTGTTGAACTAAAATTACATTTTTAGAAGAAACATGCAAACATACAAGTAACAAAGTGGAAGAACTCAGACTGAACTTTATAAATTCCCTATTAAAAATATATGATAATATAAGAAGAAATACATTATAATTGTTTAAATAGGCATCTGACTGATTGTAAAAAAAATGATAATAAGGTCTCTCATACTATCTATCTATCTATCTATCTATTGACCTTTCAAGCCATGGCTGGCCTATAGGTCATAGACCCAGACACCCTTTCTCTTTTCTAAATTGTCTTTCTAGCAGTCTCAATCCTTGCAAATATCTTTTTTCAAATCTCGCCATTTGTCTATGTTCTGTGCAAGCAGCTCTATCTCATTGAGAGAACCGTTTCCTGCTGCTCTTGCCTCTCTCATCAATGTTCTTCTCAATGTCTCTCTGGGTCTTCCTCTTTTCCTCTTACCTGTGGTTTCCCACATGAGGGCTTGCTTTGCTATCGGTTATTACCTCTTCTCATCACATGTCCAACATATGACCATTGTCTTTTCTTTATTACTGAAGATATTAGTGGTTGATTGGCGATTTCTCTAATTTCCTCATTTGTTTTGAATCTGTTCCATGCTATACCAAGTATTTTCCTTAGACATTTATTTTCAAATGCATTCAACTTTGTTTCTATATCTCTAGTTGTTATTTAGGTCTTCCATGCATATGTAAAAGTTGATAGTACGTTTTATTTGAATAGTCTAAGTTTTGTTTTTGTGCTGATAAATTTTGATCTCTACATCTTCTCAAGGCCTTTGAAGGACATTGCTGCTTTAACTATTCTGATTCTAATTTCTTTTTTGTATCCCCTTCTTGATCAATGTGACTTCCAAGAAAGGCAAAGTGATCAATCACTTTCACTTTTTGTTTTCCATGTATATTTTCTCATTTGTTGGAATTAAGCTTTTCTTGACTTTAGTCTTTTCATAATTGATCCCAAGCCCAATTTTACTGACTATTGATGATACTTCATTTGTGTTTTCCTGCATCGTTTTTATCTGGCTGTTTTGGGAGGACTGGTTGGTCTCGAGGCAAGACGCTGGCCTCGAGACAGAGAGGTTTTTGGTTCAAATCCTGGCTGCACAGGTTGGGATTTTTATTTATGATTTCTCTCTGCGGCAACCACCCCTGGTCTCAGCAGTGAGGCCCGGCTTGAAACGTCAATTACTCATTGACAGAAAAAATATGAGTATCTCCGAAGTCAGAGTTATCTGCCTGTGTGGCGAGGGACCTCTGTGCTCACTGCTGCCAGGGGAAAATGGATTAACACGCAAAATTCTGTTCCTAGTATCTAGGGACTTCGTCAGAGGTAAAAGCTGGCAAATGTAAAAAAAAAAAAAAAATCTGGCTGCTGATGAGGACTATGTCATCAGCAAAGTCGAGGTCCTCCAACTGGTCTCCATGTGTCCATTTTATGCCTTTGTTACCAGTGCAGCACTTCTTCATTATGAAGTCCATAACAACTCCAAATAACGAGGGTGATAAAATACATCCTTGTTTAACCCTAGTTTCTATAGGGAAACATTCGCATAGTCCTTTCTCTGAACAAACTGCACATGTGTTTCTATCATACATGTCTGTGATAATATATTTATTATTTTTGATGGTATGCCATATTGCTTCTTTCATACTGCCTCTCTAAAGAAAAACTACATAATTTTATGTTCATCTAAAAGTTTCTGCAAAACTTACCCATTCCCATTGTTCCAACTGAGAGACATCCCACAAGCAGAATTATACAGAAAACTTGGAGGTAACTCATCTGATTATAAAAATAATAAATGATTGCACTCAAAAAAGTGTATGTTCTTACTATAGATTATTGTTAAGAACATGTGTAAAATTGTTGACCACTGTTAGAGTGTGGTCAATAATTACAATAAAAGAGGACCTGCTCCTCAACATGATTTCCATTTTGATAAGGCTGATGGTTAATCTGACTTGCAAGAAATTGTGCAAGCTCTTGTTAACTTATCAATTTCTAAGTTTTATTCAGAATGAGCTACTAGTGCAACACTATCGGTTAAGAGGAGCTCTCTAATAAGGAGTTTTCTTAGTTTCATCTTTGTTTTGAGCTAAGCCAGTCTGAATAATCTTCCATTTCTTGGAGGCAACTCATCTGATTTATATATAAATACTACATGACTGCACTCAAGAAAATTGTGTATCATTCTCAAATGTAAATTATTATTATGCACATGACAGATAGGCTAAGTTTTTAATAATCTCAATCCATACCATGGTTCTTGATATTAATTTTTTCCATTTGCAAAGTCTTCAACTGTTTATAGCTGTGTCTCTTAATATTTTTTTTAATTTCAGTAAGGTTTTCTCATTCACATCAAGATAATACTGGATATTCTCCTTCCTACTTTGCGAATTGCTTACTCGTTGGTTCGAGAATGCTTACTCGTTAGTTTCAGAAAAAAAATCAACGAGGAGATGGAGAACTTCATTTCCAGACGCCTTATCTATGTGGTTATAACCACAAATGTGAATCCATTGTTCAGATGAAGATTAAATCATGAGTTAGAGTCCTCAAAGCAGTTTGATATCCCTCATAAAAATATTTTAAATTCTTGATGCAAAGCAGCAGCAACTAATCTACGGATCCACTGAATGTTATATTTGTGTAAATGAATGTATAAAATGGTAAATGGTTGAATGTGTAAAAATACTAATCTATTATATCATTACATCCAAATGGAAGCCAAGTCTGCAACATAAACAGCTGATCAAAACCTACCCCTCACCCAATGATGTCTCTGGAAAAAGACAGTCCAGCCAAGCAAGTAAGGATAGAAGATAAAAGGTATACCAGGTACCTAAAACACCATTCTGAAAGGAGATGTCTTGAGTCAAATGTACAATTATCACTATTCTACTGCAAGCCACAACACAAAGCATTTAGCTCACTTAATGTTCTTTTAAGAGCAGATGGCAATGAAGATTATTCTTTCACTTAGTAGTCATCATGTGAATACAATAAAGATAGTATAGGGTGTTTATAAAGTCTCACTACACTTGGTATCTAGGTCAATTTGAAAAAAATGTTTATGACGTCATCACAATATGTGCTCAATGGTAAGTTCACTTGTTGCGACAGTTTTCTTAATGACTTGTCTGGACTTTTAAGGATTCTGTCTTGGATATCTAAACATATTTCATCATTCACAGCAGGCCTACCAGATCGTGGAGCATCTTCCACATTTCCAGTAGCAATAAACTTATTCAACAAATTTCATTGACAGTGGGAGCACATATTGTGATGACGTCATAAACATTTTTTTTTCAAATTGACCTAGATACCAAGTGTAGTGAGACTTTATAAACACCCTGTAAAATGGAAAGGAAAATTCCCAAAAGTGTTGTACACAAAAACACAGCCTTGTTTCACTCAATTCAGGACAGGTAAGACATTAGAGATGTGCATCAGATTGTATGTATTGTGTTGTACTATTTATATTGAGCTAGAATGCTGTGATAATTTGTAAATTGAACATGAAACCTTTGCAAGAAGTTTAAAGAAATAATCACTGCTGAGAGATCAAGTGTCTTTGTAAGATCTATGAATAAGAGATATATGGATATCAATTTTTCGCAACATTTTTTCTGTATATGAACTAGTAAAGAAAAGCATAGCAATGGTTCATCAAGCTTTACAAAAACCACACTGAGACTAGATGTAGACATGATCTCCCAATCTCCTCGACCTGTTTAAAACTACTTGGGAAAAGGTCTTTTTACCATATTTAGCAGCAAGATTCAATGGTAGTTCAGGCAGCCTCTGTGGCCGTCTTTGATCTCCTATAACATAATGTTTGCATTCTGCATATCCTATCCTGTGGCACGGAATCTTATTTCCAATAGGGACACAGCAATGTTATGCAGATCCTTAATCATATTTAAATATTTCTGGAGGAATGTTGTCATTTTAAGGGGTTTTCCCACTGGCAAGTAGTTCTATGGCATTGGGGGCTTCGGTAGCCTAGTTGGGAAAAACCACTCGACTGGCTACCGATGTTTGGACAACCTGCATTGTGATATTGTACTTCTGGTTGGAAAAAAAAATACCCCTGCGGTCGGCCCAGCCGCTGGCAGAAATAGGTACCAGGGTAGTACACTGGGAAGGTGAGGAATATCGCCTCGCATCATGAGTTTTGATGCTTGAAGCGACACTACCCAGAAGTTTACGAACACTTCTGGATAGTCAGCCAAACACAAACAGGTGAAAACTTGAGTGCTAAGATGCTGATTGAAGTCTCGTATTTTATCTTTACAGCATTACTGTGTTAGGTTTCTTTTTGGTAGTTCATGAAGATTGTACATGACTGGCAAAGATGTTACCTTGTTAAGGGCTTTACTGTGACAAAGTTCATTGTAGAAAAGAGGTCCAAATATCATTCAACCCAGTGATGCATTAGTTTCCCTTGTTCTCTGATATTTATTCTAATTTTAATTTGACTGTAGCTACTTTCTTTATATCTTGATAACTTTGCATACTTCTCTGATATTTCTAGTTTCTGAGAAAAGTTCAAATTTTAAAAGTTTTTACCAGTAGTTGTTTGTGCAGCATCTGGAAGTTCTTTAAACCATACTTCTTTCTTTCTGGCTACAGAGAGTGATGTCATATTTGGGGCTTGTTTATATTTTAGTGGAAGCCACAGTGGATGACCAGTTAATGCTCTCACTTCTAATCAGAATAGCCTGGGTTTAACCTCCACATGTGGCAAATTTGTTTAGAATGACAAGGCTTCTGGGTTTCATCCAGATGTAGCATGATGATGGAGGTGATGGCAGTGACCAGGGCATTCAACTGGTTAGAGTCAGAAGACTACACACATGCCTGTATACTGAGTGATTCGATGAGCATGATAAAAAAAAGTGGAGGCGGACTCTGTACTCATGCGATGGTTAGAGTCATTGCAGAAGTCAAAAATATGTAAGGTCACCTCTGTCTATGTCCCTGGACATGCAGGAGTTTGGGGAAATGAAAGAGCGGACAGGTTGGCTAGCTGTGATGTCATTGAGAACGGTCAACCAATGGATCGGACGGACATCATTTGTGCCCTCCGCAATGTGGGAAGAGCACAGGACTTCGACAACCATAAATCCACGTCACTCCTTTAGAAGAAAGAGGTGGGAGTTAAGATAGGCACAGCCAGTAATGAGAAACTTAGTGGGCATGTAATAAGACTTATCAACCAACATGACCTGGTGTCATCAGTCGCTGGACTTGCTGAGGAAGGGATCTGAGCACCTATGAACATGTTCAGAGTGCAATGATGACGACCTACAATTAATCTCAATACAGATTCTAAAAATTGGTATCAGAGATTTTTCTGTGATGTAAGAGCAGCTTGGCATGATTCCAATTACATCACCCATTAATGTGCCGTTTTGGTACAGCCATGGCAAAATATCACTATGTCATATTTCCCATACGCTTTAACAAGACGAGGAGCGGTGGAAATATTTGCTTCACTTTAATACTCACTGTTTTTAATTTCAGTCAGTAGCGATGTTCTGTAGTTGGTTACTAATTTACTAACAGGTACTAACTAAAACACACTACAGTCACTCAACTGTAGTATGCTGTGTAGTGTTAAGTTGCATTTAATCGTGAATGATTGAATGAATTATTTTATTTTGTCCAATTTACTGACTTTGTCATCTGAGTAAGACTTCTCTGCACTGCAGTAAGACAGGTGATGCATACAATCAATTATTATTATAATGACCATCATACACTACGGTTATTCACTACATACACATGCGATCTACATATCTATCTATCAACCCTTCGAGCCGTAACCTGCCCATAGGGCATAGACTCGCATATTCTTTCCCTGTTTCGAAATTTTTATTCTAGCAGTCTCAATCCTTGTAAAGATCTTTTATCAAATCTCGCCATTTGTCTCTATTCTGTGCAAGCATTTTGATCTCACTGAGGAAACTGATTTCTGCTGCCTTTTGCTCTCTGATCAATTTTCTTCTCAATGTTTCTCTGGGTCGGCCTCTTTTTCCTCCTACCTGTTATTTCTTACTTGAGGGCTTGCTTTGTTATTTAGTTATAATCTCTTCTCATCACATGTCCAACATATGCCCATTGTCTTTTTTGATTACTGATGATAATGATATTAGTGGTTGATTGGCGATTTCTCTTATTTCTTCATTTGTTTTGAATTCGATCCAAACTATGATGAGACTGTAACTATGCCAAGTATTACACATGCGATACAATGATACATGCCATAAAGAGGTAATATTAATTAAACTGAAGCTTTTAAGAGTTTAGTGTCCTAAACTATTTCTGTTCAGAGTAATGTCTCCTTGCACTTTATTCGGCCGTGCTCTAATCATTAATCTGCCATTAGAAGACCCCTAGTTTACGATTATACAGTGTATACACGTAACACCCTATAATACTTGGCCTAAACCACCCTAAATCTTGCAGAAAAAATGTTCGTCAATAACAAACATAATGATAAATTCATCAATTAATAAATCAATAATCACACTGATGATTAAACACGCATTACAATTACATTACAGTCATTATCATTATATATAAAAAATAATCCAATAATAAGTATAAATTTTAAATAAATAATAATATTTTTATATAATTATAATTAATAAATAATTAAATTATAAATATAATAATAATAATTAATAATTTTACCATTTGTAACTGTTTCAGTAGTTTCGAAAACAGAAGCAGAAAGCCTTTTTTTTTTTTTACTGCACCACAATAAACGATTATGGCTAAAGTGTTTTATACTTTTCAATTAAACCACAGTGCGTATAAAATAAACATAATAACTTCATACATTTATTTGTACCTTGTGACTTGCGTTCATAGAAACTGAGAAAATAATGTCACATGATTTTTAGACATGTCACGTGATGTGTATAATGACCCCCACACTTGAAATATTAAAAACAATCACCGGGACAGAACGCGGTGCATAAGCAGGGCAGATAACAACAACCCCTCTTGACTTAATAAAAAGAAGGGCCGCTGATACACAACCACCAAAAAGGTGTTGCAAAAATTGAAAGCAGCGGTGGAGAGGTCCAGGTGTCAGCTTGCCCATTGACAAGTGGAGCATATTCTGTCAATCTGGCAAAGCATGGAAGATGATGCTTTGCGAGTCATATAAATGCATCAAAAGCGAAGCTAACAGTGAGGACAATTTAAAAAATTTAGAGAGAAAAAAATGGTATGGTTAAAACTTCACGTAACAAGTGGACCCCACAAGTCTGAACGATGTTTCGGCGCAAAGGCATTCAAAAGACTTTCAGTTGGAAACAGCAAAGTCCAATCTGCCCCGGACACCCCTTATGACAGCCAATAAAAACTATCTTTACGACACATAGTACCATTGCTGGTGTATGTCGGGGGGGGGGGGGAGACGATAGAACCCGAGGGATAAAGGCCGCTTGGTCAAACAGTCGCCACGACGTGTGAGACTCATGGTTTTTTTTTCATGACAGCCAATTAAAGGTTGCAATTTGAGAGCTTGATTTTTAGATCATTTTGTTGTCCCTTCTTTTATGAAATAACTGTCAATGAATGCTAACTATTTAATGTCCAATGACCTTTATTTAATGTCTTCGCCAGATCTAAAACTTCAACTGGAGAGAATACATTTCAAATGAACCGATAAGACACGAATCAAAAACAAGAATGCGCGTCAAGCTTCATAAAAAGAAGATGGAAATACGTCGGTCATAGGCTGAGAATATATGATGAAGACTTCCCCGTCGGGAATCCACGTGGAAACTATCTGGTAAAAGAAAACAAGGCAGACCAAGATAACTGCTACGCATAACAATTAATAGGGTATTTTCAATCATTGGATTAAGAAGACTAAACGACCAAGAATTACAAGAACTAGTGGTGGGATATATCCTACACTCCTACAAGGTATTGAGGACAAAAAATAACAGGAACACAACAAAATACTTATGTTTCGGTCTGAATACGGTCTTCCTCAGAAAACGAGAACAATACTAACGGACAAGGGAATACAGATAAACTATGTTATATCTAGAATGAGCAGAATGGGCCGTCGTTGATTTATGGACCCACAATTCCAATATGTAACGCGCACATACTTTAGGCCTAGCCTCTCACACTTCGACAGTATATAAAATTATAATAAAAGGCATTCAAAAGACTTTCAGTTGGAAAACAGCAGTGTGTCTGAAAGAAATAGCATAATTAAAATGATAAAAGAGATACATCTAGAAAAAGAGATACATCTAGATGGGATGACGTCATGGAACGCACCAAAATGGCAGCTTATTTATATTCGAGCTATGGACTAAGCAATGTTTGAGTCATCAATCATGGCCTAACATCATCAGGTGCTATGACGATCATCGTTTTCGGGAGGACGTGAACTCCCGTGGTATATGGTGGATAGGCGTCGGGAACCATTGAAGGCTATGTCTGAAAAGTGTTCCTTCTTGCAGTTTCCTCATATTCCAGGTCCGGCTTGTTGCAGGAGCAACTGAGTTAAGTTCTCTGTGCACACCGTGAGCTGTGTGTCTCATCCGTTTTGATCCTGCTTCGATATCCCGATTGTTTACGATGAATGATGATATCGTATGACAGGGAACAGTTGCTGTGTTCATTTTCTGCGCGGTTTCGCCTTATGTCTTTTGGCGTGTGCTGAGACTGCTACGATGGGGACTACAGTTACCTTTCTTTGTTTGGGAGATGAGTTAGTAATTCGGATGATTCCACTGGCACGGGCGGTTGAGCAATTATGGATTTTAATTCGTTTGCTGTGATACCGAGGCCTTCCATAACCAATAACCAATAACTTCGACAGTTTAATGCCACCACGCTTACCTTGTGTTTTCCTTCTTCGATGTTGTCGTTTGGGCTGCATCTGAATATTTACCGCCGTCATAGTATCGTAGATGATTTTGTCGCTGAACGTCGATGCTGTGGATGGTCTAGACTCACGTGTACTTACTTAGTCGCACGGTCCAGAACCCGTTTCCACGTTATAAACTGGTCAACTCCAGTAAATAGCTCTGCAGCACGCGGATACTCTGTGCGCCTTTTAGAAATTAAATGCATTACGCGTCCTTGACGACAGACCGGCGAAAACAAACCGCCATTTTTTGACGCGTTCAATAGCGCAATCAACAACAAAGATGAGTATCAGGGATCAAATAAAGTAATTGTAACAAAATGCAATGAATCAAAAGAAGCAAAGTGATTTACATCAAATAGAAAGCGCGTAAAATCACATGACCCCTTCAAATATCAATAAAAACAAACAAATAAATTAGGCTTTTTATATACATGTCAAGGACAAACCCCCATGACAACATTGACAACTTTAAAAGAAGAGACCAAACCACCATCTTCAGACTGAGAACCGGTCTTGTACCATTGAACAACCACATCAACAGAATATAACGAAACCAAACTCCAGCATGTCCCCTCCGTGAACACAAACATGAAACAGTAGAACATCTCTTTGCAGTCCAAAGCTCACTGACGCCACAGCAACTCTACTTCATCAAAGACCTGATAGTGGAACCCCTTATATGGAACTAGAAAGGAAATCAGAAATACATGCAGATATCAGTACATGGCATTGAACCGAAGGGCGTCAGCTCACAGGTTTCTGAATGCATAACAACAGCATACTAGGGCGTGAAAAAAGAGACAACAAAGCCTGGCGTACCTCGGGCAACAAGGGATAAACATAGATTTATAGGGGATCATGGAGGACTAGGTGTAAACACGGGATGCGATCTTTGAAGAGGAATTTGAAGGCAGTGTGTCTGAAAGAAATAGCATAATTGCAGATAAGTGGAAAACGAAATGAAGAGTAAGGTAATACTGGAATATACAGCGAAAGAGAAGAGTATGGCAAGATACTTATTAATAATGATTATATATATATAAGTTGGGAAAGAGGGATCGTGTGTACCAATGAAAGTACAACATGATTAATTATAAATATATATATAAAGGATAAAGAATATGAAGTCCAAACAATCCTTGTCATTTGCAGCAATTCACTGTTGACCTTGCTCATACAACGTGATTAATTCACAACACAGAAACTGCAATTATAAATATTTATAATGACACTTGTGTGGACACTTCATATGATAACACTAGACGTCGTCTTAATCTCGTACAGAGGTTTATTCATAGAGTTCTTTGGTTACACTTCACAAGTCATCTTGATAAATATCTTGATAGCATATAAAAAGTGAATCGTTGCACGTAATGTTGGCTATGGCCGCTAAAAATCTATATTATTGGTAGTTCTGTGTTCGTGTCTTGACTGCCGTCGTTGTAAATGACATACTCTCAAGTTATGTCATTATATCCACATACTTTTTTGTAAAAAAAAAAAAGTAAAGTACCCCCGTCACACCAAGTGGCGTATATGGAAATATGGTGTTAGTGACCCTATATTTTACAGACCTTCAGCACATAATTTTTGGGTAATGTGGTCGGTATTACGCCCATGCTGCTTTACTTTCACAGAAAAAAATCCGGTACCCACTTAAGGCTGGGTGAACCCGGAAGTCGTCGGTTGGGATCGAACCCTACCCCTTGTCCTTTGTAGTCCAGTTCACTAACCACTGAGCTATCGCGACTGCCTACATACCTTTTTGTACTTCGCATAAAATTACATACATGATAATATGATTTCTGTGTCAATCCTTATATTCGTAACCTTTATTTCCTTAATAAGCACTTATTTCTTTTGAGACCTGAAGTATGTATATCTAGTTAAACATCTTCTTTTGAAATAAATCTTCTTTGTAAACTTTACTAAAACATTACTAAATGTTTATCTAAGTCTCGAATCTGAAGTCAACTGTAATGTTTTTCGAATCACTCTTTTCAATCTAATGTGACCGTCCTCTGTCATCTCACTGTCCTTCTCAAAAGCTTACTACCACTTCTTTTATATCATCATCATCATCATCATCGAGTGCCTTCTCCGAAACGAAGGTTGGCTACCATGGAGCGCCATTCTGCTCTGTCTCTTGCTTTGATGGTGCAGGTTGTCATAGGCTGATTTGTCCATCTTTTGATGTTACTCGTCCATGTTAGTCTTGGTCTGCCCCTGCCTCTTTTACCTTGTATTTTCCCCTCCAGGATTACTTTTAGTAGACTGTTGTGTCTTTTAACATGGCCCAAAAATCGCATTTGTCTTGTTTGAATTGCGCTTAGTACATGTAGTTTCTCTTTTCATTTTAGTTGTTTTAAAGACTTCATCGTTTGTTTTCTTTTCCTTCCATCCAATTCTACATATTCTTCTATATATCCACATTTCAAATGCTTCAATTCTCTGTTCTGTTTTTTTTTGTCTAATGTCCATGTTTCTGCACCATATAGGAATATCTCTCTCTCTCTCTCTGCGTTCAGGACTCATCAGAGTAAGGATTCCAGACTCTCATATGAAGTCAGCTGTCAGGCTAAGTGTGTTGATCGCCCCCACAGACAGAACATCACAATTAGAGTCTGTCAGATCCACTCTGACTGAACACCCGTTAATACGTTGCACTTTGTTCTGCGCCAGTGGCCCAGTGCATCCGATTTCAGCCAGCATTTTATTCGGGTTTGCTTTCCCTAGCCTTTGATTGTCCCCAATCTTCCTGCAAGGCAGCAGATGATCTTTTCTGTAGGGGGATTCTGCCCTTAGATGGTAGGCCCTCCCAGGTTTACGAGCACCATCTGCCCGAGTCACTAGAGGTGACTAACACAGACACGGACACACAAAGATGTGAGATGTGACTAACACAGACATACACACACAAAATGAGAGATGTGACTAATACAGACATGCACACAGCGATACGAGGCATGACTAACACTGACACACATCAAGATATGACACATGACTAACATAAACATGCATATAAAGATATGAGATATAACTGACATTGACATGAGTAGTATAGCAGGAAGATTTGGATATTATTTAGGCGCTAAATTAACAAAGATATATAGTAGGCGCGCGGCGCGCCTAATGTACACGCTAGACAGGGGGAGTTGACCGTGACATTTCGTGGTCGGATGTTGACCTCTAGGCCCGGTGACCCGGAAGTGCGCTGTTTATGTCTGGTGTGTGCTGACTTTTGTGCGCTTGGTGTACTTGAGCGATAGTGATAGGTTAGTAGATTATACAACATCAGGTTTCTCATAATGAGGTTTCTTCTGGGCGCCTAATGTACTGTAGGCGCAGGGGGAGTTAACGGTGACATTTCGTATCGGGATGTTGACTGGGGGTGTCTGTCGGCGTGACCTCGGCGCTCCGTATTTTAAAAATTCCGAATTATTTTTGAACTGTGACATTTCGTGTCGGGATGTTGACTGGGGGTGTCTGTCGGCGTGACCTCGGCGCTCCGTATTTTAAAATTCCGAATTATTTTAAAAAAACAGTCTCCATCTGATTTCGAACACGGTCTACGGCGTGCCAGGCCAGACACTTACCACTATGCTACAGGCGATCACAGAATTAGAGGCTGAATGAGACAGGTGAATCGTGAGGCTTTTGTTGGTGCCTGACAGCTAGCTAGTAGTAGAGAAAGATTGACCCGCATTTAGGCGCTAAATTAACGAAGATATATAGGGCAGCGCCCCGCGCGCATAACGCGTGCCGCGCAGGGGGAGTTAACCGTGACATTTCATGTCGGGATGCCCGGTGACCTCTCGTTGACCTCTCAACCTCTCGGCGCCATGGTCGGGGTGAGCTCTCCCAGTAGGGACCTGTTATGATCAAAGACCCTATTTCTCTGTGAAATTTCTCACTTGGGTAACTTAAGCTGGTCTAGCGTCTAACAGAGAGACAGTAAATTAATGTACTTTTGATATTCTATTACTGTAGTGTTTTTTTTTTTTTTTTTTTTTTTTTTTTTTTGTAGTGGTTGTAGTAATAGTAGTAGTAGTTAAACTACTACTTTTTTTTTCATGTATAGTAGAGAGACGGTAGAGTCTTATAGTTATTTTTATGCATGACAACTTTAATGTATCTATAAATTCATTTTGAAATATATTTAACCCGTGGAAACATAAGCATCATGAGACTTATTAATGTCCAAATTGACCGCTTGTTCATAACACGGATACGACAGCGATGATGACTTTAACGGGTACACAATCAAAGATCCCGTGGGTTTTGTTTGTCGATGACAACTTTTGAAATAGTAGCTGACAACTTTTGTATTAACAGATGACAGCTTTCAATGACTGTTTACATGCTATGTCATTGTAGCAGTCATGTATGTCATGTCGAGGTAGTAGACACGTATGTCATGTCATTGTAACAGTCATGTCAATGTAACAGTCATTTCGTTGTAATAGTCAGCTCGTTGTAACAGTCACGTGTGTCATGTCGTTTTATCAGAGACGTATGGTATGTCGTTGTAACAGTCATTTCATTGTAATAGGCATCTCGTTGTAACAGTCACGTATGGCATGTCGTTTTATCAGACACGTATGGTATGTCGTTGTAACAGACATGTTGTTGTATCAGTCATGTCGATGTAGTAGACACGTATGTCATGTCATTGTAAAAGTCATGGCAATGTAACAGTCATGTCAATGTAACAGGCATTTCGTTGTAATAGTCATCTCGTTGTAACAGTCACGTATGTCATGTCGTTCTATCAGACACGTATGGTATGTCGTTGTAAAAGACACGTCGTTGTATCAGCGATGTCGATGTAGTAGACACGTATGTCATGTCATTGTAAAAGTCATGGCAATGTAACAGTCATGTCAATGTAACAGGATTTCGTTGTAATAGTCATCTCGTTGTAACAGTCACGTATGTCATGTCGTTTTATCAGAGACGTATGGTATGTCGTTGTAACAGACATGTCGTTGCATCAGTCATGTCGATGTAGTAGACACGTATGTCATGTCGTTGTAACAGACACGTATGGTATGTCGTTGTAACAGACATGTCGTTGTATCAGGCATGTCGATGTAGTAGACACGTATGTCATGTCATTGTAACAGTCATGTCAATGTAACAGTCATGACAATGTAACAGGCATTTCGTTGTAATAGTCATCTCGTTGTAACAGTCACGTATGTCATGTCGTTTTATCAGACACGTATGACATG
Organism: Megaustenia siamemsis; assembly: GCA_032433765.1. Taxonomy (NCBI): domain Eukaryota; kingdom Metazoa; phylum Mollusca; class Gastropoda; order Stylommatophora; family Ariophantidae; genus Megaustenia; species Megaustenia siamemsis. The sequence goes on along the minus strand of JAVIAB010000139.1, from coordinate 34,996,751 downwards.
TCGTTGTAACATACATGTCGTTGTATCAGGCATGTCGATGTAGTAGACACGTATGTCATGTCATTGTAACAGTCATGTCAATGTAACAGGCATGTCAATGTAACAGTCATTTCGTTGTAATAGTCATCTCGTTGTAACAGTCACGTATGTCATGTCGTTTTATCAGAGACGTATGGTATGTCGTTGTAACAGACATGTCGTTGCATCAGTCATGTCGATGTAGTAGACACATATGTCATGTCGTTGTAGCAGACACGTATGGTATGTCGTTGTAACAGACATGTCGTTGTATCAGGTATGTTGATGTAGTAGACACGTATGTCATGTCATTGTAACAGTCATGTCAATGTAACAGTCATGACAATCTAACAGGCATTTCGTTGTAATAGTCATCTCGTTGTAACAGTCACGTATGTCATGTCGTTTTATCAGACACGTATGGTATATCGTTGTAACAGACATGTCGTTGTATCAGTCATGTCGATGTAGTAGACATGTATGGCATGTCAATGTAACAGTTATGTCAATGTAACAGTCGTGTCAATGTAACAGTCATTTCGTTGTAATAGTCATCTCGTTGTAACAGTCACGTATGTCATGTTGTTTTATCAGAGACGTATGGTATGTCGTTGTAGCAGACATGTCGTTGTATCAGGCATGTCGATGTAGTAGACACGTATGTCATGTCATTGTAACAGTCATGTCAATGTAACAGTCATTTCGTTGTAATAGTCATCTCTTTGTAACAGACACGTATGTCATGTCGTTTTATCAGACACGTATGGTATGTCGTTGTAACAGACATGTCGTTGTATCAGTCATGTCGATGTAGTAGACACGTATGTCATGTCATTGTAACAGTCATGTCAATGTAACAGTCATGTCAATGTAACAGTCATTTCGTTGTAATAGTCATCTCGTTGTAACAGTCACAGATGTCATGTCGTTTTATCAGACACGTATGGTATGTCGTTGTAACAGACATGTCGTTGTATCAGTCATGTCGATGTAGTAGATACGTATGTCATGTCATTGTAACAGTCATGTCAATGTAACAGTCTTGTCAATGTAACAGTCATTTCGTTGTAATAGTCATCTCGTTGTAACAGTCACGTATGTCATGTCGTTTTATCAGACACGTATGACATGTCGTTGTAACATACATGTCGTTGTATCAGTCATGTCGATGTAGTAGACACGTATGTCATGTCATTGTAACAGGCATGTCAATGTAACAGTCATGTCAATGTAACAGTCATTTCGTTGTAATAGTCATCTCGTTGTAACAGTCACGTATGTCATGTCGTTTTATCAGAGACGTATGGTATGTCGTTGTAACAGACATGTCGTTGCATCAGTCATGTCGATGTAGTAGACACATATGTCATGTCGTTGTAGCAGACACGTATGGTATGTCGTTGTAACAGACATGTCGTTGTATCAGTATGTTGATGTAGTAACAGTATGTCATGTCATGTAACAGTCATGTCAATGTAACAGTCATGACAATGTAACAGTCATTTCGTTGTATAGTCATCTCGTTGTAACAGTCACGTATGTCATGTCGTTTTATCAGACCGTATGGTATCAGTCGTCGATGTAGTAGACATGTATGGCATGTCAATGTAACAGTCATGTCAATGTAACAGTCATGTCAATGTAACAGTCATTTCGTTGTAATAGTCATCTCGTTGTAACAGTCACGTATGTCATGTCGTTTTATCAGAGACGTATGGTATGTCGTTGTAACAGACATGTCGTTGTATCAGCATGTCGATGTAGTAGACACGTATGTCATGTCATTGTAACAGTCATGTCGTAACAGTCATTTCGTTGTAATAGTCATGTCTTTGTAACAGACACGTATGTCATGTCGTTTTATCAGACACGTATGGTATGTCGTTGTAACAGTCATGTCGTTGTATCAGTCATGTCGATGTAGTAGACACGTATGTCATGTCATTGTAACAGTCATGTCAATGTAACAGTCATGTCAATGTAACAGTCATTCGTTGTAATAGTCATCTCGTTGTAACAGTCACAGATGTCATGTCGTTTTATCAGACACGTATGGTATGTCGTGTAACAGACATGTCGTTGTATCAGTCATGTCGATGTAGTAGATCGTATGTCATGTCATTGTAACAGTCCATGTCAATGTAACAGTCGTGTCAATGTAACAGTCATTTTCGTTGTAATAGTCATCTCGTTGTAACAGTCACGTATGTCATGTCGTTCTATCAGACACGTATGGCATGTCGTTGTAACAGACATGTCGTTGTATCAGTCATGTCGATGTAGTAGACACGTATGTCATGTCATGTAACAGTCATGTCAATGTAACAGTCTTGTCAATGTAACAGTCATTTCGTTGTAATAGTCATCTCGTTGTAACAGTCACGTATGTCATGTCGTTTTATCAGAGACGTATGGTATGTCGTTGTAACAGACATGTCGTTGTATCAGTCATATCGATGTAGTAGACACGTATGTCATGTCATTGTAACAGTCATGTCAATGTAACAGTCATGTCAATGTAACAGTCATTTCGTTGTAATAGTCATCTCGTTGTAACAGTCACGTATGTCATGTCGTTTTATCAGACACGTATGGCATGTCGTTGTAACAGACATGTCGTTGTATCAGTCATGTCGACGTAGTAGACACGTATTCATGTCATGTAACAGTCATGTCAACAGTCATGTCAATGTAACAGTCATTTCGTTGTAATAGTCATCTCGTTGTAACAGTGACGTATGTCATGTCGTTTTATCAGAGACGTATGGTTTGTCGTTGTAACAGCCTTCGTTGATCAGTCATGTCGATGTAGTAGACACGTATTCATGTCGTTGTAACAGACACGTATGGTATGTCGTTGTAACAGACATGTCGTTGTATCAGGCATGTCGTGCAGTAGACACGTATGTCATGTCATTGTAACAGTCATGTCAATGTAACAGGCATGACAATGTAACAGGCATTTCGTTGTAATAGTCATCTCGTTGTAACAGTCACGTATGTCATGTCGTTTTATCAGACACGTATGGTATGTCGTTGTAACAGACATGTCGTTGTATCAGTCATGTCGATGTAGTAGACACGTATGTCATGTCATTGTAACAGTCATGTCAATGTAACAGTCATGTGGCCATGTAACGAGATCATGTCGGTTGTCTATTGGCCATGTGTATCATGTAGGTTGTCTAGTTGGCCATGATGGATCAGATAGGTTGTCAGTTGGCCATGAGACATGTAGGTTGTCTAGTTGGCCATGATGGATCATGTAGGTTGTCTAGTTGGCCATGATGGATCATGTAGGTTGTCTAGTTGGCCATGTGGATCATGTAGGTGTCTAGTTGGCCATGATGGATCATGTAGGTTTCTAGTTGGCCATATGGATCATGTAGTTGTCTATGGCCATGGATGGTCTTTAGGTTGTCGACTGTTCCATGATGGCTGTTTGTATGTTGTCGACTGTGTCGAGAGGAACAGTCGACAACCTACATGATCCATCATGGCCACTAGACACCTACATGATCCATCATGGCCAACTAGACAACCTACATGTCCATCATGGCCAACTAGTAACCTCATGTCCATCATGGCCAACTAGACAACCTACATGATCCATCATGTAATAGACACCTTAATGATCCATCTGCCAACTAGTCACCTACATGATCCATCATGGCCAACTAGACAACCTATATGATCCATCATGGCCAACTAGACAACCTACATGATCCATCATGCCACTAGACAACCTACATGATCCCTCGTGGCACACTGGCCACATGACTGTTACATTGACATGCCTGTTACAATGACATGACATACGTGTCTACTACATCGACATGACTGATACACGACATGTATGTTACAACGACATGCCTACGTGACTGATAAAACGACTGACATACGTGACTGTTACAACGATTTTTACAACGAAATGCCTGTTACATTGTCATGCCTGTTACATTGACATGACTGTTACAATGACATACATACGTGTCTACTGCATCGACATGCCTGATACAACGACATGTCTGTTACAACGACATACCATACGGTCTGTTACACGACATGACATACGTGTCTACTACATCGACTGACTGATGCAACGAATGGCTGTTACAACGACAAACCATACGTCCTTGTAAACGACATGACATGTCACTGTTACAACGAGATGACTATTACACGAAATGCTGTTACATTGACATGACTGATACATTGACATGACTGTTACAATGACATGACATACGTGTCTACTACGTCGACATGACTGATACAACGACATGTCTGTTACAACGACATGCCATACGTGTCTGATAGAACGACATGACATACGTGACTGTTACAACGAGATGACTATTACAACGAAATGATGTTACATGTCATGACTGTTACATTGACAGGACTGTTACAATGACATGACATACGTGTCTACTAATCGATATGATGATACAACGACATGTCTGTTACACGACATACCATACGTCTCTGATAAAACGACTTGACATACGTGCCTGTTACAACGAGATGCCTATTACAACGAAATGACTGTTACATTGACATGACTGATACATTGACATGACTGTTACATGACATGACATACGTGTCTACTACGTCGACATGACTGATACAACGACATGTCTGTTACAACGACATGCCATACGTGTCTGATAGAACGACATGACATACGTGACTGTTACAACGAGATGACTATTACAACGAAATGACTGTTACATTGACAAGACTGTTACATTGCCATGACTGTTACAATGACATGACATACGTTCTACTACTCGACATGACTGATACCACGACATGTCTGTTACAACGACATACCATACGTGTCTGATAAACGACATGACATCTGTGACTGTTACAACGAGATGACTATTACAACGAAATGACTGTTACATTGACATGACTGTTACATTGACATGACTGTTACAATGACATGACATACGTGTCTACTACATCGACATGACTGATACAACGACATGTCTGTTACAACGACATACCATACGTGTCTGATAAAACGACATGACATACGTGTCTGTTACAAAGAGATGACTATTACAACGAAATGACTGTTTACATTGACATGACTGTTACAATGACATGACATACGTGTCTACTACATCGACATGCCTGATACAACGACATGTCTGCTACAACGACATACCATACGTCTCTGATAAAACAACATGACATACGTGACTGTTACAACGAGATGACTATTACAACGAAATGACTGTTACATTGACATGACTGTTACATTGACATGACTGTTACATTGACATGCCATACATGTCTACTACATCGACGATATACCATACGTGTCTGATAAAACGACATGACATACGTGACTGTTACAACGAGATGACTATTACAACGAAATGCCTGTTACATTGTCATGACTGTTACATTGACATGACTGTTACAATGACATGACATACGTGTCTACTACATCAACATACCTGATACAACGACATGTCTGTTACAACGACATACCATACGTGTCTGCTACAACGACATGACATATGTGTCTACTACATCGACATGACTGATGCAACGACATGTCTGTTACAACGACATACCATACGTCTCTGATAAAACGACATGACATACGTGACTGTTACAACGAGATGACTATTACAACGAAATGACTGTTACATTGACATGACTGTTACATTGACATGCCTGTTACAATGACATGACATACGTGTCTACTACATCGACATGACTGATACAACGACATGTGTTACAACGACATGTCATACGTGTCTGATAAAACGACATGACATACGTGACTGTTACAACGAGATGACTATTACAACGAAATGACTGTTACATTGACAAGACTGTTACATTGACATGACTGTTACAATGACATGACATACGTATCTACTACATCGACATGACTGATACAACGACATGTCTGTTACAACGACATACCATACGTGTCTGATAAACGACATGACATCTGTGACTGTTACAACGAGATGACTATTACAACGAAATGACTGTTACATTGACATGACTGTTACATTGACATGACTGTTACAATGACATGACATACGTGTCTACTACATCGACATGACTGATACAACGACATGTCTGTTACAACGACATACCATACGTGTCTGATAAAACGACATGACATACGTGTCTGTTACAAAGAGATGACTATTACAACGAAATGACTGTTACATTGACATGACTGTTACAATGACATGACATTTGTCTACTACATCGACATGCCTGATACAACGACATGTCTGCTACAACGACATACCATACGTCTCTGATAAAACAACATGACATACGTGACTGTTACAACGAATGACTATTACAACGAAATGACTGTTACATTGACACGACTGTTACATTGACATAACATGTTACATTGACATGCCATACAGTCTACTACATCGACATGACTGATACAACGACATGTCTGTTACAACGATATACCATACGTGTCTGATAAAACGACATGACATACGTGACTGTTACAACCAGATGACTATTACAACGAAATGCCTGTTACATTGTCATGACTGTTACATTGACATGACTGTTACAATGACATGACATACGTGTCTACTACATCAACATACCTGATCAACGACATGTCTGTTACAACGACATACCATACGTGTCTGCTACAACGACATGACATGGTGTCTACTACATCGACATGACTGATGCAACGACATGTCTGTTACAACGACATACCATACGTCTCTGATAAACGACATGACATACGTGACTGTTACAACGAGATGACTATTACAACGAAATGACTGTTACATTGACATGCCTGTTACATTGACATGACTGTTACAATGACATGACATACGTGTCTACTACATCGACATGCCTGATACAACGACATGTATGTTACAACGACATGTCATACGTGTCTGATAAAACGACATGACATACGTGACTGTTACAACGAGATGACTATTACAACGAAATGCCTGTTACATTGTCATGACTGTTACATTGACATGACTGTTACAATGACATGACATACGTGTCTACTACATCGACATGCCTGATACAACGACATGTCTGTTTACAACGACATACCATACGTGTCTGTTACACGACATGACATACGTGTCTACTACATCGACATGACTGATGCAACGACATGTCTGTTACAACGACATACCATACGTCTCTGATAAAACGACATGACATACGTGACTGTTACAACGAGATGACTATTACAACGAATCCTGTTACATTGACATGACTGTTACATTGCCATGACTTTTACAATGACATGACATACGTGTCTACTACATCGACATCGCTGATACAACGACGTGTCTTTTACAACGACATACCATACGTGTCTGATAGAACGACATGACATACGTGACTGTTACAACGAGATGACTATTACAACGAAATGCCTGTTTACATTGACATGACTGTTACATTGACATGACTGTTACAATGACATGACATACGTGTCTACTACATCGACATGACTGATACAACAACATGTCTGTTACAACGACATACCATACGTGTCTGATAAACGACATGCCATACGTGACTGTTACAACGAGATGCCTATTACAATGAAATGACTGTTACAACGACATACCATACGTCTCTGATAAAACGACATGACACACGTGACTGTTACAACGAGCTGACTATTACAACGAAATGACTGTTACATTGACATGACTGTTACAATGACATGACATACGTGTCTACTACCTCGACATGACATACATGACTGCTACAATGACATAGCATGTAAACAGTCATTGAAGCTGTCATCTGTTAATACAAAAGTTGTCAGCTACTATTTCAAAAGTTGTCATCGACTAAAACAAAACCCACGGGATCTTTGATTGTGTACCCGTTAAAGTCATCATCGCTGTCGTATCCGTGTTATGAACAAGCGGTCAATTTGGACATTAATAAGTCTCATGATGCTTATGTTTCCACGGGTTAAATATATTTCAAAATGAATTTTATAGATACATTAAAGTTGTCATGCATAAAAATAACTATAAGACTCTACCGTCTCTCTACTATACATGAAAAAAATAGTAGTTTAACTACTACTACTATTACTACAACACTACAAAAAAAAAAAAAAAAAAAAAAAAAAAAAAAACACTACAGTAATAGAATATCAAAAGTACATTAATTTACTGTCTCTCTGTTAGACGGCTAAGACCAGCTTAAGTTCCCAAGTGAGAAATTTCACAGAGAAATAGGTCTTTGATCATAACAGGTCCCCTACTGGGAGAGCTCACCCCGACCATGGCGCCGAGAGGTTGAGAGGTCAATCTTTCTGCTCGTGCAGAAAGTGAATACAGCCAACTGTTCCCTGTCATACGATATCATCATTCATCGTAAACATTTGGAATATCGAAACATGATCAAAACGGATGAGACACAGCTCACGGTGTGCACAGAGCATTTAACTCAGTAGCTCCTGCAACAAGCCGGACTTGGAATATGAGGAAACTGCAACAAGGAACACTTTTCATGCATAGCCTTCAATTGTTCTCGCCGCCTATCCACCATATACCGCTCACCAAACAGTTCACCAAAAAAGAAAAGAATTACATTTAAGTTCACAACAGCACCAGTTCACCTGTCCCATTTCCCATTTATGTCAATGAAACAAAGAAAAAGTAGGTCCCCCAAAAAAAGGAACTTTAGAAGCAGAGAGCAGAAAATGTTCTAGAAAAATTAATATAATATGCCAGGTGGTGTTGTTGTTTGTCTGTTTCTGTTTTGTGTAAACTTTTATCTCTAGCAAAGTCCTGAGAGAGAATTTGCACGAATACCATTTTTTTCATATTTTTTTCAGACAGACAGTTGTGTGCTCCAGTGCCCCTCACCATACGGACAGATGTTCTGAAACTTCTTCTTCCTTTCAGCTTCCTGTGGAGCATAGGTCTTCAAAAAAACTTTCCCGACTGTCTTGTTTTCTGCCATTCTCTTATTATCATTCCATGTTTTCACTATCCTCTTCATTTCTACTTCCACTGTCTTCTCAAAGTATATTTTGGCCTTCACCTTTGTCTCTGTCCCTGTGGATTCCAAAACAGGGTTTGTCGTGTAATACTCTCAGCTGGCTTCTATTGTGTGTGTCCCATCCAGGAAAATCATTTTTTACTGATCTCTTTGTCCACAGTTAATTTGAATTGTTATTTTCCCATAGCTCAAAGTTAGTGATTTTGTCCTGCTATTTCCATCCTTTTATTCTGTACAAGCATCCATTTATCCCATTTATGAAAGACTTCAGAGACACTCTTGTATTTTTATCATCAGAGATTTGATTATGTCAATTTTGCCAGGGCAGCGGTCTTTTTGACCCAAACTTTTTATGTCCAACTGCCAATGGGTTCTTTAACGTGTGCATAACGCACACTGGACCTCCTTTTGTTGCAGTTATCAGAGAGAGCTAGATATCGGATCTCACCCCCCAGAGGCTGGGATGGGTAAAGCCATGAAAAAAAACCCACAGATCTGAGTGAAAATTCCCCACTGCATGTTGGTCGGATTTTAACCTGGAACCTTCTTGTCCAGAGGCCACGACCTACCTCTAAACCACCCAGCCCTGATATGACAGAAAAACTGAAACAGATGTTAAAAATCAAAACAACAGCACACTAATTGTCACACATTATTAAAACATCAATTCAGCCAAATGGCAAGGGGAAAAAAAACCAAATGATATACAATATACTTCTGCCACCACTCTGATTTCACTGTCAAACATGATCATTAACTGAATCACAAAAAAAAAAGATTAAATATGAGACGTGGCTTAAAAAATAAAACCCAAAAAAAAACCCATTAATATCAATATAAAAGACACAATTGGAATTGAAAACAACAGACAGATTTTAAATCACACTTTGTATTAAACATATAGTGAATATGTATCTCTCCCTGCTGTGGTGAGGTTGACAGGCTTGCCTAGAACAGGACAAATGGTGAGATACAACATGGTCCTTTGCAAAGGTCTGAAAATTGATAGGAAAGATACTTGGACATTGAGAGTCTTGAATTTGTTGTCCTATGTGCTGTCATCAGCTTGAGAGGACAAAGATAGATAAAAAAAAATTATGTATTTTATAAGTCCTGTTTATTAAGACCTAGTGCTGGCTGTAGTTTAATATGGACTATTTGCATACTTTCTGTTTTCATATATAATACAATAATACAACACTTATGTATGACAAATATATGACACAGCAACATAATCTAGTACATACAATGATATATCAGCACACAAAAAATCACATTCCTTTTTAAAAAATTAGCAGTTGCTAAACATAATCAAGTCATGACTAACAAACTTAAATATTTGTATAGAAGCACATACAAAATGATAAAGTGTTCACTTTCCTTGTATTTTATGTACATTTTTAAAACTTCAATTTCACTTTTATATCTCATTATATTGTGTCTATAAATAATTTAAAAGAATATGAATGTGATACCAGCACACTGTGGCATCCTGGAAATGAGAAAGCAGACAAACCACAAAAAGCAAGTGGTCAACATTTGAACCAACCCCAGAGCCTCAAAGAATAAAGACAATACTAAAATACTAAAACAATAGCAATGAGCAATAATGACACTCAATGTCAATAATAAACAATGACAGCAACAACCAATAACAGCAACAAATATTAGCAGAAACAAACAACAGCAGTAGCTGGGATTACAACTTTCATTGCAAAGTAACAACAGTTATATACATGTATGCAGAACACCTAGAAATTAACAGCGTTGGTATAAAATCACATACAAAATAAAAAAAAAACAAATGTACACACTTCTTCCATGTATATTTCCCATTTTTTGTGTTTATAAAATATTTCTTTCTGAGTTCGTCCTCACAATAAATATGAATAATGAATGAACGATAATCAATAAATATTAATATTTTATGTAGTTTTTTTTTATATACTACATCTCCCTTATTCATCAAACAGGTATATCACGCTTGTTGGTTCCAGGATGTGATACTGCACAAAAATGGTATAACAATTTTAGTTATAATCTATTTTAATCAGTGTGAATGTATCACTCATAGTTGTTGTTTTAATCTCAAAGCGCCTATTTAGTTTTAATCCTAACAAAATTGTTATATTTATAAATGAAGATGCACAGAGGAAGCTACACTCCCCTCATTCTTCAGCTTGATATTTATTGGAGTGGTTTAAATTTGTGACACTGCACAAAGATATGAGAATTTTAGAAATGTTAATTTCTGTGTCATTGATACTTTAGCTGAATAATGTTTGTGAGAAGAGTTATTTCAAAATGTTAAGAGGTTTGACCCTATCAGCTGTTTAAAAAAATGTAAACCACAAATATACTGTACATAAATAAATGACAGAATAGAAAAAAATGCTGACCTAGTACCAATAACAACCGCCGCAAGGAAAACATCGATACATATAGAATAAAGATAACCTAATTAACACATCTTTATCCTATATGTATCGATGTTTTCCTTGCAGCGGTTGTCATTGGTACTAGGTCAGCCTTTTTTAAATCTATTCTATCATTTATTTATGTACAGTCTTAATAGCAGAGACAGAGAACGAACTACAAGAAATGATAGACATAATAGTAGAAGAAAGCAACAAGAAAGGTCTCAGTCTGAATAGTAAGAAAACAGAAGTAATTGTTTTATCGAAGAAACAATCATCACCATCATGCAGCATAAAAATAAACGAGACAAATCTGAAACAAGTACAACGTTTCAAATACTTGGGCACAATAATTACATCAGATGGAGATGCACCACAGAAATAAAAAGCAGAATAGCTCAGGCCAAAATAGCATTTCAGAAAATGAAAAATATCTTATGCAACAAATCTATGTCAATAAAAATGAGAAAGAGAGTTCATCGGTGCTATATAGAACCAATTCTGACCTATGGAAGTGAATCATGGACAGTAGACAAACAAATGAAAAGACGATTAGAGGCCACAGAGATGGGATTTCTCAGAAGAATGTTGAAAGTTCCCTGGACAGATAAAAAGACAAATGAGGAGTTCTCAAAGAGGCCAATACAAAAAGGGAGCTCTTAAAAACATCAGAAAGAAGCAATCAACATTTTTCGGGCACATCATGAGAAGAGGAAAATTGGAATACTTGGTTACAACTGGCAAAATAAAAGGATAGAGAGATCGCGGATGACAAAGAGAGAAAATACTGGATAGCTTGGTGTTATGGCATGGAAAACAGTCAACAACAGAACTGATACGATGCACTGTAGATAGAAGATTATGGAGGGACATGATCGCCTACGCCAGCCGGCATGGTACATGATGATGATGATGATGAATTAACACATACAACTAAGGTAACCAGACGTCCCGATTTTTTACTGTTTTTTAACCTTTGTCCCGGATTTGTTTACTGTCCCGATTTTGGCCGATTTTTTTAGCTTTTGTCCCGGATTTGTTAAAATACATTAGAGACACAAACGTTTACTAATTTTGCCAATATGGTAAACGTCTATTCACTTAAAAAATATACATTATTCCGTTGTTGTGTAGAAATGTTTAAAAGTTGAACTTTGGTCGTTTCAAAATATTTTGAAGGTGTTTAAAATTCCATATCTCTGCAACCAATTGATTGATAATGCTGAATTTTGCATATGGTCTTGTGATTTTTTGGTCCCAAGAAGTACATTCATTTCCTCACCAACAACGTATAGTTTTAAATATTCTTTATTTGAAGTATACAAATTTAAGGCATTTTTGGTCAAAGACCATATATTTGGAGGAATTACCGCTTCATATGAGTGAGCACCCACGGACTTGTCATCTTGAACGTAATGCGCGCCAATTTCCCTGTTTTAAGCACTAAAAAACATAAAACGCGTCATAGTTTTATAATTTTTATATCCGGTGCATCCCATTCCTGTCGTTTTGTTGTGATTTATGTGCAACGGCGTATCCTAATTATTGGGTAATTTCGTTACAAGTTTGTATCTGTTAGTCAATGGTATAAAAGTAAGTTCCTTACATTGCAATCAGTGGCAATAAAGGTGTATAAATATTTTGCATAGAAGCCTAAGCGTGGAAAACTGTATCGAAGCATCTCAAAGCCAGAAAGAGAACTATTCACGCATTGGGTATAAGCAAACGCTTTTTCAAACAAGTGCTTAGCTAACGGAGTGTCCAGTTCATCAAGACTAGGACGCTAGGAAGAAAGAAAGTAGTAGATAGTTTTGACAAGGAAGTGATTAGAAGAGCATTTGTAAAATGTTCGATCCAAAGAAACTGTGACTTTAAGAAAACTGAAAATTCGACTGAGAGCATAATGACATTGTTGTGTCGAAAACAACATTATGGAGAACTGTTAGAAGCATCGGTTTTACATTTAGAAAGTACGAACAGTGGTAGAAATGTCATCTGCGAGAAGCCGCACTTAGTTTCTATGAGGAGTAAATATTTACGTGAATACGGGAATGGAGTAACCAGGTTATGATATTGTTTTCTAGATAATCTTGGATAAATTCTCACCACACAAGTGCAAAGGAATGGCAGTTATCAGATGGAAGTATTAAAAGATGTGTACCCACTGGAAAGGCGCGTATTATAATGGCACATGCAGGCAGCCGAAAGAAGGGTTTGTGAAAAATGCAGAACTGATATTCACCTCTAATTATACTGACAACAGGGACTATCACACCGAGATGAAATGGCCATATATTTAGAGAGTGATTGAAAAATACTCTTCTTCCAATTCTAGACAACCAATCCTGTCTGGTAATGGACAACGCGTCGTACACAACGCTGTGGCAGAAGAAGACAAAATTCCTACATCTACCAGTACCAAAGATGTTATAAAGATTTGGCTAAGAAAGGAAGGAATTCCATTTAACGAGGGATTTTTGAAACCTGAATTACTGTCAATTGTTTCCCTAAATCGCAAAAGACCATTATTCCAATAGACAAAATCATTCAACAGCATGGTCATACGTGCTTGAAGACTGCCCCCTTATCATCCACAATTAAACCCCATTGAACTCGTTTGGGCAAAATTAAAGGGCAGTGGCAGCTGAGAATACAAGTTTTAAACTATCGATATAAAAAGGACTGACATATGCGCTCTAATCACAGATGGACAAAGATTTTTGGTGCAAATGTGAAGATCATGTCTTAAAAAGAGAAAATGACTATTGGAAAAAAGATGGCTATCGTTCGTTCAGACCAGTTAGTAATCAATATGTTAGACTCCTCTGATTCAGAATAAATGAAATAATAATGACGTTTTTATATGTCCCATGATCAATCTTTAGCTAAAGTTGATAACGTTTTGAAAATTAAAGATTCTTGATATGTGTACTGCAGGCATGCAAAGAAACTAAATCAACTTTCATATGTCTTGTTTACGTAAATATGAAGTCACATGGAAAGAATAAACGAACAATGTAGCTCTTTACAGTGAAAGAGGATCCCGTGCTTACATCGGACTCTTTAGTCACATGCGTACCCATAAACAATAACTTTGCTTGATATGTCATGCTCGTTATCGCTCGCAACGGATATTAATTTTTTTAAATGTATTCTTTGTTGTATATTGTTTAAATAGTTTTCATTAATGGAACTGTTTTATACGCTGATTTGTTTTTAGACCGTCTGTAAAGGCTATAACATTGACATTCTCATAGTATTTTAAAGAAAGTAAACAATAGAAAGTAAACAGTTGATAACACGCCTCCAACTTTCAAGTTGTGTAGAGACGCCTATGCCGAGAAGCTGATTTCCATTAATGTACGGTAAATTATTTTCTCCAGGAGCAAAAAAATCGGTAAATTCACTGAGATCAAAGGAAAGTGCTGCTTCATGATGAAGCATACTTCCTACATCATTATTTTGTGAAATCGGTGGGACCTTGGAAAAACAAGACCAGATGCAAAAAATCAAGTTTGTAAGTGCAGGGAAGAGGAGATATTTCATGTTAATCGTGAAAATTTAGATTTGAAACGACCAATAGCTGTTCATTTGGCGAAACAGTAACAGTAAAATGCGCTTCCAAGTTTTAAATCTTGTAGACTGAAACTGAAGCACTGATCAGAAAAATACAGCAACTCTGCTTCACCTTCCGTAGTATCACTAATGTTTATTTTTTATCTCCTGATAACGTTTTGTTAGCTTGTAAGTTATATTGTTAGGTGTTTTGTTGTTGTTGCGTTCGCCAGCTTTCATCTATGACGAAGTCCCTAGAGACTAGAACTGATTTGGGTGTTAATCCATTTTTCCCTGGCATCCGTGTGCACAGGGGTCCCTCGCCGCATAGGCAGATAACTTCTTAGGTTAGGTGTTTTAATTAGTTTTAAAATATATGTATTCCACTTGGGATTTTTATTTATGATTTCTCTCTGCGACAACCACCTCTGTCTCAGCAGCGATGCCCGGCTTGAAACGTCAATTACTCATCGACGGAAAAATATGAGTACCTCAGAAGACGGAGTTATCTGCTTGTGCGGCGAGGGACCCCTGTGCACATGGCTGCCAGGGAAAAATGGATTAACACGCAAAATTCAGTTCCTAGTCTCAAGGCACTTCGACAGAGGTCAAGCTGGCGAACGAAAAAACAAAATGTATTATTCACTTGAAAAAGACGGATAAAATTTCATTTTATTGGTGGAAAATTTAAGTCAAATTAATCCGTCCCGGATTCTTCTTCTTCTGCTACCTTTTTAGCTCCCAGTGGAGCATAGGTCTTCATCAGACACTGCTTCTATCTGTCTTCTCCAAGAATTCCTTGGTCTTCCTCTTTGTCTTTTCCCCTGGGGATTCCAAAAAGGGCATGTTGTGTAATCCGTCCCGGATTAGGGTTTCAAAAATATGGTCACCTTAATACAACATAAGGCTGGTGATGCAATGAATTCCAGGATACTCCAGCACACCAGAAAATGAATTATAAGGCAGATATATCCATTAGCTGAGAGAGGATCCAAACACATAATTTCACACCGATATCTCTGTAAACACCGCCAAATAAATCATAAACTCTAACAGTAGAGAAGATTTGCTGAATGGATTGGCCATGGAAAAAAACAGAGAGAAAACCTTTCAAATACATTACGAGGCCAAACTCCCATGACAATATTAACAATCTAAAAAAAAGAGACTAACCCATCACTTTCAGACTGAGAATCGGTCATGTACCACTGAACAGTCACATCAATAATAAAAAAAAAAAAACGAAAGCAAATTCCAGCTAGTCCAATCTGTGAACACATGAAACAGTAGAACATCACCTGTTTGACCGTCAAAAGCTCATGGATATCAGACCGACTCTCCTTCCTCAAATACCTGATAAAAGGAACACATTGTACGGAACAACAAGAGAACTCATAAATATCGGTATATATCATTACATGGCATTGGGCCGAAGGGCGGCAACTCACAGGCTTCTATGTCCATAACAGCAACAACAACCACACATATTGTAAAAATGTAAGATTTAGAGTATCTTATGATCGATTTTGATGTACCAAAGAAAAAGTATACTCAAGTTATGTTACAGAGCTGGAAATGAGCACCGTACTAGGCCACATTATTTGTATCTGAGGTGGCCAGTGCTTTATCTCTCCGTCAATGTTTTCCCTAAATCAGAGACTGACAGCCATTATTTTATCAGTTGGATTTAGTGCAGAGTGCATTAATGCGGTTGAACTGTTGCTCATTTAATCGTCAAGCCAGTGCGTTAGCATTGCGCTACGGACTCTCTTCAGAGAGAGACACTATATACTCGTATATATGTATAACTCATCAGCACAAACACAAAACTTAGACTAAACGTACTATCAACCCTTACGTATGCATGTGAGAGCTGGAAAACAACAAGAGACATAGAAACAAATTTAAAAGCATTCGAAAATAAATGTCTAAGGAAAATATTTGGTATAGCATGGAACGAATTCGAACAAAAATAGAAATAGGAAATTAGAAAAATTGCCAATCGACCACTAATATCTTCAGTAATCAAGAAAAAGACGATGGTCATGTGTTGAACATATGAAGAGGAGAGATAATAACAGAATAACAAAGCAAGCCCTCATGTGGGAAACAACAGGTAAGAGGAAAAGAGACCGACCCAGAGAGACACTGAGAAGAACATTGATCAGAGAGGCAAGAGCAGCAGGAATCAACTCCTTCAATGAGATAGAGTTGCTTGCACAGACAAAGACAAATGGCGAGATTTGATAAAAGATCTTTACAAAGATTGAAAACTGCTAGAATAAAAATTTAGATAAGAGAAAGAATAACTGGGTCTATGCTCTATGGCAACGGCTCGAAAGGTCAATAAACATATATATATATATTAGTGATCATTTATGTACTAAATATAAAAAAGCAACAATTATAAATCGTTATCACTTCTATGTTACTGTTTGACTGATATCCCAACTGAGTCAGAAAACATATCACCGTAAATATTATAAATAAAAAAATACAGATCTAGATGGATTGGACATCAAAGAAAACATTATGACACGATAGCAAGATAGACAATGTCCTGCAACCCACACACACAAAAAGAAAAGAATTAAAACAGAGAAGTCCCAGAAATACTTTGAGAAATGAAGTCTTGAAAACCCTCAAGAACTTTGGCCTAGACTGGAAGGATGTTGCTGAAATGTTCAAGAATTTGGATGGATGAAAAGGCTTTGCCTGTAACTAAAGTTCCAAAAGATAGTCTTAGCGACTTTGATTGATTGATTATTGATTGATTATTGAGTTGGATAGATCATGTGATCATAAAACATAAGAAGCATTCACAAGAACTGTCAATACAAAGAATTTATGAGGAAAAACGAAGATGACAAATACTAATAACTGATCATAGAGGGAAAAAAGCTGACAGTGTGAACCAGACTTGGACATCCTGCGAGAGGCTGTCATTCTTATCCTCTTCCTCGTTTTTCTTTCATCGCCGAGATGAGGCGATAATTTCCAGTATTCTGCTCTTAGGTTGGTCTCTTCAGCCGTTACGTTTCTAGATGTTTCTAGATTCTGCCCATTTTACTTTATTATTCGAGGACGTTTTCTCGGTCAATTTTTGTAGCGTTCGTTGAGAGGCAACGCGTGGATTGTGTTTTCGTAGCGTGTGTTGAAATAACCACTATTGTGTTTAGTTTCTTTCAATGGAGGCGACCATTGACAGTGCAGAATGGAAGAACCTTGACCTTTCCCTTCCAGGAAAATAAAAGAACCACGTCAGCTATTGCCTGCTAAGTTCGTATGTGGTCAAATAAGAGGAGAGGGGGTAGAAGAGGAAGAAGAGAAGAAGAAACAGAGGGACAAGGGGAAGAAGAAGGAGAAACCGTATTGAAATGTTCAAAGAACAACTTGTTATTGCATGAATATGTCGTGAAACTATCGAGATACATCGTGTGCTACGTCACACAAGTACCACTCACTGAATGGCACAAGGTCCCTTCTTTCTCAAATGTCGTGCCTCTTTTTGTTTCATCATATGTTGGTTAATGTCACCCAAAATAAGCTCAGCCTGCTCTTTCAGTTTCTTAGTACGTCAGTGTTTTTGTCTTCCTTATTGATTTGTGAAATAAAAGCTCCTGCACAAACAATCATACTTAAAATGTAGCATCTTTCGTTCCCCAGCTCTGCTACAGGTTCGTTCTATCTGTAATCTCAGTGAGGCAATTTTCCTCTCGTATTGCTCCTTTATTGTGGCTCTTTTAATTTTACAATAAGCGTGTCACGGGATTTTCACAGGACATGTAATTCAAATAGTGATATGGCCTTTGACAGTTTTTAGCCAGTTCAATCAATGAGCCAATTGCTTTTGGTTTACTTGCGCATCTTTTTCTCTATTGTTGAAGATGACACACCGGTAACTGCATTGTGCCATCAGGTTACCCAGGGACCCTCTTTGTTCACGACCCATGTATCAAAGCTCTTCTCTGGTGTATTCTCTTCTTCCATACACATCTCAAATAAGTCCCCATGTGTGAACACGACTATCCCATGTTCAGTTAAAAAGTTGTGCCCCAAAATCTGTCGAAGACAAATGAGCTTTTTTTCTTCTCCTGTAAAATGATTGCTAATTTGAAAACAAATAAAAATGCATGAATGCCTTGGTGATACATATTGATAACTTTCTCCAAATTTGAAACCATGTTTTCAATTTCTTGCAGTTTTTTTCGATTCAAAAGAAGTGTCAGCCAAACCAGGACTGTCAATGATATTCACTTGATAATCTTCGTACATGACCTGGCCACACTGGATTTCTGAAGTTACAGACGTGACAGAAGCACTACACTCGAACATTTTCTCCCAGAGTTGTGTTCGCTGTCGCAGTTTTCCCATTGCCAGTTTTTCCTAGAAGTAGCAGGTTTAGTTGCTTCTTGGAAGTTGTCGAGTTGTTTTCAATAATTTCCCTCTCATATGAGCAAACTCAATAGTTCAACGAAGTCATCAAGGTCGTCCGAAGACTCTAGACGGAAGTGTTGATTAACGCCATTATGGTCTGAAATGAAAAATTGAAGAAGTTGTTTATTTACAGAAGCAGAGACATTTGTATGCCTAAACGAATGGGGGAGGGGGGGCGGGAATTGCTAAGAGAAAATAAGACAGTGGTTACACATAAATTGGGGACAATTTTTTTTTTTAAGGAGCTGGCAGAAAATGAGAGAAAATGGTCGAAGTTACCAAACTTAGGAAGGGTTGACTGAATGTGTTCTTCTTCTATCCTTCCCCCCCCCCCTTTTCTATTTGCTTTTCGACGTCGAGGGGAGAAATCGTGTGCGGTGTTTTTGCTCTTCTGTTGACCTCCGCTGCCATGATTCCTAGTGTTTCTAATATACCAGCATTCTGTTTTTGTTTTCCCCATGGTCGACCTTTGAGTCTGGTTTCTTGTAAAGTGTATTAAAGCTCATTGTGTTGTGATTTTATCTTTCTTCAGTCTTATCTTGTGGCCAAACCATTTTATCTGTTGCTTATGTATGTATTTATATTTAATTGCTCCTAGCTTTTTTTAAAAAAAAGAAATTCTGGTCATATCTCTCAGGCTGTTTTCCATCATTTGTCTAACACATTGTGGTAGTGCTTATTTTACATAATCTTCTTCTTCTTAACATTCGCCCACTTTGTGGGTGTGGGTGTGTTGTGTCACTAGTTTAAGGTAAGGCCACGATACCTGTTCATTTATGACTGACACATCCGTCTTTGGCATGTATAGATTTTGCTTAACAATTGTTGCTCGTATCCATACTTATGTATGTGTTATTTTTCGTAATTGCTTCTTGTATTTCTTCACTCTACCAAGGTGTATGTTTGTTATACTTGTGGCTCTTTCCACTCTACTTTTTCCCTACATAATTCTGTTGCCCTTTTGATTAAAGTTGATTTGTATTTTTTTTCCATTCCTCTTCCACATTGTCTACTTCTGGTGGCAATTGTTTAAATGTCATTTCTTTGGTCAGCAGCAGCTGCTTTTTATTCTCTAATGTACGATGCAGAAAAAAATGATAATTATACTTTTTTCCATACTACATTAATTTATTACATACTACATTAATTTATTACATACTACATTAATTTATTACATACTACATTAATTTATTACATACTACATTAATTTATTACATACTACATTAATTTATTACATACTACATTAATTTATTACATACTACATTAATTTATTACATACTACATTAATCTATTACATACTACATTAATTTATTACATACTACATTAATTTATTACATACTACATTAATCTATTACATACTACATTAATTTATTACATACTACATTAATTTATTACATAATACATTAATCTATTACATACTACATTAATTTATTACATACTACATTAATCTATTACATACTACATTAATTTATTACATACTACATTAATTTATTACATACTACATTAATTTATTACATACTACATTAATTTATTACATAATACATTAATCTATTACATACTACATTAATTTATTACATACTACATTAATTTATTACATACTACACCGCATACACTGAAATCTTTACCAATTACACTGAATATACATTAATTTTAATGCAAAATGTATCATATACACATTAAATCATTATATATTACATTGCACACGCAGTAAATGCTTTCATATTACACCGAATACACATTCATTTCTTATATACTATTGGTCGTTTCAAAATATTTTGAAGGTGTTTAAAATTCCATATCTCTGCAACCAATTGATTGATAATGCTGAAATTTTGCATATGGTCTTGTGATTTTTTGGTCCCAAGAAGTACATTCATTTCCTCACCAACAAACGTATAGTTTTAAATATTCTTTATTTGAAGTATACAAATTTAAGGCATTTTGGTCAAACCATATATTTGGAGGAATTACCGCTTCATATGAGTGAGCACCCACGGACTTGTCATCTTGAACGTAATGCGCGCCAATTTCCCTGTTTTAAGCACTAAAAAAACACATAAAACGCGTCATAGTTATAATTTTATATCCGGTGCATCCCATTTCCTGTCGTTTTGTTGTGATTTATGTGCAACGGCGTATCCTAATTATTGGTAATTTCGTTAAATTTTGTGATCTGTTAGTCAATGGGTATAAAAGTAAAGTTCCTTACATTGCAATCAGTGGCAATAAAGGTGTATAAATATTTTTGCATAGAAGCTAAGCGTGGAAAACTGTATCGAAGCATCTCAAAGCCAGAAAAGAGAACTATTCACGCATTGGGTATAAGCAAACGCTTTTTCAAACAAGTGCTTAAAGCTAACGGAGTGTCCAGTTCAATCAAGACTAGGACGCTAGGAAGAAAGAAAGTAGTAGATAGTTTTGACAAGGAAGTGATTAGAAGAGCAATTTGTAAAATGTTCGATTCCAAAGAAACTGTGACTTTAAGAAAACTGAAAATTCGACTGAGAGCAGTAAATGACATTGTTGTGTCGAAAACAACATTATGGAGAACTGTTAGAAGCATCGGTTTTACGTTTAGAAAGTACGATAGTGGTAGAAATGTCATCTGCGAGAAGCCGCACTTAGTTTCTATGAGGAGTAAATATTTACGTGAAGTACGGGAAATGAGTAACAAGGTTATGATATTGTATTTCTAGATGAATCTTGGATAAATTCTCACCACACAAGTGCAAAGGAATGGCAGTTATCAGATGGAAGTATTAAAAGATGTGTACCCACTGGAAAAGGACAGCGTATTATAATGGCACATGCAGGCAGCCGAAAAGAAGGGTTGGTGAAAAATGCAGAACTTATATTCACCTCTAATTATACTGACAACAGGGACTATCACACCGAGATGAATGGCCATATATTTAGAGAGTGGATTGAAAATACTCTTCTTCCAATTCTAGACAGACCATCCTGTCTGGTAATGGACAACGCGTCGTACCACAACGCTGTGGCAGAAGAAGACAAAATTCCTACATCTACCAGTACAAAAGATGTTATAAAGATTTGGCTAAGAAAGGAAGGAATTCCATTTAACGAGGGATTTTTGAAACCTGAATTACTGTCACTTGTTAAGAAATCGCAAAAGACCAAAGTATTCCAAATAGACAAAATCATTCAACAGCATGGTCATACGTGCTTGAGACTGCCCCCTTATCATCCACAATTAAACCCCATTGAACTCGTTTGGGCAAAAATTAAAGGGCAGGTGGCAGCTGAGAATACAAGTTTTAAACTATGCGATATAAAAGGACTGACATATGCTGCTCTATCACAGATTGACAAAGATTTTTGGTGCAAATGTGAAGATCATGTCTTAAAAGAAGAAAATGACTATTGGAAAAAAGATGGACTATCGTTCGTTCAGCCCAGATTAGTAATCAATATGTTAGACTCCTCTGATTCAGAATAAATGAAATAATAATGGACGTTTTTATATGTCCGCATGATCAATCTTTAGCTAAAGTTGATAACGTTTTGAAAATGTAAAGATTCTTGATATGTGTACTGCAGGCATGCAAAGAAACTAAATCACTTTCATATGTCTTGTTTACGTAAAATAATGAAAGTCACATGGAAAGACATAAAACGAACAATGTAGCTCTTTACAGTGAAGAGGATCCCGTGCTTACATCGGACTCTTTAGTCACATGCGTACCCATAAACAATAACTTTGCTTGATATGTCATGCTCGTTATCGCTCGCAACGGATAATTAATTTTTTTAAATGTATTCTTTGTTGTATATTGTTTAAATAGTTTTCATTAATGGAACTGTTTATACGCTGATTTGTTTTAGACCGTCTGTAAAGGCTATAACATTGACATTCTCATAGTATTTTAAAGAAAGTAAACAATAGAAAGTAAACAGTTGATAAACGCCTCCAACTTTCAAGTTGTGTAGAGACGCCTATGCCGAGAAGCTGATTTCCATTAATGTACGGTAAATTATTTTCTCCAGGAGCAAAAAAATCGGTAAATTCACTGAGATCAAAGGAAAGTGCTGCTTCATGATGAAGCATACTTCCTACATCATTAAATTTGTGAAATCGGTGGGACCTTGAAAAACAAGACCAGATGCAAAAAATCAAGTTTGTAAGTGCAGGGAAAGAGGAGATATTTCATGTTAATCGTGAACATTTAGATTTGAAACGACCAATACACATTAATTTCTTACATGGTTATGCTTATGGTTAGTCAAAGGCCCCGGTATCACTACAAACGAATTAAGGTCCATAATTGCTCAACCGCCCGTTCCAGTGGAATAAGCCGAATTAAAACTCATCTCATTAAAGGACCCAAACAAAGAAAGGAGGATACAGTTCCCATTATAGCAGCTACAGCACACATGTATGGCCCTTTTCGTCTTGTCAGACGGTCTAGTAGAGGCTATTGTGTATTTTTTTTAGGTTTTGTTTTTGTCGAACAGCTTCTCTCGTGGCTAATTCTACCAATGTTTGACAAACACACGCGGTCACAGAATGAACAAGTCAGGCCCACTGGTCCACAGGGTTTTCCATCCTTTTTCATGAGTCTTTTCTCTTCTAAGTTTTACCTTAGCACAGTCTCAAATGATGTTATACCATTCCATATACATGCTCTCCATGATATGCGATCACTTGCCAGATGTTCCCAGTCATATTCACATATGGAGCAGTCATTCAGAGATGATTTGTATATATCTCTATATCGTAGTTTAGGTCTGCCGATTTGTCTTTTTCCGCGTGTTAGTTCGCCATATAGTATTAACTTCCTTTACAGAACCACAGTCTGAGAGTCTTGTTTCTTGTAGGACAGCAATATCGACATGTAGCCTATTTAGTTCTTTTTCTATGAGGGCTATTGTTCTAATTTGCCCTTCTGTCAGTGTGTTTGCTTTAGCAAGTCCAGGGCATATGGTCCTTACGTTCCATGTGTCAAGTTTAAACATTGGTGCTTTCTTCCTCATTTCACTTTGCCTACTCTGCCTGGGCACGGAATATGGAGATAGTGCTTTACCCAGTTGCACTATCCCCCTCTAGACTTCGTTTCAAGGATTTCCGAAGGAGGGACGTAGTCCATACGTTCGTAATTGGTTGGTTGGTTGGTTGGTTGCGTTCGCCCGATGACTAAAGTATTCTAGAGTATAGTAGTAGACTAGAATATTCCTCTTCATCATCCGCCCTTACAAGGACGTAGTGGACATGTCTGCGTTGTGTTGTGGTTTGCAGTATAACTGTTATATTTGCGCCTTTCGGCCCAACATATCCGACTTCAGCACAACATTTTTGAGTACCGGGTTGTCTTCCCTCTTCGATCACTGCACGCTTGGCCAGACTAGACAGGTTAATCTGTTACTGGTGGCACCGCGGAAAGGTGGAGCAGGGTCTGGACGGTTTTGGTTCACCGATCCTGGCGCAAGCCATCAGCTGTGGGTCGCTGACAACTTCCAGCTCTGGTGCTGGTTCGGAATTGAAAGAAGATGCAGGGGATGCCAAAAAGACGGTTAACGCCGTCTACTGCCTTATGAAGTAGTGGATAATTAGGGGTGTTAGAAGGAGAGGCTATTAGGGGTACAAAAGGTCAAAAGGTGAAGGCGAGAGATAGCCGTAAACATGTAGTAACTCATGGTCCACGTGAAATGACATGATTAGGTGAGCGTCTCGAAAAACACGAGGTTTGAAAACGAGACAAAGATTATGTTAGAGAATTTTAGTTGGTTGAAACAGTCATTATTCGAGAGATGTGCGAGAAGCTGTGCGGACGGACTTGTCACGATTGACAACCCGGTACCGAGGGCATTATGTTAGTAGGGAAAAGGAACAGAATGTTAGAAATTAGATTCAATGTAGGAATGACAGTAAGTAAAGAAACGTGTGATAGAGATATTAGAATATTTCATGGACTTAGGAAACGGTGCTAGAAATAGTTGTGATATATTCAATAATGTGTGTGTAGAGTAGGGGAGTTAATTAGAGTTTAGTAGCACAACGAGGACAGTAGTAGGAACTCGGTAGAGTTCATATTGTGCTCAGAGAATTGGGAAGAACGAGTGTGTTCTTACTAGTATTGGCTGAATGTAAGCCGTATCAGGAATTTATGAGGAACTGGGTATGTTCCATATTCTATGTAGAGACGGTAGAGAGCAGGATTGTTCTTACTGGTCTTAGGCTGGATGTAAGCCGCATAGAGAGATTATTTGATGAATTTAGTAGATTCAATGTTGTGTGACAATATTGTATATAGAGACTTAGAGAACAGGAATTGTTCTGACCATTAGCAGGCTGTGTGTCAGCCATAAAGAGACAGTTGATGAATCCAATAGATTCGACATTGTGTGTCAATGTTGAATATAGAGACGTTAGAGAGCAGACATTGTTCTAACCATTAGCAGGCTGTGTGTCAGCCATAAAGAGACAGTTGATGAATCCAATAAATTCAACATTGTGTGTCAATGTGAAATATAGAGACTTTATAGAACAGGAATTGTTCTGATCATTAGCAGGCTGAATGTAAGCCACAGAGAATATTATTTTGATGAACGCAGTAGGTTCAATGAGTTGTGCAATTAGTGTGGAGTATAGGGTGGCGCTGGGCCACTAATAAATTAACTAATTAGTCATAAGGTGTGTTTCCCAGAGGAGACACACAAGCCAGTGAGTAGATGTGAATTCTGTACTTGAATAAGTATAGGACGTATGAGTGAATGACAATAATGTATTTGTCATACCATGCCATCGTGGGAAGTGCAGTAAAATAAAGCAACGTATGTTTTGTTTACGAGTGTCACTTCAGTCATTCCTGTTGTCACGTCCATCGTTATAGAGTTGCTGTATTCTGTCCCCGTGATGAACGGATGGGGGTGTCGCAGGCCATAAATAACACAACGCGAAGTACAAACGTAAATGATTACGGGTCAACGTGATGGGAGAACAAAGGAATCCTGTCCATCCAGTCCAGTAGAACACCAGGCCGGGCTCAGATCTTTACGAGCCTGGCCACTATTGTAGAGCAAACGTCAGGTTGGGCTCAGATCTATACGAGCCTTACCTTTGTCAGACGCAATCGGTCTGAACACAGTCACAGAGCAGGGGAGCTTTGTTCGAGCTGAAGGGCGCAATCGGTCCTAACGTGTGAGCTCATATGTCTCAGAGTTCTTTCCCGATCAAGTAAACGTGAGGCGATCTTTCGGCGGCTGAGCAAGTGCCGTCGAGAGGTAATCTGATCAACACCTCGCTCGCCTCAAAGAAGCATCCTGATCTATCTTCTCATAATGGCAAATAAGTTCGTTCCCTTTACACTTATGCCTTGGCAATAAACAGCGGCCATAAAAAATGGAAATCAATTGGAATGTTTCAACAAATAAAAAAGGATGTTAGACAAGGTTGCGTGCTGTCACTAGATTTATTATATATATATATATATATATATATATATATATATATATATATATATATATATATAATGTATAGTTAGACTATTTTAAGATCCATAAAGGGGCATGCCTGGAATAACAATTGGAGGTCATAATATAAATAATCTAAGGTATGCTGATGATACAGTCTTAATCGCTAAGAGTGAAAATGAGTTGCAAGAAATGTTGGACATTATAGTGAAAAAAATCAAAAATAAAGGACTCAGCCTTAATAGCAAAAAGACAGAAGTTATGGTAGCAACAAAGAAAAAGACATCACCGCAATGCACAATAAAGACAAGTGGAACAATGTTGAAACAGGTAAATGAATTTAAATATCTGGGAATAATGTTAACCTCAGATGGTAGATGTACAACAGAGGTGAATTACAGAATGACTCAGCAATAGTAGCTTTCCAAAAAATGAGAAAGATACAGTGCAATACATTTCTGACAATAGAAACAAGAAAAAGAGTTCTTAAATGTTATGTAGATCTAGTTTTAACATATGGATGTGAATCATGGGCAATAGGACAAAAGACAAGAAATTCACTGGAGGCTGTAGAAATGTGGTTTTACAGAAGAATGTTGAGAATATCATGGGCAGCTAAGAAGAGTAATGAAAACGTTCTGAGAGAGGTCAAAACAAAAAGAGAGCTAATTTCCAATATTAGGAAGAAACAATCATACTTTTTTGGCCATGTAATGAGAAGGGAACAGCTGGAATATATTGCAACAACAGGAAAAATTGAGGGACGAAGAGATAGAGGGAAGCAAAGAGAAAAGATACCAGACAGCTTAAGAAAATGACTTGGCAGAAGGTCAACAATAGAAATGATAAATAACTGTTGAGATCGAGAGCTGTGGGAAAAAATGTGATCAACTACGTCAGCAGTGATGACGATGATACTATACTGACCACACATTAATTTATTAAATACAAGAAATTCACTACTTTCACCAAATGCATTTTATTTTTATATAAACTATTTTCACATGAATGCCACACGCACATTATGATATTAATATTGAAATAGCTTTTATTACAAATTAATTGCGCACCTCAGATTAACATTATAATATAGGCCTACCTCTTTAAAGTAATAAATTGATAAATAGTTTGTCTAACACTGATAATTTGACGTGCATATTTACCTAAAAGCCAAACAGTTTTTGTCTACAAAATGTATATTTGACCAACTGCTGTTTATTATTTAGAGTGGTATGAATATTTATGCTGTCCCTTGAAACATCGAAATAGACAAAATAATTTACATTCGGCATATTTGGCCCACAAATAAAACATATACTTGACATAACCAACAGAACATTATACCTGTTCAGATTTAAACAGAACCTTTGCCTCGAGCTTGCAGGTAATAAGTGAACGGTATCAACCTCTGTTTCGTAGACACCTGTTGCCAGATGTGCACAATTTCCAGGAAAAGGTGAGTCATTTCACGTGAAAACAGATGATGTATTTTTTCTAGAAAATAGTTGCAAACCGTATCGCATATACTTTGCTTTTTTTATTTTATTTTTTTACATTTTACTAGTAAATGCTATTTTCCGATACATACTGACGTGTTACGAAGCTAAAACAAGACTGTGAGTGAGCGCGCTCGCGTAGCGTGTGCGTGTACATAAATAGGTCCTAGGCAGTCTAGAGGTGCATTGTCGGCCTCTGGACGGGAAAGACTCGGGTTCAAAGTCCTCCAGTGGTTGTAGTGACTTTTCTCAAAAATACGAAAAAATTAATCCATGGTTTAAACAGTGGCGTATACTGGTTTTGGGGTCTGGGCTACCGCTGACATAATAAATAAACACATATTATTTTCAGTAGGCTAACATGAAGTAATATTTGCTAATGACTTCACTACATTTTATTTTTTCTCACTTGTTTATGTGTACTATCCTATCCGTCTTGTTTGGGACGAAAATGCCCCAATGACTTTGTCATTGAAAGTACTGTTGGGTTGGTTTCTAAGTTACTGAAGAAATGATTTCTCAATGGATATTAATGCCAAACCAGATAAGCGTTCTTGCGTCTATCTATCTTTCGTTCGCCCGAAGTATTGTCTATATCTGCAATGTCGTTTCCTGTATAAATTTTACTGTCTTTTGTAATTCTTGCAGTGACTCATATAGTTTTGTCTATAGTGTTGTATCTATGGGCCAATGGATTTTCCTCAGTCTACTATATTCAGTGCAGTCTTGAAGTATGTGTTCAGCAGTCTGGGGCGCCTGTCCACACGTACAAGTAGTTGATGTGCCGATCTTGAATTTTGTATACATGTGACTATGGAGTCGATTGTGTCCTGTTCTGATGCGTATAATGATAACTTGTTCATATCTATTCATATTATGAAAGGCATCCTGATTTGGGGCTTGTGGTCCTATGATTGATTTGATTATCTGTTTCTTTTGATGGTATGAAACCGGTGTATCTAGTTGTTTGCCTGTTGAATCATCCTTTGCCAACTGATCTGCTTTCTCATTTCCTGGTATTCCACAGTGAGATGGGATCCACTGCAGGGCAACCCTGTTGTGCTTGCACAGTTCAGTCAATAAGGTCTGCAGATGTAATTTTCTGAATTGCAGTGCCTGGAGTACTGATCTTGCATCTGTCAAAAACACTACAGGCTGTTGGCTAAGATTACTGTTCAGGTTCTATAGCTCGTTTCAAATCACTTGCCCAACTTCAAAACGCTATTGCTCAGAAAACCGTTTGTTAAAAACTGTTGAAATTTTCCAAATGTTATTAGAATGCAAAAGACCATTTAAATGTATATTTAACAAATATCTTGCAGCTGCAGTTTTCTTAAAGCGGCGAATTTCTTTGATGTTTGTCAAAATTGTAAATTGTGAACCCCTAAATAATAGAAATTACCGTAGTTGCTGGTCTATGATTAATTTTCACTAGGTAAAGGCGTGGCCGTAATGGGGAAATACCAGGAGAATTATTGTCTTCTCAGTTCGAGGACGGACGATAATATCAAGGTATACTTGTATGTCCAATTTTCATAGTTGTGTGGTCCTGAAAAGGACCGTTTGTTGAACTAATTTAAGGTAATATAGGGGCCAACATTGTGGGGGCTATATACTTTCATTCTGAATCAGGCGAGTCTAAAAGATTAATAACTGTTTGGGGTTGAACATTCCACAAACCATCATTTTTCCAATATTCCTCTTCCTGTTTTAAGACGTGGTCTTCACATTTAGCCCAATAATCTTTGTCTATATTTAATAAAGCGAGATTAGCAAGAGTCTTTACATCGCATATTTTGAATGTTGTATTTTCATCTGCCACTTGTCCTTTTAATTTTGCCCAGATTAGTTCTATTGGATTTAAATGAGCATGGTAAGGTGGCAGCCTCAAACTTATATGACCGTGCTCTTGGATAATCTTATCTATTTGAAAAATCTTTGTCCTTTGTTTTTGCTTTACTAGAGATAGTAATTCAGGTTTTAAGTACATGTTATTAAATTGTATGTGCTCCTTTGTGAGCCATATCTTAATAGCATCTTTTGTACTGGATGACGTCGGGACTTTATCTTCAAGTGCAACAATGTTGTGGTACGCTGCATTGTCCATTATTAGGCAAGATGGTCGATCCGAATGAGTGATGGGAGAACCGAATTTTCAATCCAATGTCTAAATATGTGACCATTCATCTCAGAGTGATAATCCCGATTGTCTATGGATTTTGAAAGAAAAATGAGTTCTGCATTCTGTATTAGTCCATGTTGTCGGCTACCTGCATGAGCAATTATTAAGTGCTGTCCTTTGCTGCTAGGTATTAATCTCTTAATCTTTCCATCTGATGACTGCCATTCCCTTTGGTTAGTGTGGTGAGCATTGATCCATGTTTCATCCAAGTACACAATATCATAACCTTGCTTGCGCACCTCTTTTACTTCACGTAAGTACTTGCTTCTCATGACTACTATATGTGGCTTCTCACAGATGATGTTTCGTCCATTGGAATACTTTCTGAATGTAAAGCCTGCAGCTCTCACATTCCTCCATAATGTAGACTTTGATATTTCAATACTGTTCTTTTTCAGCGAAATTTTTAATTTTCTTATTGTAACAGTTTCATTCATACCCAACATTTTGCGAATTTCACTTCTAATAAGTTCACTGTCGAAATTATCCAACATTTTTGCTCTTCCTTGTGATTTTGTATATTTTGAACATTGACGGTCACGTGCTTGATTGAATCCAGCGATTAAATGACCGTTTAGATAAATCCAAAATGTGTCTTGTCCTATTCTCAGGGTTTTCTAAAGAATGAAATAATCTTCCTCGTTTAGCCTCTTTGCAAAAATAGTCATACATTTTTATTGCGATGTTTTGTAAACTGCAGAATTTCATTTTAAGACTCATGATAAATGTTATCGTTCCACGTCTACACCTATGAATGAACGGAAATGGAACACACAATTTCTCAAGTGTCTAATTGTGTAAAAAAAAACCACGGGGAAAGCGTGCAAACACGTCAATTTTACCGTGTATGGATTTTTACTCGCTATTTTTAACTTAAAATACTGTAAACATTAAGTTTTGACTACATCAATGGGTCGTTATAAATTTATATAAATCAGGGATTTTCTTTAGATTTTCTCAAGTTTCTACTGACTTTTAATTTCTTCAGGCGTCTTATCTGTAGGAACAGCGAGCCGTTGAACCGCTGATGCTGGAATCCCCACACCTTTAGCAATCGTGTGTCCTACTCGATAGCAGTGCCATCTGATTTTTACATAAGCCTGCCGATTTTTGTCCCTACTGTCAACGGACTAGCCAAGTAGTAGTAGTAATAGTGGTGGTGGTAGTAGTAGTGGTAGTGGTGATTATTGTAGTAGTAGTAGTTGTAGTAGTAAAAACGTAGTAGTAGTGGTGGTGGTAGTAGTAATAACGGTAGTAGTAGTGGTGGTGGTAGTAGTAATAACGGTAGTAGTAGTGGTGGTGGTAGTAGTAGTAATGGTAGTATTAGTAGTAACAATGGTAGAAGTAGTAGTAGCAGTACTAGTAATATCAGTAGTAGTGGTGGTAGTAATATTATTAATATCAATAGTGCTAGTAGTAGTAATAGTGGTAGTTATAATAGTAGTAGCAGTAACAGAAGTAGTAGTAGTAATAGTAGTAGTCGCGATAGGGTGAGTGGAAGGCAAATAACTGCAGTGAAGCTGTTAGCAGGGAAAAAGTGGGGGTGTGACTTACACTACTACAAAGTGTGCAGTAGTACAAAGTAGCAGTAGTTGTAGTAATGTTAATAGTAGTAGTGGAAGTAATAGATGTAGTAGTAGTAGAAGTAGTAGTAGTTATGGTAGTAGTAGTGATAGTAATAGATGTAGTAGTAGTAGTAGTAGTGATAGTTGCAGTAGTTGTAGTAATGTTAATAGTAGTAGTGGAAGTAATAGATGTAAAAGTAGTAGTAACTGCGGTAGTAGTAGTGGTAGTAGTAGTAATAGTAGTAGTAGTAATAATAGAATTAGTAATAGCAGTAGTTGTAAAAGTAGTAATAGTAGAAATATTAATAGCATTGGTAGCAGTAGTTGCAGTAATGTTAATAGTAGTAGTGGAAGTAATAGATGTAGTAGTAGTAGTGGTAGAAGTAGTAGTAGTAGTTGTGATAGTAGTAGTAGTAGCAGTAGTTGTAAAAGTAAAAGTACTAATAACAGTGGTAGTAGTGGTGGTAGCAGTAGTTATAGTTGAAGTTGTAATAGTAATAATAATAATAGTAGTTGCAGTTATAGTAGTAATAGTAACAGTAATTAAGTAAAGAGTCCCCATCACGCCAAGTGGCGTATAGGGAATATAATTTTTGGGGTAATGTGGTCAGTATTACGCCCGTGCCGCTTTACTTCCCAGAAAAAATCCGGTACCAATTTAAGGCTGAGTGAACCGAGAATCCGTCGATCAGGATCGAACCCGACCTCTTGTCCTTTGTAGTCAAGTTCACTAACCACTGAGCTATCATGGCTTCCAATAGTAGTAGTAATTGTAGTAGTTGTTGTAATAATAGTGTTGTTGTAGTAATGGTAGTAGTTGTGGTGGTGGTAGTAGTAGTAATAGTAGCAATAGTATTAATAGTTGTAGTAATTGTAGTAGTAGTAATAATAGTATAAGTAGTAGTAGCAGTGTTATCATTGTGTAGGACAGATCTACGTTGTATTTAATTGACATCTCGTTTGTAACCTGGGAACAAAATTGCAAGTCGAAGAGAGAAGGTAACCTGGTATCAAAAATGCTTTCCTGAAGTCGGATATTTCGGGCCGAAAGGCGCAAAATTGACGTCAACAACAACCCAATGCATCTACGCCAATTTAACGTCATTCTAAGGTTAAACGATGAAGTAGAGAAGTAGTCGATGAAAGCGTACGAAAAATATTTTCTCCGAGAATCGAGCGCCTAAAGCGATGTTGCTGCGCCATAAAGGTTATCCATGAGATGACGTCACATCTTGAATAAACCTAAAGAATAACAAGATATGTCTTGTTCTTAGGGCCCACGTAGATATAAGAAATATAAAATAAAATCAATTACAGATAAAGCAAATACTTAAAATAACAATAACTACCAGCTTGTTCTATTTAAAATTAAAATAAATGCAAATGTGTTATCATTTCTATTTTATATAAAATAACAAATGTGCACTGCGATCACTTCTATTATATATATATATAGTATATATATATATATATATATATATATACTATAGGGTTTAGAAAAGGGAGAAGCTGTCTTGACCACATTTTCACTCTACGACTTATATTGGAGGAACTCATTGAAAAGCAAAAACCTTTTGTACTTAACTTCATCGACTTCAAAAAAGCATTTGATAGTATTCATAGAGATTCTTTGTGGAAAATTCTGAAGCAATATGGCTTACCATCAAAAATCATAAATATTATCAAAGACATGTATGATGGTTACACATGTGCAGTTCGAACAGAGGAAGGACTGAGCGAATGTTTCCCAATAGAAACTGGGGTTAAACAAGGATGTATTTTATCGCCCTTGTTATTTGGAATTGTTATGGACTTCATAATGAAGAAATGCTGCACTGGTAATAAAGGCATCGAATGGATACAAGGAGACCATTTGGAGGACCTGGACTTTGCTGATGACATAGTTCTCATCAGCAATCAGATAAAAACGATGCAGGAAAACACAAATGAACTATCATCAATAGCCAGCAAAATTGGGCTTGAGGTCAATCATGAAAAGACTAAAGTCATGAAAAGTTTAATTCCAACAAGTGACAAAATATACATGGAAAACAAACCAGTAGAAGAGATCGATCACTTCATCTATCTTGGAAGTCACATTGATCGAGAAGGGGATACGAGCAAAGAAATTAGAATCAGACTGGCTAAAGCAGCAATGTCTTTCAGAAGCCTTGAAAAGTTGTGGAAATCAAAACTCATTAGCACAAACACAAAACTTAGGCTATTCAAATCAAATGTACTATCAACCCTTACGTATGCGTGTGAAAGCTGGAAAACAACAAGAGATATAGAAACAAAGTTGAACGCATTCGAAAATAAATGTCTAAGGAAAATACTTGGTATAGAATGGAACGAATTCAAAACAAACGAGGAAATTAGAGAAATCGCCAATCAACCACTAATATCTTCAGTAATAAAGAAAAGACGATGGTCATACGTTGGACATGTGATGAGAAGAGATAATAATCGAATAGCAAAGCAAGCCCTCATATGGAAAACAACAGGTAAAAGAAAAAGAGGAAGACCCAGGGAGACACTGAGAAGAACATTGATGAGAGAGGCAAGAGCAGCAGGAATCGGCTCCCTCAATGAGATAGAACTGCTTGCACAGAACAGAGACAGATGGCGAGATTTGATAAAATATCTTTAAAAGAAAACTGCTAGAACAAAAATTCATATAGGAGAAGGTGTATCTTGGTCTACGCCCTATGGGCCGGTTACGGCTCGAAAGGTCAATAGATAGATAGATAGATAGATATATATATATATATATATAATCACTTTTTTAATTATAACAGTAAAACATATACATAATGTTTTTCTTCTTTTTTCGTTCGCCAGTTTTCACCTTGCGAAGAGAGTCAAGAGTTTCCCTAGAGTCTAGGAATTCAATTTTGCGTGTTAATCCATTCATCTTTGTACACAGGGTATGTTATGGTACATAGACAAGGATAGAGTAGATCACATAATCGGAGATAGAGATATAGATTGGATCGGATAGCTTAGTAGTTACCCAAACTCAGTAGATGATAGCAGTACAATTATAAAGCAGTCACAGAAATAGAACAGTAGCAAGTTTCTGGGAATAGAAAATGTTAGCTGTTATTGGAAAGGTGGAAGAATAGATGTAAACTTGACTTTACTTTGTCACATGTCCAGAAATTAGGTTGATAAACTCGAAGGCAGATTAAGTTTGAGAGAGAGATGTCACTCTTAGGTTTAATGTTAACATTATTTTTCATACTCAGAGGTTAACTAAAATCTCAAGATGGAGTTTTGTTTTGCAAAAATTTGACACAAAAGTCATCCAAAGTTGAACTTTGTATTCAACCATTGGTTGAGAGATTACTAGCCAGCGACTAAGTTAATAAATTACGCAAATAAGACAGAGGTATTTAACCTTATCCATTAGCGGAATTAGAATTTAGAAATGAGTTGGAGAAGCATCGAGATAAGAGAACAAGATCAAAATGGATATTAGAGAGAGAGAATCACCTAGTGAACATCATGTTAGACCAGACATAGTTTAATTGAGAAGTGTTTCAAGTTAGATTCAGAAGTTTTGTGCTCCAGAGAACAATTGTAAGTAGATTAAGAGCAGTATTGAATAAGTCAAGACATAGATATAGAATAGCCAGTGTAAAGCAAGATGAGTCGTAATATTTTGATAGAATGAAAGATACAATTAGAAATGTGATAGGCAAAATGTATTAAGAGATGTCTCAATAACCATCGGTGTTAACCTCTTGAGCACATCCAGACCAAGAACATGTCATTTTATAATTAGAACTTGTAATTTTAGAAGTGCTCCACTAGTACCTTTGCTGGTACAATCAATGATCTAATAAACTTGTGTAAGCAAAATGTTCTAGTCAGTGAATATTGACTACATGTGAAATTTCAAGACATTAATAGTTTATTCACTAGTTTTTAATGCCAAATTAAATTAAATAAATAACTGTGCATACTTTTACGAAATAGCTGTCAATGAATGAGAAAGAGTAATAAAGATGTTATGAAAGAAGCCAAAGCAAAAAGAGAGCTAATTTCCATTTGTAGGAAGAAACAATCATCAATTTTTGGCCATGAAATGAGAAGGGAACAACTGGAACATATTGTGACAACTGGGAAAATTGAGGGGCAAAGAGATAGAGGGAAGCAGAGAGAAAAGATACAAGGCAGCTTTGGAGAATGGCTTGGCAAAAGGTCAACAATAGAAAAGATAAATAATAACTGTGGAGATCGAAAACTGTGGAGAAACATGATCACCTATACCAGCAGGCATGGTGCTTGATGATGATGATATCAATGAATGTTGAATATTTAATGTTCAATAACCTTTATTTAAAATGGTCCCACCAGCTTGAGCATATAACAAGTACATAACAATTCAATAGTAAACATTAAAACAATTAATTTAAATAGATATTGTCTTAATTGTTAAGAATAGATCAAAGGTAACTTTAACATAAAGTTGTCATGAGCATTTTGCAGTGGTAAAAATAGCAGAAAAATAGGGTACATAACTTTTGTAAAATAAACATAAGATCGTACTGAGCTGCTAAACTTGTAAAAGAGACAAATCAAACTATGACATTTCAACAAAAGTCCTTATCAGGTACAAAACAATAAATATTAATAACAAAAACAAACACGAATGACAAATATTTTTCTCAAAATGGTGGAAATGTAAAAGTGGCCATGACCTATGTGCATGGTGGTCACATGATAAGTAGTCATTAGGAAAAAAAAGCAGCAACACAAAGTATAATATCAAACATAACTTTTTACTTTTTTTCAGTAAGAACAAAATATTAATGTTCTCTTTACTTTACTAAATATAATTAGCATGCACAATATATGCTTAACACATTTTTTCATTGTTATGTTTTTTTTATACTTTAACCCCTTCCCTCTCAATGTCAAGTATACTTGTCCATAAAAAATGTGAACAGTATACCTGAGACGAATTAAAACATTATCATTCATTCTTTTATTAAGGGACGTACGTAATAATTATTGCCATGACTTTAGTCGATCATTACCCTTCTTCCAGTTTTATTCTTTGAGCTTTTTTCAGCTGTATTCAGGAAAATGTAATAAATATTGATTTTATGGCTTGACCTGCATTTCTCAAACAATGGCATCAGGTGCAGTTTGGTACCCTGCTTGAACTGTACTGTATAAAACTGAACTAATTGGAATAACAATGTAATGATAAAAAGTAAATAAAGATAAACTGAAAACAGATCTATACCTATGTGTCATAGATTATACCAAAGCATTTGCCAATGTAAAGCACCAAGAAATAATAAAAATTTTGGAAGGCATAAACGTAGGCAGCAAAGATATAAGAATAATAAAGAACATGTACTGGCAACAAACAGCGGCCATAAGAACTGGAAATAAATTGGGAATGTTTCAACAAACAACATGTTTCAACAGGGTGTTAGGCAAGGTTGTGTGCTGTCACCAGATTTGTTTAATATATATAGTGAGATTATTGAGAATACCATGGACAGCTAAGAAGAGTAATGAAAACAATCTGAAACGGGACTTGATGATGAAATAAAAATAATAAATTACTAAATATACAGGGTGTTTTTAAAGTCGCAGTGCAGTGAATATTTCTAATATTCAGTAAATGACGTAATCATCATCTACATACCACAATTTTGTAAACCACATTTATGAACAAACCGCTGCTTCCTTTAAGGTTTTATTTACGTAAAGGACGGGCACTACGCTATTTTCACTGTCTCATTGCTTGAAAGAAATGGTGTTGACGATTGAAAACAGGGTATTTCTGGTTGAGCATGTCTTTCGTAATGGCGGTAAATATACGGATGAGGTCATTAGACAATTCGTGAGGAAATTTCCAGACTCACAAGTCCCTCACCGAAATTCTGTTACAAAATTGATCAAAAAGTTTCGTGAAACCGGTAGTGTGGTAGATGCATACCGATCTGGAAGACCTTCAATTTCACAAGACCAAATTATGGAACTCCAAGACAGAATTTTACAATGAGTCCAAATGCATCTTTAAACCACTTGTCTCAACAGGTGCAAATATCTAAGAGTTCTGTTCACAAGGTTTTAAGAAGTGAACTACACTATCGTCCATACAAATTAACTGAAGTGTCTCAACTCCAAGAAAGAGATTATGAATTCCGTTTAAACTACTGCATGTGGTTTCAGAATTTTATTTATGAACATGGCGCTGCCATCCTTGACATCACTTTTGTCACTAATGAGGCCTGGTTTCATTTATCCGGTTATGTGAACAGTCAGAACAATCGGCTGTGGAGCAGTGAAAACCCCCATGAATTTCATCAAGTGCCGCTTTTCGATCAAAAAGTCGGAGTGTGGTGCGCTATAAGTCGTATGCGGATAATAGGACCTATATTTTTTAATGAAACAATAAATGCAGAACGTTACCGTACTTTAATTCTGGAACCGTTCATAGCACACCTTACAGAACGGGAAATTATGGAATCCTGGTTTCAGCAGGATGGGGCAACAGCACACACAGCCACAACAACACTCAATTATTTAGAAAGCATATTTGCAAATCGCATTATTTCACGTGGAATCTGGCCTGCTCGTTCACCAGATCTAACACCCCCAGATTATTATCTGTGGGGGGCATTGAAGGGGAAAGTTTATGAAAATAATCCGCAGACAATTAATGACCTAAAGACTGAAATAGTAGACAAGATTAAACAAATATCACCAGACATTATTCTGAAGGTTTTCGCAAATATGGAAAGACGAATCGCGACATGTCTTGAGGCCCGTGGTGGACATTTTCAACATATGCTTTAGGCACAACTTTATTGTGTTAATACCAACATTACCCATTATAAGCTCGCCGATAGCAGTCAAGCATATTTGAATAATACCATTTATTTTACAATTTGTGTGACGCATTAGTTAACCGCATTTCTGGTGACGTTTTTTCTTCCGAGAGTAGAAATTCACTGCACTGCGACTTTAAAAACACCCTGTATTTAGTCTTTGTTAAGTTTTTCTTTAGCTGTGACCTTTTTTAGACATAAGTAATATATAAAAGGACAAAAACATCCAAGATTTGAAATGAAATGAAAAAAACCACTTTCTTCATTTACTTATTTCTAAATCACACACACATAATGTTTACATATTAAAATTCATCATCCATTTTGCTTAAATAATATATATAAATTATGCTTGTAGGTGTAGTAGGTCCACATATATACCTCTCCAAATAATACATGTTATTTGCCTTATTTTTGGTCCAGTACTGGGTATTTTGCAAAGTCTGGTAGTGAAGGGGTTAAAGTAAGAATGTGTTTCTAAGGATTATATTTTATATTATTTTTAAATTGCAAATTGTATTTATTATTATTCAGTTTACAAATTCATTTTGAAAGACCTACATTTAATTTTCAAGTGTCTTGGCACAGTCTGTAATAATTTACAACAGTAATTTACCTATTTCAGTATGAACAATAATTTACCTTATATTTCACCACCTGTTTGTGCACAACTTTAATTATGATTAGTTTCTTCAGTTTCTTCAGTGTTCAAATATTGTAATCATGTGAACTTGTCTATTTGCCTTGTTTTATGATAGAAGGGGTAAGAACAACATCATGACACATGATGAGCTGATCACATGATCAAGACTTGTATATGTGTCCTGAGTGTGTCTTAAGTTTCAATTTCAGTTTTTTATGTTGACTGTAAAATAGATCCAATACTGTTGCCATATTAAATTATTCCATACAGAATACCCTTTGGAAAATGTTAGTTGCCACAGATTTGGTAAAATAAAAGTATTTTAAAATATAATAATTTTTTTTTTCCCTTCTGTTCACTTTCATAAATTATACTAACTGGAAACTAAATCAGATCAGAAATAAATATCAGTTTGTGCACTTGCTAATCTGGCAAGTTAAATTGAAACATAAAGTTATATAAATAATTTATTATTTATTTAGATTTATATGTAAAACTCAATTTTGCACAAAATTATTTAGATTTTTGTTCCCACTGATGCACCATGTTGATACTCTGTAAACACTACCATATCATGGGCACAGAAATAATTTTCTTCAGTTGTTACATAATCGTAAATAAATTGTGTGAATAAAGAATACATTTGAACTCAACTGCCTCTTTTTATATTCTTCAAAATTGTGCAAAAATATTTGTAAAACTGTGAAATACTCTAGCAGACAAGGCACAAGTTTCTTATATGACAGAGCATGAATTAAACATATAACACAAGCTTGAAATGCAAAAAGACTAAATGCCAGCAAATTCTTTTGCACAATTATATTTTATCTATATATAAAAATGCCAAAATATTTACCATACCTTCCACATATTTTTTAAGCAAAATTTGTTTACACCAGACCAAAAAACTCATACTTAAGGGAAAAAATGTTCATGTCAATTTAAAGTGTTAATTTATAATAATAGTATTAAATATTATTCATAATTATATAACAAATATTAATAATAATTGATAGTTTATGTAAAAAGTTCAGACTTAAAATGCTGAGCTATTATAACAATTATTTATTAATTAATTAATAATATTACAGAAGCGAGCGATCTGGTGCCTTGCTTTTTTAGCAGAGAATCGGAGATGCTACACCTCCTTAAAAAATTATCATTATTAATTTGACGCAAACTAATAGGTAGATCACTAAAATTTTGCAAAAATAAATGTAAAATTAAATTTCAATAAAATTACTGTGGGCAGCTACGAGTTTAAGTTAAAAGTGTTTATATATGTGTTTATGGATGCATGCATGCATGCATGTATGGCCTTTGGCATCTAGACAGACAGTTAGTAACAAGCAATTATGAGTCAGTAGTTTGCTAAAATATTAGTATCTTATACTGGATACTATTTTGCTGAACAGCTTCTCTTGTGACAGAATCTGCTAATATTGGATAGACAGATTTGACTGCAGAATGAGCAAGATGTATCCATGGTGCATGACCATATCTCCTTTCTTCTGCGCCTTTTGTCTTCTGAATTTGATAAGTGTTGAAGTTTAAATTAAACATAAAGTAACATAAACCTGGAAGCAGATTTATGGGGGAAAAAAGTGATGGGTAACAAAACCAAAAAAAAAAAAAAAAAAAAAAAAATCTAAAACTCCTGAAATATACAAGAAAATCTGTGGCAAACTGAAATAACAAAATGTAGTAGAAAAGAAAATCACAGTCTTCATTATAAGCAATAAATAATGCATATACAGACATACCTTGACTAATGATCATTTTAGCTACAATTTTTTAGAGCTAAGATAGCGTGTACTCAGTCGGATTTTGAGAGGAAATAATATGATGTTTTTTTCATTCTTGTCTACTCGTATTAC
Source organism: Megaustenia siamemsis (assembly GCA_032433765.1). Classification (NCBI taxonomy): domain Eukaryota; kingdom Metazoa; phylum Mollusca; class Gastropoda; order Stylommatophora; family Ariophantidae; genus Megaustenia; species Megaustenia siamemsis. The sequence goes on along the minus strand of JAVIAB010000139.1, from coordinate 34,955,255 downwards.
ATACTCTATAAACTAGCATAAAATACTCTAAAGGCTACGGTGAGCTACTTCCAATTTTATGATTGCTGCTCATAATCTTTCATATAGCCCAGGATATCATATGCTGATTTCATCTTACAATATTTCTGATTTCCTATTAGTTTTTCTAAAAGCAATTAGACCCCCCCGCATAAGTCGAGGTGTGTCTGTATTTCAACCCTTTATACAATATTAAGAATCCAGGTGTATATTAAAAAAAAATAGTTAAAAGTTATTTTTCAAATTCAAGTTTGCAAGTGACCATTTAAGATTGTGCACAGCAAAACTAACATTCATCTTCAACTGATCAGTTTTGTTAAATTACTCTGAACCCTGAATTGAATTCTGAATTTTCATCCTTAAAATACAAACTTTTCCCATTTTTGAAAGACTGTTTTTTGTTGGCTTGTCTGAGTTTTTTGAAGAAAGAATCCTTACTGACTGGTCTATACTTGGCATGCAGTTCTCTGGCTATCAGAATAGGATTTCCTAAAATGGAAAGATCCAAAGTTTCAAAAAATATGAAGGATATAATTTTAGTATAAAAATTTCAAGATTTATGTTTAAACGTACATTATGATTTTATTATAAAAATTCTATCTATCTATCTATTGTCCTTTCGAGCCAAAGACGGCACATAGGGCAGAACCACAATCTTAAAAACAGAAACCTTGCATGCCAAAATATCACATACTGCAGAGATTACTGCTTCCAAAATCTATGGCATTATAAAAATTACCTCCTCAAAATACAGATTCTTGAAATTTGACAGTGTTCAGTGAGCAAAGTTTGCTCTTCTGTTCGCCTCTGCTGCTGTTATGTTTCCTAGTGTGTCCAATATTCCGTCAATCCATCTTTTTTGTGGTCGACCCTTGGGTCTGATGTTCTCGCAACATTTATTGAAGGCTCGTCGTGTTGTGTTTTGATCTTTCTACATTATCACGTGAACAAACCATTGGATCTGTTTCTTAATATATTCAATGGCAAGGGTTATTCTTAGCTTCTTTCACAGTTCTTCATTTATGATTTTGTCTCTCAGGCTGTTCCCTGTCATTCGTCTAACACATTTCATCTCAGTGGTGGTTATTTTTCTTATTGTTCTTCCATCTAGAATCCAGGGCTGGCATTGGTAGCACAACGTTGGGATGAAGATTGTGTTGTAAAGTGCCTGTTTTGCCTCTAGAGTCATTTCCTTTATTGGACAATAGTGGTGATAGCTGTCCAATGATTTGACAAGCGTAGATGCATATTGAGTCTATTTCTGCTGTTTGTGAATTGTCGTTTGTCACTAAACTTCCTAGGTATTTAAATTCCTGTACTTGTTTTAGTTGTCTGTAGTTATGTTGATGTTCTGTTTCTCTTTTGCTATATTCATGGCTTATGTTTTGTTGATTTTCATGTTGTATTTTGTGCCTGTGCTGTTGATTCAATTTAAGTGTTCTTGTAGGTGGTCTATTTTTCCATGTGTTAGTGCCTGATCGTCCTTAAATAGAAGCTGGTTGATCTTCTGTGTCTCTGATGGGTTGGCTAACTTGCATCTATAGTCTATGTATGTGTGTAGAGGGTGGGGGGGGGGGGAATTACCCACACCCTTGTCTTTACCCTGATCTAACTTCAAAGTGGTCTGTGTAACCTGCTGTTGTTCTAACTATGCAGCTGTTGTTGATGTAGAGACTTTTAATTAGGCTGGTGTATCTTGGCTTGTGTGTGCTGGCCATGGCTCATATCTTGGTGTGTGTCATGTTAGTCATATCTCATATCTTGGTGCGTCCGTATTAATCATGTCTCATATCTTTATGTGTGTCTGTGTTTAGTCATATCTCATATCTTAGTGTGCACCAGTGCATGTCATATGTCATATCTTTGTGTGTGCATGTCTGGTTTAGTGATATCTCATATCTTTGTGTGCATGTTTATGTTAGTCATATCTCATATCTTTGTGTGTGCATGTCTGTGTTTGTCACATCTCATATCCTTGTGTGTGCATGGCTATGTTAGGCCCATCTCATGTCTTTGTGTGTGCATATCTATGTTAGTCATATCTCTTATCTTTGTGTGCATGTCTATGTTAGGCATGTTTCATATCTTTGTGTGTGCATGTTTATGTCAGTCATGTGTCATATATCTTGATGTGTGTCAGTGTTAATCATGCCTCGTATCGCTGTGTGCATGTCTGGGTTAGTCATATCTCACATCTTTGTGCGTGCGTGTCTGTGTTAGTCACATCTCACATCTTTGTCTGTGTTAGTCACCTCTAGTGACTCGGGCAGATGGTGCTCGTAAACCTTGGAGGGCCGACCATCTAAGGGCAGAATCCCCCTACAGAAAAGACAACCTGCTGCCTTGCAGGAAGATTGGGGACAATCAAAGGCTAGGGAAAGCAAACTCGAATAAAATGCTGGCTGAAATCGGATGCACTGGGCCACTGGCGCAGAACACAGCGCAACGTATTAAAGGGTGTTCAATCAGAGTGGATCTGGCGAACTCTACTTATGATGTTCTGTCCATGGGGCGATCAACACACTTAGCCTGACAGCTGACTTCATGTGAGAGTCTGGAATCCTTACTCTGATTGAGTCCTGATCGCAGAGAGAGAGAGAGAGAGAGAGAGAGATTAGGCTGGTTAGATGTTGGCTTGCTCAGTATGTTGTTAGTATCCCCACAGTTGTTCTCTGTACACTCGATCAAATGCTTTTTGACGTGGGAATTCAGAAGTCACAGTGTAGATTAGCATCTAGTTGTCTGGCCTTCAATTTATTGGGGACTTTATTGTTTGAATTGACAATGGCCGGTGCTTCCCCCCTATGGTCGATGATGTAATTTGTCTCACTTATTGCCGTGTCACATCCAGGGTTAACCTGTCATTACTCCGTTGACTTACGTGGGAATCCAAAAGTCAATGTGTATATTAGCGCCTAGTTGTCTGGCCTTCAAGTTATTGGGGACTTTTATTGTTGAACCCGTGCACATTTCCTTACTATGTTTACTTACGTGGGAGTAATAAGTGGTCAAGGTGTAAGTGGTCGCCCGATCATCTGGACATAATATTATTTGACTGTTGGTCTGTCACAATTAATATTATTTGACTGTTGGTCTGTGACGATTCCACCACAGCCAGTATGACGTTCTTTCGGCTGACTCCGCAATCGTCTTCATTTTTCTTGTCCGCGCACCCCCCCCCCCCCCATTAATTCCTAGCATCTTTAAGAGGTCGTAGAAGGATGAGGCCGCGAGTCCTCTGACACTAACCACCACAGAAAACACTCCACTCTAGAGTCCCTGCTGTCTCAGCTCAATGGCGAGATCCTTGTACTTAGCTAGTTTGAATGTATGCTGTTCCTCTATCCTAGATTCAGACGGCACTGTGAGGTCTGTTAAGATGATGTGGGTCATACCCAACGTGTAAAATGCAATATCCGGGTGCATTTTAGATCGTTTGATGCACTCTGGGTACTTCCCTCACTCTGGGAGGTCAGCCGCCATCTCCCAATCATTTGTTACATCCAGGATCGTTGCGTCATTCCCGTTATTCTGCTTGGGGCGTGCGGCCTGTCCCACTCTCAAGAAGTCTGTGATTTCTTTGAGCATAAAATGTTATCTCTTACTGACTTGCTGAGTCAGTTGTAAGTTAAGGGTTTAATTTAAAAACACACATTAGCGGGTAGCCTGGTAGATGTTTCCCACGTGCTAGATCTTTTATGCTCTAACTATACATTTTTAGATGATTACATTTTAAAACTAATCATCTGACCTTGACCTCCTTCTCGAATAGAACACTTTACACAACTTTTTAACAATATATATCCGTTAGAAACACTTTTTCAGTCCCTTTTATCACATAATTCACACTCCAAAATTAAAACAAACCACCATCTTCAACAACTGGAAACCAGTAATATATATATAAAATATATATATTAAAAAATTAAAATTGAACATTAAGATTGTGTTTAAATCTTAAATAATTTAGGTCTACTATGGGGAAAACATCAGACTGGACTACAAAGGACAAGAGGTAGGGTTCGATCCCAACCGATGGCTTCTGGTTCACCCAGCCTTTAATGGGTACCATTTTTTTCTGGGAAAGTAAAGCGGCACGGGCGTAATACCAACCACAATACCCCAAAAATCATGTGCTGAGGGTCTGTAAAATTTATGGTCACTAACACCATATTCCCCCTGAGCGGGGTACTTTACTTTTTTTCTATGGGGAAAACATCAGGATACAGAAAAAAAGGAAGACCTAGAGGGACACACTCAAAGGAACACTTATAAAAGAAGCAAAGTTGGCAAGCATAGACTCATTGTAATAAGATTGGACACCTTGTCCAAAATAGAGATTTATGGCAAAAAAACACGAGCCCTTTGCAAGTCTAATGGTGCTAGGAGGACCTGATCAAAATGAAAAATATTTAACAATAAAATAGAAGGATTTTGAGAAAGGAAAAACAAAATAATAAATACAGAATAAGAAATAACAAAATTGCCCAGGCTAGATAACCGCTGAGTTAAGGTTTACATTAGGTTGAAAAGAGCTACCAATAAGGGGAGTATGTATAAACATGATTAACTGCAGTCTACTAAGTGATTAAGATTTTGATGATGAATGTCTCAGAACCTTCAAATTTAGGATGTAGAAAGAAAATCCCAGCTATCAAAACAACCAGTCACCTGCATTACTTGCAGTGCCTATTCTATCTATCTACTGTCTTTTCGAGCTGAGACAGCATATAGGGCAGAAATTATAGACAGTATCAGACCTTGCACAAGACCTGCATTGTATCTCAGGTGTCCATGTTCTAGACAAACTGTTCAATCTCAGCAAGAAAGCTGATGCCTGCTGTTGTTGCCTCTTGCCTCAGTGTTCTTTTTTATTTATGTAGATCAGCCTCTTATTTTCTTTTACTCTGATTCCCGTTTGAGGGCTTTCTTTTAGATTTGCTTGTTGTCTCCTCTTATCATATGGTCAACACATGACCACCACCTTCTCTTAATTATAGATGATATTATTGGATCAAGACAAATTACATTTTTGGGGCATGTTAAAAGACACAACAGCCTACTAAAAGTAATATTGGAAGGAAAAATACAAGGCAAAAGAGGCAGAGGCAGACCAAGACTAACATGGACGAGTAACATCAAAAGATGGACAAGTCAATCTATGTCAGCCTACACCACCAAAGCAAGAAACAGAGTAGAATGGCGATCCATGGTAGCCAACCTTCGTTGCGGAGAGGGCACACGATGATGATGATGATTATTGGATGCTTTGTCAATTCTCCTATTTCTGCACTAGTATTGAATTCATTTCATAGTTTATTGACTATTTTCCTGAAGCACTTGTTTTCAAATGCATCTAATTTATTTTATCTTTATTTAACTGTTTTCCATCTCTTGTATGCATAAGTGTGGATAATACATTTGATTTGATAATCCTGAGCTTTCTTTTTGTGTTTTAGTCCATTTTGATTTCTATATTTTGATTTCTTAAATCCACTGCTGCCTATTGCAACAAGAACAAAAAATTTCTCAATTTGGCCACCATTTGTGGAAATCCTTCACAAGGTACCACAAATGTAGCAACACTGTTCATTTGAACTTTTCTTTGATCTGATGTTCTTGACCTGCATGGTTCTTGTAACTGTTTCTATATCTTTTTAGAGCACAAGACCTATCCAACTCCAGTATCTCCCAATTATCACTGTGTGCATCTTTTGTGGATTACACCTTTTTAGTAATTGTTGCTTACTTTGTTGAGTCAGGTTCTTCTGAGAAACTTCCTCAGGCAGGCAACTATTTCTTAGAAAAGAAAAATGGAAAAATATAAACAATTATGCACAACATGAACAGAGGAGCATGCTCATGATGACTTCACACTGATAACAGTCTACAATGATAATGTTTCAGATAGTCTGTCTTATTACTTACCTTTAGGTTCTGTGGGATACATATAAGTTTGAAAAGTCCATGGGGCCTCCACGGCTGCCATTACATTTTTTCTAAATGTGTTATAGTTCCATTGTGTACCCTGTCATTAAAATATTTCTTTCTTTAGTATATGAAATGTTAGAAATGTTATTTTTTCTTTTGCCATGTATTCTCTTTATATATATATATATATATATATATATATATATATATATATATATATATATATATATATATATATATATATATATATATATATATATATATATATATATATATAAAGAAGCTAATTAGATTGGTTAAATTAGGTTTTCATATAAATATTGTGTTTTCATGTATGCAAGTTTCACAAATTTCACAACTGTAAATCTCCAATTTAAATGACATGAACACAGCTTATGAATGTATACAGGTCATAACTAAAAACAAACTCATCCTTCTCCAGTTCTGCACAGTCTTTCCAATCAATTTTAGATCAAATTTTGCTCTCATGAAAGCAGTGGTAGCAAAGAGGCCAGCATGCTTGTTCACTGATCAGAGGTGGCTCCAGATTCACTTCCCCAAGTTTCACCATTCACCCATCCCATACTCCAAAAATTAATACCAGATATTTTCTCTTGAGAACGCTGATGAGAAACTAAACAAATGATCATTAATGTGTTAACAGTCATGAAAAAATATGGGCTCTAATACCACCTCTCTGAAGTTGAAAGGCTTGTCCAGAACAGGGACAACTTGTGCGATACATTGTAGGTTCTGTGCAAGGTCTGATGCTATGCTAAGGATACTACAATGGACTATTGGACACTGGTAGCTCTTCTTTATTTCTGTTCTATGTGCCCTATTGAAAGGAACTAACCAACTAATTTGTACTAGTTCTAAACTAGTTCTAACCAACCTTCATAAAAGAGGTACTTGTGATCATAGAAAAATATGGCTATCAAAGCCTTAATTCCCCACACACCCATCAAGACATGGAGGGAACCTTTACTTTACTTTCATACCATCTCATGCAATATTGTCTACACACCACAAGAAGTGCTGAGAACGTTCAGAGAGAAAGATGATCAGGGACATTCTAGAAACCTACACTCATAATTGTTAGTTCATCAATGTGGAAGATACAGCATACAGCAGTTTGTTTTCATCTCAAAGTCACATTTCAGGCATAATCTTGGAAAATTTGCATCATGTATGAATGAAGAAGTCCTGAGCCTAGTCCATTTCCCTTATTCTTAAAACTGATATTTTTTAGAAGTGGTTTCAATTTGTGACATCACACACAAAACATAAATTTTTTAGACAAAATCAATATTTACATTTGAATGATATTTTAGAAGTTAACTTTTATAACTTTAAAAAAGGTTAAAAATTGGCAAGTCTGAGAATTTTAGGGGATGCAATATTCAATTTTTAAACACAGAAATAAAAAAATGTTAAGATACAGCTTCTTCCAACCACTTTGAATATATCTAAGAAGAAGCATGTGCTCAAGGTCAAACCTTCTTGGAAAGACATAAAGGAACAAATAAACTAAATTTTCAATGATAAACAGCGAGTAGAGGGAGAGAAGATGGTAGATTCTGGTTTAATGTTATTGCCGTGCAGTTTAAAAGGTGAAATCAGACAGAGGTGATAAAAATTAGTAAAAGTTATAGCAATTACACAACTCACATTCTTAACCAGCTGAACAAGCCACTGTGTAAAGAACTGCCAGCGAGGCTTGTAATAACTGAAATTATAACAAGTAAATTATTGTTAAATATTATAATAATGTATTAATAGGTGATTGAACTGATAAGATGCACTGTGGATAGAAGATCGTGGATGGACATGATAGCCTACCCCAACCGGTATGGCACATGATGATGATTAATAGGTGACAAAGTGGAAGGCTAAAATATACTTGGAGAAGACAGGTGGAAATAGGGATAATGGAAATTAGGAAAAATTACTGCAATCTTAAGAGATAGGCATCAAGATCTATTTTAATGATTTAAAAGATGGAAGAGAAAGTATCTTTCTTGTTATTTGATTTTAAGATCATTTATTAAAATTATTGTAAGATAGTAAATGTAAAAAGTAAATCATGCCTGCAAGGCTACTGGTGCTGATTGTGGTCAGATTATTAAAAAATATAGCGATTGTCATTTGCCATGCATGTCATATGAGGTGACTAAGGAGGTTAGGTCAACAACCTGTGAAATGATATTAAAACATATACAGTACGATTTTTCTTTTTAAGTGACATCAGATTTAATTTGCTTGCTTACGTTCGCCCGATGACTAAAGTATTCTAGAGTATTCATAGACTGTAGAATTTCTCTTCGTCAACAGCCCTTAAAAGGACGTTAAGTGGACGTGTCTGCGTTGTGTTGTGGTTTGCAGTATAACTGTTATATTTGCACCTTTCGACCCAACACAACCGACTTCAACACGACATTTTTTAGTACCAGGTTGTCTTCCCTCTTCGATCCCTGCTCGCTCGGCCAGACTAGACAGGTTAGTCTGTTACTAGAGGCACCGCGGAGAGAAATTTAATTTGACATTCGTTATAAAATTATTTATTTAAAGTTAACCATAAGATTTGTGAGATCTATAAGATAATTTTCTATAAAATTTACTTTTTACATTTTTATGTAACAAAAAATGTATGTAAAAAATTATACAGTAATAAGAAATAAATGTTAGGTTATAAACGTGTAGGTCATGATGGCACATTGAAAAATAGCAACTCTTGCGCTATCTAAATTTGCATAGTAAACTTGACTGTAACTTTGTTTGCAACACAATAACCTATCTTGAAAGACAAAGGAAATACAAATTTTAGGGGAAACAACCTCAAATAAAAATGTGCTGAAAATAGGTGTATTGGATAGTGAGGTGCATACATATTGCAACATATTCTACATATAAAGATGACCTCACTGATAATTCAACGAGGCACCAACCTTGAGAAACCCACCTCATCTGCATTGTACCAGACCATTTGTCTCTGAGCAGGAAAATCTACTAAATATCATTAGCAAATAAAGGATTGGAGAAACATATACAATTTGTTGTATAAACAAAAATCTGTTTTCCATTGACTACAAGTAGTTTGACCATGGAAATTATGACTGTCACTAAAGCATTAGCATGGCCTGAGATACAGACTTAGACACATGTTTCCTCAGTGACTCAATGGGTATACTCAGAAAAATAAAAACTGGCTGGGCACGTGGGAGTAAAAAGTAATGAGCATACTAACAGACTAGCCAGTTTGGCTCATGTTGAGTGCAGAAGGGCAATAGAACACAATGACATTCTGAATGCCCTCAGTCCCTGAACTGGACACACACAAAATCACTTTAAAAATTACCCTGAACTCACTACCATGAAAACAGACTGCATGAATAACTGTAGCAGTGGGTGAGAGAAGGAGAGTAACGGATAGTGGAGAGAGTGTGGGAAGCATAGCACGAGAAGTGATCACGAGAAATATGATTAGAATAGTGTTAGAAGTAAAGCAGGAGTCTCGTGATTCATAAGGGGATAAACATGGGGGTGAGGGATGACGTAGAGGTATTTTGATTAGTAGAGATATAGAGGAAATGATTTTCGATTGGGACGGGATATTTAAGTCAATGCATGGAGAGAGAAAGGGGGTTTTTCAGACAAATTTCACACTCAGGTGAGGAACACGATTGGCGCCGTCATTAGGCATTAGCCTTTAGGGGCTAAGAGAGCCCAACAGTCAGTATGTTTAGTAGCAGAGTAGTTAGTAGAGTTGAGATATAAGAGGGTCTCTTGTGTATAAAAGAGACAGTGCATTAGTTAGTAGTACAGAGTTTCAGAGAGTATTACCCAGTAGGGGACGTAAGAGATGATGGTCAGATCAAGCATCAGTGGGAGAGCTCATTGAGCATAAGCCGTCGTAGAATGTAGTGTTAGGAGCCACGTTATTAGAAGCCTAGTAGATGCAAGAACATTCTTAGTAAGGCTGACTGGGACAGAAGATTAGATGCAAAATTATCCAGTAGAGATGTGAATTCTGTGACCTGACGTGTGAATGACCGAGCGAGATGTGTTGACCACTGGCCGCTATGAATAATTGTACATAGTTGCCATTGTTAGGGCTGTCGAAATAAAGATCTATAACCTTTTCAACATCAGCAATGTGCAGCCATTTATTTGTCTAACAGTCGTTATATATGCCACGGCGTTGGACAGAATTGGCACATATAAGGTTGTCGCGGCACATATAAGGTGGAGATTAAAGAAGCCAGTTCAAGAAGACTAGATTACAACCGAAGTATGAGCTGAGTATGTGGGAAACCTGACAGCTGAGATGGGGAGTGAGTATGCTGTTGCCATAGCATGGCTCATGTATCTCATCAAACATTATCATCGCCTGAGCAGTAACAGCACACTACACGAGTCGTGTGTACATACTATCCACACAAGCAGAGAAAGAGTGCCATTGCTAAAGATGGTGTACCATATTGGACTGTTTATAACGTCTGTTCAAATGGTGCTGAGCATGTCACATCGTTGCCTATCGTACCACTCCCTAGCATATCATCATGATGGGAACACCGGCCACAATAGAACCGTTACAATCCGGTTACATATCATGTTAAGGCAAACGAGGCCAGATAGGAGTGTTGTGCAGAAATTCAAAGAAGATATGTCAACAAACACAACACTGGTGTCATTATTCACTGCACATATACTTCGGAAGAGATCTGAGCATTTATGGACTTGTCTGATGTGCAATGAGGATGACCTGTCAACTAAACTAAACTGTGTTGTCTCCACCTTGGTTATTCTTGACCCTGAACTGTGACATTGATACACTATATGTATTTTGATTAAATGACAAACACAAGAAACATCAATGATAATACACTATACTACTTGAGAAAAGTTTTCACATAATGTGCTGGATCAATATATATCCTTTAATAAATGCATCAAAAAGTCAATAATGTCATTTTCAGAATAAGACAGAAACATACATGGACTGAGAGGTTACAAATAGTGTTATTGGAAGAAACTAAAAAAAAAAAAAGTACATTAAACAAATATATCTATAACAGAAGAAAATTACTTAAAACATTCTCACTCTGCCATCACACCAGCCCACTGCTTTGATGCATAATCATAAATCTGAGGGGAAAAAATTGAAAAATTAAATAATAAAAACATTCCCAAAAAAAAAAGATTTTTAAATTTATGAACATTTTTAAACTCAACATAGTATCTAATAATGAAATGCAAAATGTACAAATTAAATTCAAAACAATGAACAGGAACAGAATAAGTTATGACATGTACCTCGCCAGTAGGTCCCCAGAGGGTTATCTGATTGCGAGCATTGTATTCTAACAGAGCAATCTCAATGTCATCTGTGCCCCATGATTTAGCATCTGCAAGCCACTTCCCCACCAAGAAGCGGTCGTTTGAGGACAACAAGCGGTCCAAATCTGCCAAAAGATCGGTGATGTTCATTCCAGCTTGTCTGTGTCAGAAATGGTGATATTTATTTATTTAGCGTTCCTAAATTATTAAAAAAATGCACATCATAAATTAAAAAACATATACTTAATTTACTTTAAAGTGTACTTTTCTACAGGAAATAACTTTTTTTTTTATGAATCATGTTCTTTGCATTATCATCATCTGTGTCTGATCTTTTGGAATTCTCTTAATTGTCTCTTCTTGTATTTAGGTCATACAAATATATTAACCCATATTTGATGCAGAGCCACAATACCTGGTCAATGGGTGGATCTTGATTGTTACGTTAAAGGTGAGTGGCCCCATAACATGGCTGACAATATTTTTCCATTTTAAAAATTCATAATTATTGTGTAAACCATTCAACCTATTATATTTAAAAACAAATTATTTCAGGAGGTACCCTCGACATATGGTAGAGACTGGTAGGAAAATTTATTTTCTGATTTTATTGCGTTTTTTTTCTTTTTCCTCATTCCAGCACATTCTTCATGCCACTTTTTTAAATACATACATCTTATACTATTGTAAACATAAAAAGCAGTAATTCCTGAACCATTTCAACTCTTTCTGTACGTTATGCCAAAGCCTGCATCCCACTCATTTCAGTCAAGTCCATCTTGCTTCAGACTGTGTAGCCTAGCGTCATTCTCAAATTATTTCATGTAAACTTTGTTTCTACTTTAACATTAGTTATTTTATATAGTTTTTTGTAAACATTCTTTGCTGGAGAGTTCCTTCCTCCTTCTACATGTAGTGTTTACAAAGAAATTGTAAAAATTGTGTGATTTTCCATTCAGATTAGCAGTGTTTATCACCCAAAAAATCAGCTGATAAAAACGGCATTGATTAGTATTGATTATAATCTATTTAATGTCTTTTGAGCCGAAGACGGCACGCAGGGCAGAAATTCAAAACTCTGTGTTCGACGATCAAGCATCAGACCTTGCACAGAATCCGCATTAATCTCACCACATAATTCTGTTCTGGGTGAGTTGCTCAATCTCGGCAAGGGAGCTGATTGCTGTGGTTGTTGCCTTTCACCTCAGCGTTCTCTTTTCAGTGTTTTTCTATATCTGCCTCTTCTTTTTCTTTTACCCTCTGGTTCCCATTTGAAGGCCTGCTTTGAAATTCTCTTGTTGTCTCTAAACATTTGATTTGAAAATTCTGAGCATTGTTCCCATGCTTAGTAATTTTGATTTCCATATTTTGTCAAGGTTTCTGAAAGTCATTGCCACCATTGCTATTCTGATTCTAATCTCTCTCTCTGTGTCTCCTCCTTGATCTATGCAGCTTCCAAGATATACAAAGTGATCTACTCCCTCCACTTCTTTTATTTCAAGGTATATTTTTTCTTCTGGGCGAATTTGGTTTTTCATTACTTTTGTCTTTTCTTGGTTGATATCTAGTCCTATTTTTATAGCCATTGATGACATGGCATTTGTTTTTATGGCATCATATTCATGATGCCATGGAGAACTATGTCATCTGCAAAATCAAGGACCTCAAATTGAGATCCAAGTGTCCATCCATCTATTGCCTTTGTTTTGTCACCTGTAAAATATTTCTGCATTATGAAGTTGATGGCAATTCCAAATAACAAGGGAGATAATATACTCCTTAGTTTGACTCCAGTATCAATCTGGAACCATTCACTTAATCCAGCCTCTGTTCAAACTGCACATGAGAAGCCATTGCACAGATCTGTGATGACGTTAATGATTTTTGGTGGCAATCTATATTGTCTGAGTATGTTCCACAATGTCTCTATGTATGCTGTCAAAAGCCTTTCTGAAATCAATGATATCTAGAAGAAGCCACTTCTGCTTTTCTATATGTTCTTCTAATATAATTCTTAGGGTAATATATCAAGGCAGCTTCTTTCTTTCCCAAATCACTGAAATACTATTCGTGCTGTTTCGTCCAATAAATGTTTGTCTACAACACAAGTATTCAGCCCTACTGGGAGATACTTGCATTAATAGGAAAGTACAAATATACAATTTATTTCCGGTCTGTGATCGTTACCCTATGCTATAGTCATTGAGAACGTCATCGTGTAAGACACTACTGCAATAGCCAATTTTTTAGTTGGCTGCGTGGTAGTGTGCCAAGCGTTCGGCTTCTCGTGGCAAGGCGCGGTGCCACTGAGTACGGGTTCGATCCCACTTCGGACCATATATTGTTCTTCGTTTTTTTCTATTGTTGTTTGTCTGTCAATTTTTCCGAGTGCTAACACATACTTCTTTGTTCTATTATTCCCTATTATCGCCTCGGAAGTTCCCCATATAATAATATTTATGTATTATTATTTGTACCCAGTATATAATCACTGGGAACTACTATTCGTGCTGTTTCGTCCAATAAATGTTTGTCTACAACACAAGTATTCAGCCCTACTGGGAGATACTTGCATTAATAGGAAAGTACAAATATACAATTTATTTCCGGTCTGTGATCGTTACCCTATGCTATAGTCATTGAGAACGTCATCGTGTAAGACACTACTGCAATAGCCAATTTTTTAGTTGGCTGCGTGGTAGTGTGCCAAGCGTTCGGCTTCTCGTGGCAAGGCGCGGTGCCACTGAGTACGGGTTCGATCCCACTTCGGACCATATATTGTTCTTCGTTTTTTCTATTGTTGTTTGTCTGTCAATTTTTCCGAGTGCTAACACATACTTCTTTGTTCTATTATTCCCTATTATCGCCTCGGAAGTTCCCCATATAATAATATTTATGTATTATTATTTGTACCCAGTATATAATCACTGGGAACTACTATTCGTGCTGTTTCGTCCAATAAATGTTTGTCTACAACACAAGTATTCAGCCCTACTGGGAGATACTTGCATTAATAGGAAAGTACAAATATACAATTTATTTCCGGTCTGTGATCGTTACCCTATGCTATAGTCATTGAGAACGTCATCGTGTAAGACACTACTGCAATAGCCAATTTTTTAGTTGGCTGCGTGGTAGTGTGCCAAGCGTTCGGCTTCTCGTGGCAAGGCGCGGTGCCACTGAGTACGGGTTCGATCCCACTTCGGACCATATATTGTTCTTCGTTTTTTTCTATTGTTGTTTGTCTGTCAATTTTTCCGAGTGCTAACACATACTTCTTTGTTCTATTATTCCTATTATCGCCTCGGAAGTTCCCCATATAATAATATTTATGTATTATTATTTGTACCCAGTATATAATCACTGGGAACTACTATTCGTGCTGTTTCGTCCAATAAATGTTTGTCTACAACACAAGTATTCAGCCCTACTGGGAGATACTTGCATTAATAGGAAAGTACAAATATACAATTTATTTCCGGTCTGTGATCGTTACCCTATGCTATAGTCATTGAGAACGTCATCGTGTAAGACACTACTGCAATAGCCAATTTTTTAGTTGGCTGCGTGGTAGTGTGCCAAGCGTTCGGCTTCTCGTGGCAAGGCGCGGTGCCACTGAGTACGGGTTCGATCCCACTTCGGACCATATATTGTTCTTCGTTTTTTTCTATTGTTGTTTGTCTGTCAATTTTTCCGAGTGCTAACACATACTTCTTTGTTCTATTATTCCCTATTATCGCCTCGGAAGTTCCCCATATAATAATATTTATGTATTATTATTTGTACCCAGTATATAATCACTGGGAACTACTATTCGTGCTGTTTCGTCCAATAAATGTTTGTCTACAACACAAGTATTCAGCCCTACTGGGAGATACTTGCATTAATAGGAAAGTACAAATATACAATTTATTTCCGGTCTGTGATCGTTACCCTATGCTATAGTCATTGAGAACGTCATCGTGTAAGACACTACTGCAATAGCCAATTTTTTAGTTGGCTGCGTGGTAGTGTGCCAAGCGTTCGGCTTCTCGTGGCAAGGCGCGGTGCCACTGAGTACGGGTTCGATCCCACTTCGGACCATATATTGTTCTTCGTTTTTTTCTATTGTTGTTTGTCTGTCAATTTTTCCGAGTGCTAACACATACTTCTTTGTTCTATTATTCCCTATTATCGCCTCGGAAGTTCCCCATATAATAATATTTATGTATTATTATTGTACCCAGTATATAATCACTGGGAACTACTATTCGTGCTGTTTCGTCCAATAAATGTTTGTCTACAACACAAGTATTCAGCCCTACTGGGAGATACTTGCATTAATAGGAAAGTACAAATATACAATTTATTTCCGGTCTGTGATCGTTACCCTATGCTATAGTCATTGAGAACGTCATCGTGTAAGACACTACTGCAATAGCCAATTTTTTAGTTGGCTGCGTGGTAGTGTGCCAAGCGTTCGGCTTCTCGTGGCAAGGCGCGGTGCCACTGAGTACGGGTTCGATCCCACTTCGGACCATATATTGTTCTTCGTTTTTTTCTATTGTTGTTTGTCTGTCAATTTTTCCGAGTGCTAACACATACTTCTTTGTTCTATTATTCCCTATTATCGCCTCGGAAGTTCCCCATATAATAATATTTATGTATTATTATTTGTACCCAGTATATAATCACTGGGAACTACTATTCGTGCTGTTTCGTCCAATAAATGTTTGTCTACAACACAAGTATTCAGCCCTACTGGGAGATACTTGCATTAATAGGAAAGTACAAATATACAATTTATTTCCGGTCTGTGATCGTTACCCTATGCTATAGTCATTGAGAACGTCATCGTGTAAGACACTACTGCAATAGCCAATTTTTTAGTTGGCTGCGTGGTAGTGTGCCAAGCGTTCGGCTTCTCGTGGCAAGGCGCGGTGCCACTGAGTACGGGTTCGATCCCACTTCGGACCATATATTGTTCTTCGTTTTTTTCTATTGTTGTTTGTCTGTCAATTTTCCGAGTGCTAACACATACTTCTTTGTTCTATTATTCCCTATTATCGCCTCGGAAGTTCCCCATATAATAATATTTATGTATTATTATTTGTACCCAGTATATAATCACTGGGAACTACTATTCGTGCTGTTTCGTCCAATAAATGTTTGTCTACAACACAAGTATTCAGCCCTACTGGGAGATACTTGCATTAATAGGAAAGTACAAATATACAATTTATTTCCGGTCTGTGATCGTTACCCTATGCTATAGTCATTGAGAACGTCATCGTGTAAGACACTACTGCAATAGCCAATTTTTAGTTGGCTGCGTGGTAGTGTGCCAAGCGTTCGGCTTCTCGTGGCAAGGCGCGGTGCCACTGAGTACGGGTTCGATCCCACTTCGGACCATATATTGTTCTTCGTTTTTTTCTATTGTTGTTTGTCTGTCAATTTTCCGAGTGCTAACACATACTTCTTTGTTCTATTATTCCCTATTATCGCCTCGGAAGTTCCCCATATAATAATATTTATGTATTATTATTTGTACCCAGTACCTTTCCAAATCCTGCTTGTTTTTCATGCATATCAGTATCAACTTCATCTTTTATTCTGTTCATGATGATCTTAAGAATACTTTAGAAGCAACTGATAGAAGGGCATACCTCACCAGTTGTTGCAATCCTTGAGATTGTCCTTTTTTGGAATTTAGACAATTATACCTCTTTCCTACTGTGTAAGTACCTTTTTTGCTTTCCATATTGTGTTAAACATTTTCTGCATGTGTTTTAAGTTATGGTTATCCACTGCTTTGAGCATCTCAGATGTTATATCATCATCATCACCTGCAGTCTTGTTGTTATCCAATTGTCTCTACTTCGTTCAAGATGAAAAAAAAAAAAGTAAAGTACCCCCATCATGCCAAGTGGCAGCGTATAGGGAATATGGTGTTAGTGACCATAAATTTTACAGACCTTTGGCACATGATTTTTGGGGTAATGTGGTCAGTATTACGCCCGTGCTGCTTTACTTTCCCAGAAAAAATCTGGTACCCATTTAACGCTGGGTGAACCCGGAAGCCGTCGGTTGGGATCGAACCCTACCCCCTTGTCCTTTGTAGTCCAGTTCACTAACCACTGAGCTATCATGGCTCCCTTTCATTCAAGATGAGGTCATCTAAATTTATATCAATGTGAGGTTGGTGTGTTGGCTGTAAAATCTGTTAAATGCCTTGGTATTTGACGATTATGGATTTCCTTAAAGTATTCGACCATTATGACTATATTTCTTCACTTGATGTTAATGGTTTCACATTTGTTCATAACAGGTGCCTCACTAGATGTGAAAGTGTTTGTTAGACATCTTCTGTGTACTATAAAGAGTTTTACTATTACCCATCATTGCTCCTCTCTCCGCCTTTATTGCAAGATTATCTATAAAGGTTCTCTTGTCTACTCTATTCATGGAATCAGTTTCATTACAGTTGGGGCATTCCCATATCCACTCCATCAGCCATCCCAGCAATACTCAAATCATACTCTTCTGGTTGAGATTTTTACTTTGTTGTCTAGTTCTTAGTATGTAGCTTTTGCCATGTCTTTTCCAGGATCTTTCATAGCTGTCTTTGCTTCTCTCCTTTCTTGTTTCCATGTAAAGTCAGAAATCAATGTCCTTTTCATTTTCTTAAAACCAGCTCTTGATTCTGCTGATTTAATTAGTGCTGTGTGGTAAAATTCCCACAATTCATCTGTGGTCTTCTCATCTAGTTCAACAAGCTTAGTGGTTATTGAGCTTCAGGTTGAAGTTTCTATTAATGTTCTCATCTTTCAGTTGTGGCTGTCTATCTTCTGAGGTTTCAATTTTTGTGTGCAGGCTTTTCAGTTTCATTTTATCTTTCCAATTCATAAATTATGACCTCTATTAACATCTGCCCCTCTATATGCTCGCATGTCTTTCAAAGATGTTCTAAATTGCCTTTTAATTCACAAGCGGTTAATCTGGATTTTGGTTCTATTATCAGGAGATAGCCAAGATGTTGTGTGCATCTCCTTGTATGAGAATAATGTTCCATCTATAAATAAACCTTCTTTGAGACATAATGCAATTAATCTTTCGCCATTTGACTTGTATCAGTTCTTTCTTTCCCAATTGTCCTCTCAGCTCCCATGTTGTCTTTTCATACTTTGGCATTAAAGTCACCCATTACAATGAGAATATAATGCTTATGTATTCTACTTATAAGTTGTTGAAGTTGAAGGTAAAACTCATCTTTAATTTCATCTTCTGCCTCCTTTTTTGGTGCATAACATTGTGAGTCTTTCATTGATACAAATGCTAGAATTCAACCGATGAAAGCTGAAGAAGCCATTAATGTAACTTTTTCTAATGTTTCAAATATTGTTAATATCACAGCATCTAAATACCAACAATGGGAGCAATTATTTGAGTGATTTTCATTTGGATTTATTAAAAAAATAAAAGAAGCTCATGTTGGATACTTGCAACCAATAAGATTACAGAGAAGAGGAAATCAGTACATCAAGATCGTTGATGACAAAAGATAATTTACTTTTATGCTACATTAACACAAATTTCAAGGCTGCAAGAAGTTTATTAGAATGGGAACCCGTAAATAGCTGTCTGATACAAACACGCTACAAAACGAAATATGGAAGACTTTTAATTATTCAATGCTATGTGCCTACAAACAAAGCTGATGATGAAGTTAAGGACGATTTTTATAACCAACTACAACTTATAAGCAAAATACCAAAACACGATCTTTTAATTGTAATGAGAGACTTCAACGCCAAAGTGGGAAAAGACAACGCAGGAGTGGAACATGTAATGGGGAGAGGAGGGTGTGATACAACAAGTCAGAATGGAGAATGATTAATAGAATTATGTTTAATAGAAAATTTAGTTATAGGTGGGACATTATTTACACACAAAAATATACACAAAACAACATGGGTATCTTCTGATGATAGGAACTTCAAATCAAATTGACAACCTGTGTATTAAACAACAATTCAGATCATCATTAATAGATGTATGACATACAGAGGTGCTGATGTTAATAGTGCACCTGTGCATTGGGAAAGTAGGATTAAAATTTAAATGCCAACAGAAGAGATTGACTACACATAGAATTGATAGTCGTAAACTGAAAGATGAAGCAATCAAGAAAAAGTTTAACATAGAGCTAAGTAATTGTTATGCAGCACTCAGTGAAATAGACATAGATATCAATGAAATGTGGGACACACAAAGCAAAATACTAATGACAGCAGCAGAATCAAGCAACGGACTGAAGAAAATGGAAAAACAAGCATGGATTTCAGACACTACATGGAAATACATTAACGAAAGAAGAGAAGCAAAGAGAGCCATGACTAATGTAAAGACAGATCTTAGAAAGGTCTTGGTAAAAGCAATATACAAAGAATTAGACAACAAAGTGAAATGTTCAGCAAGAAGAGATACAAGAGCTTATATAGACAATTTGGCAGAGAAAGCAGAGACAGCTGCAATTACAGGAGACAGCAAAACTCTCTATACTGTACAAAAGTTGCTGACAAACACCTATACATCCAGTGGAGCACCAATTCTAGACAAATTTGGTTCAATGCTAACAAGCGCAGGCATAAAAGCACGTTGGGTGGAACACTTCAAAGAAATTCTTAACCGTCCACTACCCCACAATTTAATAGATTTTGAAATTGAAACACCAGCAGCAGAATTAGATATAAATTTAGATGACTTCACCTTGAGCGAAATTGAGACCTCCTTAAAGCGTATGGACAACAACAAGGCTGCTAGCGAGGATAAGTTAACAGCTGAGATCCTCAAGGCAATTGATAGCCATAATTTAATACACCTCCAAAAAATGTTCAACATCATTTGGAAAGCAAAGAAGGTGCCTCATTAGTGGAAAAAAATGAATCATTGTTAAGATCCCAAAAAAGGGCAATCTCAGAGGTTGTAACAACTGGAGAGGCGTGACACTTCTGTCAGTTGCCTCAAAGTTATTCTGCAAAATCATCATGAATAGAATAAAGGATACAATAGATACAGTAATGCGTGAAGAA
This sequence comes from Megaustenia siamemsis, assembly GCA_032433765.1. Classification (NCBI taxonomy): domain Eukaryota; kingdom Metazoa; phylum Mollusca; class Gastropoda; order Stylommatophora; family Ariophantidae; genus Megaustenia; species Megaustenia siamemsis. The sequence goes on along the minus strand of JAVIAB010000139.1, from coordinate 34,934,895 downwards.
CAGGCTGGGTTTAGAAAAGGGAGAAGCTGTCTTGACCACATTTTCACTCTACGACTTATATTGGAGGAACACATTGAGAAGCAAAAACCTTTTGTACTTAACTTCATTGACTTCAAAAAAGCATTCGACAGCATTTATAGAGATTCTTTGTTCAAAATTCTGAAGCAATATGGCTTACCATAAAAAATCATAAATATTATCAAAGACATGTATGATGGATACACATTGGCAGGTTGTACAGAGAAAGGACTATGCGAATGTTTTCCAATAGAAACTGGGTTAAACAAAGATGTATTTTATCGCCTTTGTTATTTGTAATTGTTATAGACTTAATAATGAAGAAATGCTGCACTGGTAATAAAGGCATCAAATGGATACAAGGAGACCATTTGGAGGACCTCAACTTTGCTGATGACTTAATCTTCATCAGCAGTCAGATAAAAACTGTGCAGGAAAACACAAATGAACTATCATCAATAGCCAGCAAAATTGGACTTGAGATCAATCATGAAAAAACTAAAGTCATGAAAAGCTTAATTCCAACAGGTGACAAAATATACATGGAAAATAATCCAGTGGAAGAGATCGACCACTTTATCTATCTTGGAAGTCACATTGATCAGGAAGGGGATACAAGTAAAGAAATTAGAATCAAAATATCTACAGCAGCAGTGTCTTTCAGAAGCCTTGAAAAGTTGTGGAAATCAAAACTCATCAGCACAAACACAAAACTTACACTATTCAAATCAAACGTACTATCTACCCTTAGGTATGCATGTGAGAGTTGGAAAACAATAAGAGACATAGAAACAAAGTTGAACGCATTCGAAAATAAATGTCTAAGGAAAATATTTGATATAGCATGGAATGAATTCAAAACAAATAAAGAAATTAGAGAAATTGCCAATCAACCACTAATATCTTCAGTAATCAAGAAAAGATGATAGTTATATGTTGGACATGTGATGAGGAGAGATAATAACTGAATAACTAAGCAAGCCCTCATGTGGGAAACAACAGGTAAGAGGAAAAGAGGCCAACCCAGAGAGACACTGAGAAGAACATTGATCAGAGAGGCAAGAGCAGCAGGGATCGGCTCCCTTAATGAGATAGAGTTGCTTGCATAGAACAGAGACAAATGGCGAGATTTGATAAAATATCTTTACAAGGATTGAAAGCTGCTAGAATAAAAATTTAGATAAGAGAAGGAGTATCTGGGTCTATGCCCTATGGGCTGGCTACAGCTCGAAAGGTCAATAGATAGAGATATAGAAATTGGTAAATAATAATAATAATATTATACATTGCTTTACCAATAAAAAAAAGATGCTACAAGACATGTTGAAAGAAAAATGGAGGATAAATGACCAAAACAAATGAAAATGTAAAATTGAGACTTAATGTAAAAAAAAAAAAAACAACCATGGAAGTGTCTGATAAACTCACATAATTATATCTGTGTTATTGTTCTTGAAGGCCGTAATCATGTTCATATAGTAGGCAAGAGCAACAATCTGGAGACTGTTTCTGGTTACATCTGTGATGTCATAGTGAAAGAGCTGACTTCCCTCCAAGTCATGAGCTGACTGCAGAAAGTTGTCCCAAGCCATAAAGAGATCTTCATGGTTGTACCATGCCTAAAACAGTTATTTCATTTTTGTTATAAGATAACTTGACAAAATATGGCTGGAAATTTAGAAAATATTTTGGTGATAAATATAATCAGCAAACAAAACAATATTCACACACTGACAACAGGAAGATTTGGGACCTGGATCAATCCAGAAACAACAGCAAGAATTGCCTTCTGAAGGAAGGTAAAAGAGAGGAGCAGGTCATATATAGCTTGATGGTGAATACAAAAGACAAAGATGCACAGTATGGACCAGAGTGATAGCACTCTGTGATGTATGGGTGGTTATGATGGGTGTGAGACTGATGGATGATTGCGGGTCTGTGATAAATAAATAGTTATGGGTCTGTGATTGGTAGACGGTTATAGGTCTCTGATGGATGAATTGTTATGTGCCTGTAATGGGTAGATGGTTATAGGCCTCTGATGGATGAATTGTTATGTGCCTGTGATGGGTAGATTGTTATAGGCCTCTGATGGATGAATTGTTATGTGCCTGTGATTGGTAGACGGTTATAGGTCTCTGATGGATGAATTGTTATGTGTCTGTGATGGGTAGATGGTTATAGACCTCTGATGGATGAATTGTTATGTACCTGTGATAGGCAGATGGTTATAGACCTCTGATGAACAGATTGTTATTTGCCTGTGATGGACGAATTGTTATGGGCCTGTGATAGATGGGTTGTTGTAGTACTGAGATGAATGAAAGATTATGGACATCTGATGGATGAATGGATGGATGAATGGACGGACGGACGGACTGATGGAGGGATAGACAGTTGTTTAAGTCCTGTTTCAATTCAAAACCAATCACTCATTTCCTCCTCTGTGTGAACTGCGCAAGTATAGCCATCATATATATATATATTATTATTATTAATAATATATACTATATAAAATGTATTAGATCTGCTAAACTCACAACATTTATTCTGTCATATTAACATTGAGAAACTATATTTGTTTATGCAGCAATACAATTTAATCATTTATGTGAGTAAAAGTGAAAATTAAAATTTTTTGGAGTACTTTTCATATGTGTTATATAATCGTATTTTATGCAACAGTGTGTGTGTGTATATATATATATATATATATATATATATATATATATGGGCCGCGATAGCTCAGTGGTTAGTGAACTGGACTACAAAGGACAAGAGGTAGGGTTCGATCCCAACTGACGGCTTCCGGTTCACCCCAGCCTTTAATGGGTACCGGATTTTTTTCTGGGAAAGTAAAGCGGCACGGGCATAATACCGACCACATTACCCCAAAAATCATGTGCCGAAGGTCTGTAAAATTTATGGTCACTAACACCATATTCCCTATACGTAACTTGGCATGACTGGGGTACTTTACTTTTACTTTATATATATATATATATATATATATATATACTATGGCGGATAGGTGGCAGGAACCGTTACGACTCACTCTGAAAAGAGTTGCTTGTTGCAGTTTCCTCATATTCCAAGTCTGGCTTGCAGCCAGAGCTACTGAGTTTAGTGTTTTGTGCACACCATGAATTGTGTTTTTCATCCGGATTGTTTTTTGATATGCCGATTGCTTATGATGAATGATGATATCATATGACGAAGGCCAGATAGTTGCATTCACTTTTGGTGCAGCTACACCTTATGTCTTTTGGCGTGTGCTGTGACTGCTATGATGTGGACTACAGCTACCTTTCTTTGTTTGGATCCTTCAAAGAGATGAGATGGTACTTTGGATGATTCCACTTGTACGGGCGGTTAAGCAATTATGGTTCATTTGCTGTGATACCGGGCCTTCAACTAACTATGTATATATATATATATATATATATATATTTATTTGCAGTCTTTCGCTCTTCTGTTGCTGCTATGTTGCCTAGTGTTTCTCTAATATTTCACCAATCCATCTTTTTTTTTTTTTGTTGATGCTTAGGTCTGGTATTCTCTAAGCATTTATTATAAAGTCTCATTGTGTTGTATTTTGATTTTTTTTTGGCCTTATCATGTGGCCAAACCATTTTATCTGTTGCTTCTTTATGTACTCAATGGAACAAATTATTCCCAGCTTTTTTCTCAGTTCTTCATTTCTAATCTTCTCTCAAGCTGTTTACTGTCATTCATCTAACACATTTCACCTCAGCAGTGATTTTTTTTTTTATGTTCTTGTATCTAGGGTCCAGGTCTGGCATTGGTTAAACAATGTTGGAATGAAGATTTTATTGGAGAGTGCCTGTTTTGCCTCTAGAGTCATTTCCTTGTTGGGCAAGAGTGGTGATAACTGTCTGATGATTTGACAAGTTTTGTTGCATTTTGAATCTATTTCTACTGTTTGTGAATGATTTCAATTTGTATTGAGTGCCTGTGCTGTTAAGTCTATTTAAATGTTCTTGTAGGTGTTCTATTATTCTATGCATTAGTGATTAATCATCTGCAAATAGAAGCTCGTTAATCTCCTCTGTCTCCTATGAGTTAGTTAACTTACATATGGATGTTTAGATGTAAACTTAACATGTCTAAAATGTGCAACGAGCTAGTCTTGCCATGCTATTGATATTTTAGCAAATTTACACACTGGACAAAGGCAACAATGAATAAATATAAAGCCCAGTGAAACTAAATCCTTGTTCCTAGTTGGCACTCGCAAAAGAAAGTCAGAAAAACATGTTCTCCAATTACTGAGGGATTTCATAACTAGATTGTCAAATCTATGTCACATCTAACGAGTGTGGTGTGAACTGCTGTGCACAACTACTTACTTCAGATCTAACACTGGAAGTAGGTGAAGGTCTCTGTGTGATTAGCACACGGTCAAAATCAAAGTGTCCATCAGTGGAATTGTAAACACTTCTCTAGTTGAAGATAAAACCAAAATGCACCATGAAGAAGAATTAAATTAAATTAAATATCTAATTCACCTATGCAAAATCAGACGTATATCAGCATAAAATTCTTTGAAAAACATGGAAAATTAATTTTTCTAAGCTAAAATAAAAATACGGGGATAAGCTCAAACACACTACATATATATTATGTAGGGCCGTGAGTAGAGCTGCAAAGAACAAGTAGTATAAGCATAAAATGGTATGGAAATATTGACTGGCTTGGATTTATTTGTTTTCAGTTTGTTTGTATTACCTGATGACAGCTTATGCCGAAACATCATAGTCTGTCTTGCCTTTCTATTAGTTTTACTGCTCCATACCATTTTATGTTTATTTTACATAAAATAAAAATGCTTTTTTTTTTGATTCATCACATGACGTCTGCACATGGACAGGTCATGGTTATATTAAAAGCGGCTCCTATATTATTTTGTATTCAATGTAAATTAAGAAATGTAATAAAAGTCCTAATGATATTCACAGTGTAAAAATATGAATGTTAAAAAAAAATAAGTAAAGAGCTCTATCATGGCATGTAGCATACAGAGAATATGGTGTTAGTGCCATATTTTTAATAGACCTTCGGCACATGATTTTTGAGGTAATGTGAGTAATTTTATCAGAGCCGCTTTACTTTACCAGAAAAAAATCTGGTACCCATTTAAGGCTTTGTGAACCTGGAAGCCATCAATCAGGATTGAGCCTGACCTTTTGCCCTTAGTAGTCCAGTTCATTAACAACTGAGCTATTGCGGCTCCAAAAATATGGATAATTTACTTTATTCCCCAGTGGATTATGGAGCCACGATAGCTCAGTTGTTAGTGAACTGGACTACAAAGGACATGGGGTAGGGTTCAATCCCAACTGACGGCTTCTGGGTTCACCCAGCCTTAAATGGGTACCGGATTTGTTTTCTGGGAAAGTAAAGCGGCACGGGTGTAATACCGACCACATTACCCCAAAAATCATGTGCCGAAGGTCTGTAAAATTTGTGGTCACTAACACCATATTCCCTATACGCCACTTGGCATGATGGGAGCTCTTTACTACTTTTACTTTTACCAGTGGATTATGGATAACTTCATATAAAAATCCCCCTAATAAAAGATTTTTATACAAACTCACCATTAGTAGCTTCCATGCAGCAATTACAGGTGCACTTTGATATCCATACCTTTGTTGTGCAAATGACTCGATCCTGAAGAAAGTAGACGATGACAAAATTCTTGGTACTGTTTGACTGTATACTAAGAACCACCAATTATATTGCACTATCTTAAAATTCCTACCAAAACATTCAAGAAAAACATTCCCAAAGTAGAAAAATTGCAATGAATATAATCATCAAAAAGATAAGCAAGGCACACATTTTAAAAACTCTGTAAATTGTCAAAATAGTGAACTAGAAACTTGTAGCAATGGAAACATAATAACACCAGACAGGGGACCAGCAAAGATATTGACAAAAGGATAAATAAGCCTTGAAAAGCTTCTGCCAGTCTAAACATCATTTGAAGATCTACCCAGTAAAATACATCAACCAAGCTAAGGATATGAATGAAAATTTAAAAGAGAAGGAAAAAAGGGGATTTATGTAGGTGAGGAACAAAACATAAGCAAAACAAAGTTGTGGCTCAGTAGGCCTTCAGCTGGTACAATTGACACAACACAAAAATATATAGATACACACAGAAATATTACTACATAACGTAATGTGCTAGACTGAGAGGAAAAAATATATAAAGCTATATTATATAAGGGTTGCATAAGTTTCAGTTTTTTTATGTCAATTTAAATGTTGAAGAACAAGAGAAAAAAAAAAAATTACAGGAAAAAAATATAAAATGTTATGCAGAACCTCGAGTGGAGCTGCAGTGAAAACATAAAATAAACAAATACTGGTTTTGAGATTTGACAAAAGCCTTTATTAGGTAAAACAAACAAACTATACAGATTAAACAAATAAATCCAAGCCAGGAAATACAACACAGATCTAAAAGATGGTGTAAAGAAATAGTAGAAAGAAACAGTAGCCAGGATTTACTAAGAGGTTGGTTATAAGGTTAACAGACAATTAGCCAGGTAGGATTTAATTGGACAAAAAGGATCCAAACAGTGATAAATTAGAACAAGGTTCATGAGGAAGGATTTAAGGAGGTGTCCCATAGAATATGATGAAAATGAGACAAAGAGGAAAAGCGATATAAGATAGGGGTGGCAAGGGGGAAGAAGAGCAAGAGAAATAACAAGGATAATGCAGGGAGGAATAAGGAAAGGAGACAGAAAAGAAAAGGAGAGAAGACCAGTGCTTAAAGAAAACAGTGAAAAGAGTTTAAACTTCTCAGTTAGAGAGTGCTAATTTGGGCTATGAGTCGGTTCTTCAACGTGAACCAACAGTGGGTATCAGAGGAACATCATTACCTGTTGTGTAATATTCTCATTTGGCTTCTGCAGTGTGTGTCCTATCCAGCACCATCGTCTTCGCTGTATCTCTTTATCCACTTCCATGTTTGTGAAGTTTTTTTCAGTTTATTTTTTTACAGTATGGGATAGCCAGTCCCATGCCCAACCCTTCTTAGTCGATTGCATGTAACCTGACTCAGAAATATTTCAGTAATATTTTTGCCAAACAAAATAAGCAGTCATGAACTGCTCAACTGGTACAAACAGTGAAAATACTTGCAATGATAACAAGCAAATGCTGGAGCTTGATAGGTCATATGCTTAGAAGAGCTACTAGAGGAAATCAATAAGAACTGCAGTAGAGCATACTCACACAATGCAGGCAAAAGAATGGCAGACAAGTACTATTTGATACAAGCTGGTGGAAGCAAGGATTAACAGTGTGACCAGGCTTGGAGCACTCTGCAAAGAATGGATATGAAGTGTGAAAAGTGGAGACACTTTGTTTATGGTTACCATACAAGACGTTGAAGATAATAACAAGTTAACAATGATTTATTATTCAGGTGAAAGACAAAGCATAAATAGTATAAAAACATTGGTATTATAATAGCATGTGAAAAAAATCCATGAACAAAAGAGAACACAGACTGATATAGATTTTATCCTTGTTTGGGCTGCTTTCTTTTTTTGCTTGTGTGTGTTTCCAATCATCCTTGAAATACCTATTATTGTATCATTTATGTTTAACTTTATTTGTCCATTTCAGTTTCATGTAAAAATCACCTCCTAAGCATTCTTATTTTAACATGCCTTCATGAAACTCTGATCACTTGTGTGTACATATTTTCCCCCAATTTTCATTAAAGAGCATGACTGTATTGCTGATTTTTTCACTGGTATGTTCTATTTTTCTTTACATTCTCTCTTAAACATCTAGCTCTCTTGCTTGTTGTCTCATTTACAATAATATTACTGCTGTTGCTTCTGACCATCTGATATGGAGTAATAAAGAATTTTACTGACAAAGGTTTGTTGAACCAAAAGATTGGTTACCATGTTCCAAAGTCATTGATTGAACAGTAAAATCTTTACATTTAAAATGAACATTTTAATGTTACTTTCACACCTGCACCAATGTTTTCAGAAGACCTTAATTACTTAAAAAGTATATCAGGCCAAGTTTAAGAAGTCATATAACTAATGAAAGGGAAGTAATTGTACTAGCCACTGATCCACATCTCTTGTTTCATTTCTCCAAGAGTTCTCCATCATAAACTCATATATGACCTCATTCTGGTTAATTCCTTCTGGTGTGAGACCTATTCCTATCATTGTTGAGTTTGGGAAAGTTCTTGCAACAAATGGACCCTGTGAAAGAAAATAGTCCAACAGTAATAATTATATTGAACTTGATAGAAAATTATTATTCAACTGCTGTAATTTATTTAATCAACCATAGCAGCCATCTATATACAATTTTATGTATTTCAAAATAAATTGGACAAATTACATTATTTGAAAGAAAATAACTGAAAATATGATATTTCATTTAGTAGATAAGATAATGAAATTCAATGAAAAAGGCAAAAGCAGCAGGACCTGATAATATACAGATAGAAATGATACAGGCACTAGAAGATTTTGGCATTGAAGTGATCACAGTCATATGCAATGACATATACCGCACAGGATACATACCAAATGAACTAAAAACATCAACTTTTATAGCATTGCCTAAAAAGAATGGTGCAGTTGAATGCAGCGATTTTAGAACAATAAGCCTAATGAGCCAGGTAACCAAAATTTTACTAAAAGTTATACAAGGAAGGATTCAGAATAAAATTAATAATGAACTAGATGAGCAGCAATTCGGATTCAAGAAAAACAGTGGGACAAAAGAAGCCATATTCAGCATGAGGACATTGATTGAAAAGTACATAGAAGTAAACAAACCAATATATGCCTGCTTCATAGACTACACCAAAGCATTTGATAGAATACACCATGAGCAACTTATAGACTGCCTAAAAGATATAAATCTGGATGACACAGACATACGACTGATATGTAATTTGTATTGGGAGCAAACAGCAATAATAAAATATAACAAGGAGAACTCTACACCCATTGATATAAAAAGAGGAGTAAGATAAGGATGCATCCTATCACCAAGCTTGTTCAATTTATACACTGAGCAAATCTTTAAAAACATCAATGAGATGCCAGGCTTTAACATTAATGGGAAGATAATCAATAACCTAAGATATGCTGATGATACTGTTCTACTAGCAGAAAATCCTAAAGATCTACAACAATTACTTAATGTAATAAACATGACAAGCAAAAAATATGGACTTGATATGAATATAAAAAAGACTAAAACTATGATCATAAACAAAGGAAATTCTCAAGACCTACAATTAAATATCACAGTTGAAAGAATTCATCTAGAGACAGTTCAGAACTACAACTACCTGGGACATACTATAACCAGTGATGGAAAATGTACAACTGAAATAAATAAAAGAATAGGTATGGCAAAAAGTAATTTCAATGCCATGAAAAATATACTAACATCAAAACAAATAACACCAGGGCTGAAACTAAGAATAGCAAAATGTTATATATTTCTCAATATTCCTGTATGGTGCAGAAACATGGACATTAGACCAGAAAACAGAACAGAAAATTGAAGCCTTTGAAATGTGGATTTATAGAAGAATAGGTAGAATTGGATGGAAAGAAAAGAAAACAAACGGAGAAGTTTTAAAACAACTAAAAATGAAAAAAGAACTACTAAACACAATTAGAGCTTGACAAATGAAATTTTTTGGTCATGTTAAAAGACACAACAGTCTAATAAAAGTAATATTAGAAGGGAAAATACAAGGTAAAAGAGGCAGAGGCAGACCAAGACTAACATGGACGAGTAACATCAAAAGATGGACAAGTCAGCCTATGGCAACCTGCACCATCAAAGCAAGCGACAGAGTGGAATGGCGCTCCATGGTAGCCAACCTTCAATGCGGAGAGGGCACTCAATGATGATGATGAGATAAGATAATGCTAAACAAACAATTCTTGTACAAGAATTGAAACAATTCAGTGGACAGAGAAGAAAACAAACAAGAAAACAAATTTAATTTCTAGGACACAAAAAGGCACAATAATCTGATAAAAGTCATCTGGGAAAAAAAAGGGGGGAGGGGGGATACAAGATAAATTATATGGAACCAAATAAAATAACTAAACTGAACTGACAACATAAAAAGGACAGAAAAACCTGTGGCAGTGTGCACCATCAAAGCAAGGACAGAAGGAAATGGTCTGTCTTGAAACTCTGATAATCTTTTCTGTCTGTTGTATATGTTGATGACAAGTTATCTTTTGTGAATTGGCTGAGGGTTTCTTTTAACCTCATATCATAAACTTCTTATATTTGTAACTTAATTAAATATTTCCTTATATGAGAGAGGGTAAAAAAATGTAACACTTTACTTGGAGATAATTAAGGCAAATGGGAATGCTATATATCATGTTGGATGAAATCCTTCATTAGTACATAGCACTTGCTAGGCTGTTTGAAAGAGAAATTGGGGATTTGATTATTGAACTGGAGATGTGGTTCAGGGCCAAATTTTGAGGAGTTCTATAATCAGGGCATCAGGAAGGTAAGGAAGCAATAGAAGTGCATTGCCTTGAAGGGTAAATATGTAGAGAAGCAAAGTTCACATCAATTTTTAGATTTATTTCTTTGTGTTCGCCAGCTTTCACTTCTAATGAAGCCCCTAGAGGCTAGGAACAGAATTTTGCTTGTTAGTCCATTTTTTTCTGGCAGCCCAGAGCACAGGGATCCCTCGCCACAAAGGGAGATAACTCCATTTTTGGAGATACTCATATTTTTCTGTCAATGAGTAATTGACGTTTCAAGCCAAGCTTCACTGCTGAGACCAGGGTGGTTGCTGCAGAGAGAAATCATAAATAAAAATCCCAACTGGTGCAGCTGGGATTTAAACTCACAACCTCTCTGTCTTGAGACCGGCATCTTGTCTCGAGACCAATGAGCCCCCAGTTGTCATATATGTGCCTCAGCTACTTCACACTAAAATTAAAAAATTTTTGTCTGACTCATGACAGTGTTTAATACACCACTGTATCAAGCTCTCTTTCACATGACACTCTTTGTGCCATGCACATGTGGGAAATTTTCAATATTAGTTGTGAAGACTAATAGTGTATCTTTACAATGATATAGATTCTTGTCAGCCTTAACAATTTCTTAGCGAAGTGTTTAATGTTTAATGATCGATGGCTTGACAAGCTGTCATTATAAAAAGTATTGTTATGGAAACAGCGCCATAGAATTTAGAAGCAGTGATCTCTGCAATATGTGCCATTTTGGCACGCAAGGTTTCTGTTTTTTGAGATTGTGGTTCTGCCCTATGTGCCGTCTTCGGCTCGAAAGGACTATAGATAGATAGAATCCTTTTATATTGTATTTTTTAGTATCTAAATCGCCAGACATTGGGAAGAGTTTATATATCTTGGAGTAATATAGATCAAGAGTGAAAAAAAAAGAAAGAGATCAGAAGCAGGATAGCAAAAGTAACAACAAATTTTAAAAACCTGAACAAAATGTGGAAATAAAAGATTTTAAGCAATAAAGCTAAACTTAGAATATTAAATGCAAACCGATCATTAACCTTTACCTATGAATGTGAAAGCTTAAAAACAACAAAAGAGATTTAGAAAAAAAAACTAAATGTTTTTGACAACAAATGCCTAAGAAAAATACTCTGTTTCTGTGTGTGTGTAATGGCGTCTTGACAGATGGTTGGTAGCAAACAATCATGATAAGTCATCAGTTTGGTAAAAATATTAGTGTCTTATGCTGGATGTTGCTTTGCTGAACAGTTTCTCTCATGGCTGAATCTGCCAATATGGATAGACAGATTCATCCACAGAATGAACAAGATGTATTCGTGGTGCCTGGCCTGTCTCCTTTCTCCTGCACCTTGTCTTCAAAATTTGTTATCAGCACTGCTTCGAAAGTTGCTGTGCCATTTCTTATTTTGTTCTCCATGAGCTACGATCTGCAGCCAGATTTTCCCAATTTCTTTCACTAATAGTGAATTACCTCAAGGAAGCCATCCAAACATCCTATATCTCAGCACTGGTCTACCCTTTGGTCTCATTTCCATCCTTTTGTCCACCACGCAGTATTTGTTTGGGAATATGAGAGTTTACCATTCTTCTTACATGACCCAACCACCTTAGTCTATGACTCCTAAGTGTTGCCATGATGAATAGGAGTTTGGCTTGTTGTAAGACAGAGTTGGTTATTTTGTCCTGCTATTTGATGTTCATAATCTTTCGAAGGCAATGCACATGAAAGCTGTTTAACCTTTTCTCCTGCCTTGCATAGGTGGTCCAAGTTTCTGATCAGTATAGAAGTATACTAAGCACACAAATTTGGTAAATTTGAATCTTAGTCCTGAGTGTTAATTTGGTGTTGGCCCATGCTCAATCTTTAAGTTTACCAAATGTGGAAGCTGCCTTTCCGATTTGGTAATTTATTTATTCTGCAAAGGAGTCTGTTTGTGACCATAAAACCTAGATAGGTGAACTTTCTCACAGATTCAAGAGGTGTGTTATTTAATGATATAGCTGCAGGGCTGGCTACACCTTGTTAAAGCACCACAGTCTTCTGTATACTTATTGACAGAGAGAATAAATCACATGATCTAGCTAGATTGTCAATCACTGACTGCAGAGCAGATTCATCGTGAGCAATCAGTGCTGTATCATCAGTGAGTAGAAGTTCTTTGATTAGGGTCTCAGTTGTTTAAAATTGTTACCTCAGATGTGCTACATTAAATAAGGAGCCATCAGATCTTGTACAGATGTAGATGTCTCCAAAGATGGTTTCGAACAGATTGTGTAGAAGGGCAGTGAAAAATATTCCGAATAGAGTAGGGGCAAGGATATATCCTTGTTTTACTCCACAGTTCATCTCAAAGAGCTGGAAAGATCTGCCATTGAACTAGATGGTGGCAGACATATTATTGTAAAACAACTTGATTATTTTGAGTAATGTAGGAGGGCAGCCAACATTTTCCAGCACCCTGTACTGACCTGCACTGCTCATGGTGCCAAAAGCCTTTGTGGGATCAAGTTGGTTCTTAACATTAAAAAAGGTAATGGTAGCACACAGATTGTTAAGGGAGCAAAATTCTAGAAGTCTCTGACCATTATAATTCATTTTGCATATACCATGATGGCCATAAATGATGGTTAGATCCAATGTGTGCATTTAGATTGCCCAGCACATAAAGTTGTTGTACTTCTGTGTACAATGGAATGAATTCAAGACTAATATAGAGATAAGAGAAATGGCAATGCAACCAATGGTCTCAACAATTAGGAAGAGAAGATGGACATATGTTGGGCATGTGTTGAGAAGAGACAACAAAAGAATTTCAGAACAGGCTATTCCATGGGAAACACCAGGATACAGAAAAAGAGGAAGACATAGAGAGACTCGAACAAGAACACTTAAAAAAGAAGCAAAGTTGGCAGATATAGTCTCATTGGAAAAGAATGAACATCTTGCCCAGAATAAAGATGAATGGTGAAAAACACATAAAGCCCTATGCAATGCCTAGCAGTGATGGAAGGATCAAGAATCACGAATCAATACTTGCATTCAAAATGTCTCATCTCCAGTCTGTTATTTTTTATTTTTACTCCCCTTGTTTGTCTTAAACTCTTGGTTTATTCTCAAAACATTATTTACTTCTTTTTTTTTTTTTTTTTTTAAACTGAACTAACCAGGGCTTCTAAAGCTCTTAAATTGTATTTCTGAGTTTTCCTGCCTCACCACAGAATAAATACAAAAATAATATTACATCAGATATTAAACAAAGGCAAAGAAATATTGATTATATAATTAACACAATAGAAGTCACAAGGCTGACCTTATTAATGATGTCCACTGCTCCATACAGCTCATCTGTACCACCAAAATTATGCAGCATGCACCAAATGAAAGGCTGACCATAGAAAGACTGATGATACAGATAAAGAGGGCTGATATCAGAAGCCAAATCAAGGATAATCATGCGACCCTGGCAAAAGAAAACAGATGAATTTAATAATCATTCACAGTTATGGAAAGTAGCTTTGACTTTACTTAAATAGGCACATGTTAAAAGATACAACAACAAAAATTATTGTTCCAGCTTTTTCTCATTTTTAGAGTTTACCAGAGCTTTCTATGTGGCTAGAGAATAAAGGCCACATGCCCAGTACATCACAACATGTCATGTTCAGATTATAATTTATATTTCAACCTTGACAGAAGACACTTTTTGATCCTACTGTGATTTGAACCCACTTAATTACTGCCCCTTATATTTTTGCCAAAGTTCCAATGGAATCTACTTGTTCTTGCTTGAGTAACACTTCAAAGGAATACAGGACAATAAGGTTAAAATACTATAGCTCGTTTCAAAACATATGCCCAACTTCAAAACGCTATTACTCTCTAACCGTTTGTTAAATACTTTTGAAATTTTCCAAATGTTATTAGAATGCAAAAGACCCTTTAAATGTATATTTAACAAATATCTTGCAGCTGCAGTTTTCTTAAAGCGGCGATATTTCTTTGATGTTTGTCAAAATTGTAAATTGTGAAGCCCTAAAGAATAGAAATTACCGTAGTTGCTGGTCTACGATTAATTTTCACTAGGTAAAGGCGTGGCCGTAATGGGGAAATAACTGGATAAAACAAAACACCAGGACAATTATTGTCTGCTCAGTTCGAGGACGGACGATAATATCAAGCTGTATGTCCAATTTTCATAGTTGTGTGGTCCTGAAAAGGACCGTTTGTTGAAATAATTTAAGGTAATATAGGGGCCAACATTGTGGGGGCTATATACTTTCATTCTGAATCAGACGAGTCTAAAAGATTAATAACTGTTTGGGGTTGAACATTCCACAAACCATCATTTTTCCAATATTCCTCTTCCTGTTTTAAGACGTGGTCTTCACATTTAGCCCAATAATCTTTGTCTATATTTAATAAAGCGAGACTAGCAAGAGTCTTTACATCACATATTTTGAATATTGTATTTTCATCTGCCACTTGTCCTTTTAATTTTGCCCAGATTAGTTCTATTGGATTTAAATGAGCATGGTAAGGTGGCAGCCTCAAACTTATATGACCGTGCTCTGGATAATCTTATCTATTTGAAAAATCTTTGTCCTGTTTTTGCTTTACTAGAGATAGTAATTCAGGTTTTAAGTACGTGTTATTAAATTGTATGTGCTCCTTTGTGAGCCATATCTTAATAGCATCTTTTGTACTGGATGACGTCGGGACTTTATCTTCAAGTGCAACAATGTTGTGGTACGCTGCATTGTCCATTTTTAGGCAAGATGGTCGATCTAGTGATGGGAGAACAGAATTTTCAATCCAATGTCTAAATATGTGACCATTCATCTCAGAGTGATAATCCCGATTGTCTATGGATTTTGAAAGAAAAATGAGCTCTACATTCTGTATTAGTCCATGTTGTCGACTACCTGCATGAGCAATTATCAAGCGCTGTCCTTTGCTGCTAGGTATTAATCTCTTAATCTTTCCATCTGATGACTGCCATTCCCTTTGGTTAGTGTGGTGAGCATTGATCCATGTTTCATCCAAGTACACAATATCATAACCTTGCTTGCGCACCTCTTTTACACGTAAGTACTTGCTTCTCATGACTACTATATGTGGCTTCTCACAGATGTTTCGTCCATTGGAATACTTTCTGAATGTAAAGCCTGCAGCTCTCACATTCCTCCATAATGTAGACTTTGATATTTCAATACTGTTGTTCTTTTTCAGCGATACTTTTAATTTTCTTATTGTAACAGTTTCATTCATACCCAACATTTTGCGAATTTCACTTCTAATAAGTTCACTGTCGAAATTATCCAACATTTTTGCTCTTCCTTGTGATTTTGTATATTTGGAACATTGACGGTCACGTGCTTGAATCCAGCGATTAAATGACCGTTTAGATAAATCCAAAATGTGTCTTGTCCTATTCTCAGGGTTTTCTAAAGAATGAAATAATCTTCCTCGTTTAGCCTCTTTGCAAAAATAGTCATACATTTTATTGCGATGTTTTGTAAACTGCAGAATTTCATTTTAAGACTCATGATAAATGTTAGCGTTCCACGTATACACCTATGGATGAACGGAAATGGAACACACAATGCCTCATGTTTTCTACAAGTGTCTAATTGTGTCAGACAGCTCACGTTTAAAGCGTGCAAAATCGTAAATTTGACCGTGTATAGATTTGTAATCGCTATTTTTAACTTAAATACTGTAAACACTAAGTTTTGACTACATCAATGGGTCGTTATAAATTTATATAAATCAAATAAGCAATAATAATAACCAAATGTTTGTTTTTAATGAAATTAATTCCCTGTTGGGTTCTAATCATTATAACTTTACATGCAAATTTTGAAAAAATTACAAAAAGCGGTTTAAAAGATATTGATTTTAAAAGTTGGGCACGACTTATGAAACAAGCTATAGGTAGTGTTTCTTTTCTTTTTCTGACAGTCAACAATGAGTATAAATTATGTTAGTCCTGGAAAAAATATTTTAATCTTATAAATATGTGGGTCTATTACTTACTAGTGGAACTGACGTAACAAGAGCCTTCACTTGAGCAGGTTTCCAGAAGGAGTAGTCCTGGAATAACCAACCCATCATCAGCCTAATTTAAAAAAAAGCATTATGTCTTCATTTACCACTTTGTTCACATATTCATGTTTAAAAAAATAATACTGTTTAGTTTGGTAGAAAAAATAATTTACTGGAACTGTGAGATTATTGACGACCCCCCCCCCCCCCCCCCCAAAAAAAAAAAATAATAATAAAAACAAACAAAATATGCATTCAGTAAAATCTAAACATCCAGAAAAAAATCTATTAATTATTTTTAATAATACAGAAAGACCTGTACAGTAAATAATAATTTTTTTTTTGGGGTATAAAAATAAAACAAATAAACAAACATGAAGAATGAGGTGAAAATCCATACCAAACAGCTTGAGCATCACCTGCCAACATGGCATTAAAGACAGCACTTCCTGCCTGCCTTAAGTATTCTGAATCGCTGTCAAAAAGTGAATGTCAGTAAAAATGTATTTACATAACAAATGTTAATTAAAATATGTTTGTAGAAACAAGACAAGTGATAAGTTTACATACTTTCTTTATAGTAAAAATGGTGAACATCTTTAGAAGTTATACTCTACATCTTACAATCCACTTTGTTCTTCTTACTCTTATGAAAATTACAGCATCTATCATCAAATACATAAACAGCAATATATTCCTGATGCAGATAAAGCAAGCTTTTTAATAATAAATCAAAGTTAGCAAATACAAATGTGAACATGTCATTTCTTACTTTGAAGCAGGGACCATTTCATTGAAAGTGTCACAATTATAGATGTGATCTGTTCCAAACTCATCTGTTATCTGCATGAATTAATTAAAATCATTAAATCAAATACATTAAACAATTATATATATATATATATATATATATATAAACAAAATTGTGCATTAATTAGACCACACAATTGTTAATATTTCCAAGTACACCCAAAAATAGTTCACATTAAAAATTCCAGGAGAACTGCTCTGTCTCCTATAATGACTAATAGAGTGCAAGCATATATTTTTTTATTGATATCATCATCATGTGCCATACCGGTTGGCGTAGGCGATCATGTCCCTCCACAATCTTCTATCTACACTGCATAGTATCAGTTCTGTTGTTGACTGTTTTTCATGCCATGACACCAAGCTATCAAGTATTTTCTCTCTTTGTCGCCCGCGATCTCTCTTTCCTTTTATTTTGTCAGCTGTAACCAAGTATTCCGACTTTCCTCTTCTCATGATGTGCCCGAAAAATGTTGATTGTTTCTTTCTGATGTTTTTATTTTAAGAGCTCCCTTTTTGTGTTGGCCTCTTTGAGAACTTCCTCATTGGTCTTTTTAGCTGTCCAGGGAACTTTCAACATTCTTCTGAGAAATCCCATCTCTGTGGCCTCTAATTGTCTTTTCATTTGTTGTTATTGATATGCATTGGCCATTACTGCTCTGTTATGCAATTAACACTCCTGACTCACACATCTTCAAAAAACCTTCAATTGAAATTAGATATTTTACTAAATAAAGATAATAATTCTATATTAAGCAGGACATTTTATAAGGGGGAAAAAAACCACATTATATATTGAGAAAATTACAAAAAACAATTTTAAAATCATCATTATTGTCACTACTTACAGCTTCAATAATTAGCTGTCCTATTTGCTGAAATAGCGGATCCTGAAAATCCAGGAGGTAGTTTCTGAAATGGAATTTACAGAATTTACTTTTAGAGATGTCACCTAAATAAGTAACAACATACTCTCATTTCATGTTTTTCTTTCCTAGTTATTTATTGAATCAAATACTTCTTTTAAAAAATACTCTATAGAATTGCACTCTTTATTTTTATCTCTTAGTAGACACCAGACTAAAACGCAGTGCAACCCTGTTTGAACACACCATTTTTCAGCACACTTTTGTACACATAAGTTTCAAGAAATTTAGCGATATATCTGCTGTTTGTCATTGTTTGGTCAAGTAGAATATATCAAAATATTCAAGAAAGGCTGCTCTTTAATTTACACTTTTATGATCTGTTTGCATTAAGAAAAATCTCATTTAAAATGTGCTATAGTAAGTTATTTAATTCCAACAAGTGACAAAATATACATGGAAAACAAACCAGTAGAAGAGATCGATCACTTTATCTATCTTGGAAGTCACATTGATCGAGAAGGGGATACGAGCAAAGAAATTAGAATCAGACTGGCTAAAGCAGCAATGTCTTTCAGAAGCCTTGAAAAGTTGTGGAAATCAAAACTCATTAGCACAAACACAAAACTTAGGCTATTCAAATCAAATGTACTATCAACCCTTACGTATGCGTGTGAAAGCTGGAAAACAACAAGAGATATAGAAACAAAGTTGAACGCATTCGAAAATAAATGTCTAAGGAAAATACTTGGTATAGAATGGAACGAATTCAAAACAAACGAGGAAATTAGAGAAATCGCCAATCAACCACTAATATCTTCAGTAATAAAGAAAAGACGATGGTCATACGTTGGACATGTGATGAGAAGAGATAATAATCGAATAGCAAAGCAAGCCCTCATATGGGAAACAACAGGTAAAAGAAAAAGAGGAAGACCCAGGGAGACACTGAGAAGAACATTGATGAGAGAGGCAAGAGCAGCAGGAATCGGCTCCCTCAATGAGATAGAACTGCTTGCACAGAACAGAGACAGATGGCGAGATTTGATAAAATATCTTTAAAAGAAAACTGCTAGAACAAAAATTCATATAGGAGAAGGTGTATCTTGGTCTACGCCCTATGGGCCGGTTACGGCTCGAAAGGTCAATAGATAGATAGATAGTAAGTTAACAAACAAAAAAACCCCAACAAAATGCAAACTAAATCTCCACTATAATATTTCTAATCAACAGTAACATCAAAATCTTACTTATCATAGTTTATCAAAATATAAATATTCATATTTTACATTAATTTCAATCATTTTAAAACTCAAACAAAATATTTGTTACCATTCACAGTGATAGGGTGTTACAATTTGAAAACAAATAAATTCATTTCACCTATCACTATACTGTATAAATCCTTTGATCATCAAACTGAAAAATCCACTTTAATTTTGAAATTATACCTATAGACAACAAAAATCCACATGAATTCATCAATTTAAAGCACAAATAACATATCTAAAACATGAAAAATCGTATACTATAAGAATTGGTAAAGAAACTGTATAAAATGTTTACAGAGCATCACAAAATGATCAGATGTCGATGAGTTTCAGTTACATTTTTGAAACAAAATAGTGAAAAAAGATAGAACACTACACCATATTCTAGGACTAGCATGCAGTAATATATGTAGTGAATTTTAAAGTACAGATTAATTTAAATTGCAAAAATGGCTATTTTTAATGGAACAAACACAGTGTGGCACTGTCAGTGGCTGAATGTCCGTTACAGCATGTGGCCACATACCAATATTAGATTAGTCTCAAACAATTGTTTTCTCAAACAATTGTTTTCGAGTGGAAGACTTCAAATATTGAAGTTCAAATAATTAATTCTAATGGATCAGTGTTGAGAGTGACAATCCATATTTTCTCCAGCCTGTTAATTTTCGTCGTACTGACAGTAAGAATTGTGAGGGCATACTTGATTGGTGTGAGGAATAGTCCCTAGAATAGAAGGGTAAGTAGCCTCTGCTCGATGTTGACAGATGCCATGACCTTCAAGGTGGCTTATCTTTTGCTGGATTTTGTTATCACATTCTCCAAAAAAAAAAACAGGCTGTGATCAACCTGTCCCTGGTCACCTCATCAGCTCTCATTCATACCACACCGTGTTTCCGTATTAATGATATGATTATTAAGGGACAACCATGCAACTGAAGCTTTATTAGGATTAACTAATGCACTTGATACTCCACACCAGGAAGAAAAGTGTTCCTTGTTGCAGTTTCCTCATATTCCAAGTCCGGCTTGTTGCAGGAGCTACTGAGTTAAGTGCTCTGTGCACACCATGAGCTGTGTGTTTCATCCGTTTTGATCATGTTCCGATATTCCAATTGTTTACTATGAATGCTGATATTGTATGACAGGGAACAGTTGGCCGTGTTCACTTTCTGTGCGGTTTCGCCTTATGTCTTTTGGCGTGTGCTGAGACTGCTATGATGGGGACTACAGCTACCTTTCTTTATTTGGGAGATGAGTTAGTAATTCGGATGATTCCACTGACACGGGTGGTTGAGCAATTATGGATTTTAATTCGTTTGCAGTGATACGGGGCCTTCCATAACCAAATAACCAAAATAACCAGGAAGAGATGCGATGGAGTTCGTTTTGCAGTGTGGAGGTGATTTCCAATCTATCTCTTTCCTGTCGATATACCAGAATGTCATCAGCAAAAGTCATAGTTCTTCCCTTCCCATCCAGCTGTTGTTCCATGATTGTGTATACATTAAATAGAACTAGTGACAATGGTGAGCCTTGTGGCAGGCCTGAACAAATGGATGTTGGCTCGGATGACCAACTTCCACATCTGAATATTACCTTCCTCTGAAACAGTGCTGCAGCAATTTATCTAATGAGGAAGGTTGGCACCGCCAGTTTGAGGAGCATGTGCATGAGGTATTCAAATAGTACTCTGTTGTATGCATCCTCCAGATCTATAGCAGCAACACATGTCTCCTCTAGTCTGTGGAAGCCTTAAAAAATGTAATAGGTAGAGACTGCCGTATTGAGCCATGTCTCTTTGTTATACCTGTAACCTCCAAGTGTGGGTGGGAATGCACGTATCTGTTCAAAGTGACAGGTGAGTACACAGGCAACTATTTTCTCCAGTAGCTTCTTTGGTCAGTCTACTAAATGTAGCGGGCAAGCAGGGCCTTCCCTTTGCTCTCATCAGATTTGTGCCATATCTGGCCTATGCTCTGGAAGTCTGGTATGTCTCTGTGTCGTTTTGTGCCATTCATGTTCTGATGAAGGTGCCAGAATGTGGCTAGCAATTTTTCTGAGCATACTTTTTTGTAGAAATCATCCCATATGGCATCTTTAGCCTGCTTAGCATAGTTTAAAGTGCATCATTTTTTGGTCGACCTCTTCTTTCTGACGCTTCAAGAGCTCACGCTGTGCTGTTCCATTCTTTCTGGCTTTCTGCCATGTTTTGGACATATGTTTCTTGTTCCGCCAAGCTTCCTCGACTTATACATTCCACCAGGGCGGCTGCATCCATTTCTCTTGTGTCCTGCAAGGGGCACCCTGTTTCCTATGTCTGATTTCGCTAATGACATCCTGGTCTGTGTTCTCATAGTGGAATGTGTTGAGCTTTCTATTATGGCTTCTATTTCTGCCTTTCTCAGTCAGGATGACACATGGATAGTGATCACTTCCATGGAATCCCAGTACACTTCACCTGCAAACTGGTGCGAAGGTGGAAAACACCAGTACCAGGTCTATGACACTATCAGAGTCCCTGTTCGAGTGGCCATTCTAGTTGCCCTTCCATCATCCAAGCACACTAAATTGGCTGACACCAGTGTATTCTCTAGGTCCTCTCCCTACTTATTGGTTATGATATTACCCCACTGGTTGCTTCTAGCATTAAATTCTCTGCAGAAAATGATGCTCTCTTTGAACGCGAAGAGATTCTGCAAGTGTTGTGCATCCACCTTCCCATTACAGGCATACATATTTACAACCACAAAAGGAACCGGAGTCTGAACCCTAACCGTATGCACTTGCAATTCTGCACTGTCCCACGCAGACATATCAAACTCAGCAGCCATAATGTTGTTTTGCACAAGGATGGCCTGTCTATTGTAGAAACAGTGAAATCCAGGGGCACTAACTGTCCTATCACCAAGAAGTGTTTTTGCAAAATCATTATATCAGCGCCGCACAATAACTTATGGACCATCGTTGATTTATGGAAGCACAGTTCCACTATGTAATGCGCACATACTTTAGGCCTAGCCTCTCGCACTTCAACCATTTACACATTCCAGCACATTCTCCTTTTCTTGTTTTCCTTCTTGGATGTTGTCGTTTAGGCTTCATCTGAATACTTCTTGTCATCATTGTCGATTTTGTCGCTGAAAGTCGATGATGTTAATGGTCTAGACTCACATGCACTGACTCAGTCGCACAGTCCAGAACCCATTTCGACATAGAGAGACCAACCCCAGTCAATCAGCTCTTTAAAACGTGAATGCACCATGAGTTGTTTTTTTATTTATTTAGAAGCACCCATTAATGAAATCACACTTCCTTGCCAACAAACCGGCAAAAAGACACCACTATTTTGGGATGAACTGGAAGCACAATCCAAAACAAAAAAAACACGAGTTCTACTATAAAAAACAAAAATTCTTAATGAGATATTAAACTTCTAAAGACATAAATGCATACAGCCTTTTTTTAAAAAAAACAAAGTACCAATATTATATTTTGATCTGGAATTATAAAGAATTTGGTGGGTGAATTTTTTTAACAATTATTTTACTTGTTCTTTAAAAAAACAAGTAAAGTGCCCATCATGCTAAGTGGTGTATAGGGAATATGGTGTTAGTGACCATCATTTTTACAGACCTTTGGCATATGATTTTGGGGTAATGTGGTCGGTATTACGCCCGTGCTGCTTTACTTTCCAGAAAAAATCCAATACCCATTAAGGCTGGGTGAACTGGAATTTGTTCATCAGGATCGAAGCCAACCTCTTGTCCTTAGTAGTCCAGTTCACTAACCACTGAACTATCGTGGCTACCACTTGTTCTTCTATCTATCTATTGACCTTTCGAGCCGTAACCGGCCATAGGGCGTAGACAAGATACACCTTCTCCTATATGAATTTTTGTTCTAGCAGTTTTCTTTTAAAGTATTTATCAAATCTCGCCATCTGTCTCTGTTCTGTGCAAGCAGTTCTATCTCATTGAGGGAGCCGATTCCTGCTGCTCTTGCCTCTCTCATCAATGTCTTCTCAGTGTCTCCTGGGTCTTCCTCTTTTTTTTACCTGTTGTTTCCCATATGAGGGCTTGCTTTGCTATTCGATTATTATCTCTTCTCATCACATGTCCAACGTATGACCATCGTCTTTTCTTTATTACTGAAGATATTAGTGGTTGATTGGCGATTTCTCTAATTCCTCGTTTGTTTTGAATTCGTTCCATTCTATACCAAGTATTTCCTTAGACATTATTTTCGAATGCGTTCAACTTTGTTTCTATATCTCTTGTTGTTTTCCAGCTTTCACACGCATACGTAAGGGTTGATAGTACATTTGATTTGAATAGCCTAAGTTTGTGTTTGTGCTAATGAGTTTTGATTTCCACAACTTTCAAGGCTTCTGAAAGACATTGCTGCTTTAGCCAGTCTGATTCTAATTTCTTTGCTCGTATCCCCTTCTCGATCAATGTGACTTCCAAGATAGATAAAGTGATCGATCTCTTCTACTGGTTTTTTCCATGTATATTTTGTCACTTGTTGGAATTAAACTTTTCATGACTTTAGTCTTTTCATGATTGACCTCAAGCCCAATTTTGCTGGCTATTGATGATAGTTCATTGTGTTTCCTGCATCGTTTTTATCACGATGTTGTTCTTTACTCTATAAATATCAGCTCAATATTATATTTCCAACAAATATTCCCTCTTTAATTTAATATATAATATGATAAGTAGGTTTAATTGAAACACTAAATATACAAAAGTTGAATTTGATGACATAAGTAGTTCACATATCTATCTATCTATCTATTGACCTTTCGAGCCGTAACCATAGGGCGTAGACCAAGATACACCTTCACCTATATGAATTTTTGTTCTAGCAGTTTTCTTTTAAAGATATTTTATCAAATCTCGCCATCTGTCTCTGTTCTGTGCAAGCAGTTCTATCTCATTGAGGGAGCCGATTCCTGCTGCTCTTGCCTCTCTCATCAATGTTCTTCTCAGTGTCTCCCTGGGTCTTCCTCTTTTTCTTTTACCTGTTGTTTCCCATATGAGGGCTTGCTTTGCTATTCGATTATTATCTCTTCTCATCACATGTCCAACGTATGACCATCGTCTTTTCTTTATTACTGAAGATATTAGTGGTTGATTGGCGATTTCTCTAATTTCCTCGTTTGTTTTGAATTCATTCCATTCTATACCAAGTATTTTCCTTAGACATTTATTTTCGAATGCGTTCAACTTTGTTTCTATATCTCTTGTTGTTTTCCAGCTTTCACACGCATACGTAAGGTTGATAGTACATTTGATTTGAATAGCCTAAGTTTTGTGTTTGTGCTAATGAGTTTTGATTTCCACAACTTTTCAAGGCTTCTGAAAGACATTGCTGCTTTAGCCAGTCTGATTCTAATTTCTTTGCTCGTATCCCCTTCTCGATCAATGTGACTTCCAAGATAGATGAAGTGATTGATCTCTTCTACTGGTTGTTTTCCATGTATATTTTGTCACTTGTTGGAATTAAACTTTTCATGACTTTAGTCTTTTCATGATTGACCTCAAGCCCAATTTTGCTGGCTATTGATGATAGTTCATTTGTGTTTTCCTGCATCGTTTTTATCTGATTGCTGATGAGAACTATGTCATCAGCAAAGTCCAGGTCCTCCAAATGGTCTCCTTGTATCCATTCGATGCCTTATTACCAGTGCAGCATTTCTTCATTATGAAGTCCATAACAATTCCAAATAACAAGGGCGATAAAATACATCCTTGTTTAACCCCAGTTTCTATTGGGAAACATTCGCTCAGTCCTTCCTCTGTTCGAACTGCACATGTGTAACCATCATACATGTCTTTGATAATATTTATGATTTTTGATGGTAAGCCATATTGCTTCAGAATTTTCCACAAAGAATCTCTATGAATACTATCAAATGCTTTTTTGAAGTCGATGAAGTTAAGTACAAAAGGTTTTGCTTTTCAATGTGTTCCTCCAATATAAGTCGTAGAGTGAAAATGTGGTCAAGACAGCTTCTCCCTTTCTAAACCCAGCCTGTTCTTCACGCATTACTGTATCTATTGAATCCTTTATTCTATTTAGGATGATTTTACAGAATAATTTGAGGCAACTGACAAAAGTGTCACGCCTCTCCAATTGTTACAATCTCTAAGATTGCCCTTTTTGGGATCTTAACAATGATTCCTTTTTCCATTTATGAGGCGTCTTCTCTGTTTTCCAAATGATGTTGAACATTTTTTGGAGATGTATTAAATTATGGCTATCAATTGCCTTGAGGATCTCAGCTGTTAACTATCCTCTCCAGCAGCCTTGTTATGGTCATTAGCTTTAGGTGGTTTCTATTCACTCAAGGTGAAGTCATCTAAATTTACATCTAATTCTGCTGCTGGTGTTTCAGCTTCAAATCTATTAACTGTGAGGTAGTGGACGGTAAGAATTTCTTTGAAGTGTTCCGCCAACGGGCTTTTATGTCTGCGCTTGTTGTTAGCATTAATCCAGATTTGTCTAGAATTGGTGTTCCACTGGATGTATAGGTGTTTGTCAGCATCTTTTGTACAGTATAAAGAGTTCTGCTGTCTCCTGTATTGCAGCTGTCTCTGCTTTCTCTGCCAAGTTGTCTATATAAGCTCTTGTATCTCACATATCCAAGACAGAAAATTCCATCCAAACCAGCAAAAACAATTCTGAAGTTAAAAATTTAAATAGAAAGAGATAGTCTTATAGGATGTGTTTTGCTGTCCTGTTTGTTTTGGAGTGCATGAAGTGTCTCATTCTGTTGCTGCCAGTAAAGTCATGATTAAAAATTTATAAATATTTTACACCAGTAATCCACAGACAAATGTTTTATTAACAGTACCACATCAATCAGTATGGAATAAGCAGAAATCCCTACAAAAAAACAATAGTGGACTAACCCAGAATATGTTGAATTGAAGCCAACCCAACGAGGCATGTGTGTGACATTGGCATGTGGAAATATCCTGAAAACAGATGTTAATGCAGTAGAAATATACATTAATTAGCCTAGGCTTTTGCATTGTATGTGTTCAGATATAACATTTACACATAACACACAGAGAATTGAACAACATTATTAAGCCTTCTCCCACTGTCAGACGACACACATGGCTCACAGCAAACATTATCATAAGCCCCTACTTTGGGAGAATCTCTCAATAAGAGAAGCGATTCCTGCTATATGTGTCTCTCTTGGCAGTGTTTTCATTGTCTAACAAAGTTCAGCTGCTTTTTTTTTCCCACTGAAGGACTTGGTTTGTGATTCTCTTATTACATGGTCAACATATGCCCACTTGCTCTTGCTGATTATTGATGAGACTGTTGGATGCATGGTAGTTCCACCTCGACAAAATATAGCACATAGGGCAGAAATCATAACTTTTCATGTCTGGTGATTCACTGCTAGGTTATACATCCATATTTTTTTTAAGAGAAACTTTATAAAAACCTGTACAAATGGGGAAAAAATGTACACATTATTTTTAGTGTTAATTTATAATAATAAAATAATTTTTTAAAATAATAATAACCATAAGCAAGCAATATAACTATCAATTAATATGGCTTGCTCCATCTTAGCCAAGATGCTTCCCTTAAATTATTATTATTAAATGCGAATTAACAGAGAGATCATTTTCAAATTCTGTACACATATATTTAAATGGATGCTGAAAATTTAATGTTTTTAACTCTGCACTTGTAAATTAATAATTAAAAATATTGAAAAAACACACCAACTGCATTCAACAGCAAATCCAGCGTCCTAAAAACTACCATGTGCATTCCATAAGAAACTATTTCTTCACCGGACATGGGCCCACAGTGAGATGTTTCCTGGCCTTTATTGTTGTCTTGGAGTTTTTGCCTACTTCCTGGTGAGGCAAGATCTATTCAATCTCAGAGTAAGTTTTCTAGGCTGTTACACAACAACTGCCATCCAAAAATGAAAGTGATAACTACTTGGGTTGCAGTCCATATGCAAGTCATTAAAGGTAGCAGAGTAGCCAGAGAATTGTATTGATTGCAATATTATTTTCCTGACCTTTCACCTGTTGTGTGTGTGTGTATGTATATATATACATATATATATATATATGTGCGTGCGTGCGTGTGTGTGGAAAAAAAGGTGGAGTTTCACAAAAATAGTCTTTCCCCAAAAAAAATTGCGAGTATCAACTCATATCAAATATCTATCTATCTATTGTCCTTACGAGCCGAAGATGGCACATAGGGCAGAACCAAAATCTTAAAAACAGAAAGACTTTGCGTGCCAAAGTGGCACATGTTGCAGAAATCACTGCTCTAAAATCTATGGCTCTGTTTCCATAACAATACTTTTTACAATGACAGCTTGTCAAGCCATCGATCAACCTCCTTAGTCGCCTCTTACGACATGCCTGGAAGGTCACAGTGCCACTATTATTTACTTCCCTCATAATGAGGCCAGGTAACACACAGGAACATATCAAATATAACCAACCACAAAGTAATGCAGTTATATTTGCATGTTTTTCTACATTTGTGTTGTGTCCACTTAAGGCCTACTGAGCCACAACAACATTCTGATTTTGTATTGTCTGTCACCTATGTAATGCTGTAATCATACCCCTTTATTTTTATTTCATTCTTATCATCAGTTTAACAGCAGCTTCTCATTTTTATGCATCTTAATACATTTTTATGTCCTTACACCATAACTCATATCATATGGAAGATATACTATGTTCTATAGCCCATAGTAGAGCCCTCTCTATTAACTGTTCTTCTTAAAGTTTCTTTTGGCCTTCCTCATTTTTTTTTGCCACCTGCATGTCTACATGAAGCATGGCATGGGAATCTTCTTTCATCCACTCTGAGCACATTACTGGTATACTTCTAATGTCTGCTCTGTATAGAGATTGATGCATATTCTTATTGTGCAACACCTTGTAAATAAACCCAGTGAAGTATTGTGTTTGTTCATGACTTGTGAGACTTTAATAGTGTACAACTGTGTAACAGATTGTTTTAGTTGGCCGATTGGGCCGATAAACAAAACGTGAAGTAAGAAACACCACCACCATCAATGCTAGATCAACAAACACAAAGTAGGCATTATGAGGCGATAAACATGTGTGGTCTATACGACCAGGTGAGGGGCTAAGTGTTGGGAAACTCTGAACCTAATTACGGTGGAAGAAGCTAAGAAAGAGCACACTCTGTGTCCAGCTGAGTTGGGTTGACTACAGTCACTCGTGTATACAGGATGAGAGCGCTGAGGGAACGGGACGCCAATGGTCCTGTTCCCAGTGTTCCATTATCAAGAACCATGAGATAGCAATGAGCGATGACAGGCACCATCAGGCGGTTTACAAGCGAGTCAATGAGTACATATCTAAATGACAGTCGCTCACAACGAAACACATCAACCGGTGCCATCCATCAAGATTAAAACGTGTACCCCTTTTCATATCTTCTCAACATTCCAGTATGGTGCAGAAACATGGACATTAGACAAAAAAACATAACAGAAAATTGAAGCCTTTGAAATGTGTATATATAGAAAAATATGTAGATTTGGATGGAAAGGAAAAAAAAAACAAATGAAATCTTAAAACAACTGAAAATTAAAAGAACCACTAAACACAATTCAAACAAGACAAATGAGATTTTTGGGCCATGTTAAAATGCACAGCAGCTTAAGTAATCTTGGAAAGAAAAATACAAGATAAAATAGGCAGATCAAGACAAACATGGACGAGAAACATTAAAAGATGGATCAATCAGCCTATGACAGCCTGCACCATCAAAGGAAGAGACAGTGGAATGGCGCTCCATGGTAGCCAACCTTTGAAGCAGAGATGGCACTCAATGATGATGATAATGAATGCCACAAATAATTTCTACATCATAATCATGTGTCATGATTTCTAACAGTGATAGTGAGACTCTGCACAACAATCTGTCTTTTGGGGATTTCAGTATTTTAATTGGCTTGCTGCTTTTGATTTTACAAACACCTCATCATTCTATCCTAGATCTTTCCTATCTGCAATCCTTAACTTCTCACACTCTCAGTCTTTCTTATTTTTTACTAGGTTTTTCATACTTCCACTTTTAACGAAAGATTCAATGAATTTTACCTGTTTTTTTTTTTATTTTCATTGATATCTACAATCTTTTTCCAGTTATATTGTTTTAAATTTAATTTCTTAGTTATCAATGGTGTCCAGAACATTATTCTCAGAAGTCATATCTCTGTGTACTGCAAGAGATCTCAGATTGTTTCTTTAACATTCATGATTTACATTTAACAAACAATATTGATTCCAAATAAAATCAATTAATTTTTTTTCTTCGTCTTCTTCAGCATTCATTTCCCTTTACTCGGCATATCTCATTTCAAAAGACAGGCACTGATTCGTTAGTATCTATCAAGTCTGTTTTGTAGCTTCTAAAAAAGCATGTACTAAAATGTGAGATGTTCAAGAAAATGACCACGAAAGATGAAAAATGGATTGTTCAAGAAAAATCTTAATCTGATAATCATTGGATTAAAAAAAGGACATTAAAAACATGAGGTGTGGTTACTGATTAATTACAGAATTTCAACACAGATTACAAGATTTGTACACAATAAGCAAAGTTGTAAAAACAATTTTCAACACTAATGGTATCCCACAAATCACTTTTTTTTTAAATTAAAGGGAAAACACTCAGAAAGCAGGATAAATATAGAAGGACAGAACAAATGTTTAGTATCTGTATATAACAATTTATTCTCAGATAAATGTTATGATTTGACAATAAAATTACCTTGTGATGGCATTTGGCACATGACCAGCAAATGCAGGAAGGACTGGGATCATGCCCAGAGAGCGCATTCGATCAAGTATTTGATGCTGCAACACAAGCTTGCCTGTGATCCACATCTGAGGTAAAGGACCGCCCCATCCATGAAGATTACCCATTCTGCCCCTGAATTTACACACAAAATTGATCTTACTAAAATGTTAACAACAGTGATAGGAAAATAAATACAGAACATTACAAAAGGATGAAGTTTGGTCATCAGAAGTAGTCTGCTCGAAGACTATTTCAGCCATTTAACTTCTTTATACTTTAAGGCAAGCGGTTCACTTGGACCATAACTCCAAACTGTCTTCCTACTGTTTTGCATAGCTGAGTCCTGATATTTATTATACATTTATTTAGCATATATATATTACCAATCTAGATCAGGCTAAGATAAGGTAATTAAGGAACAGGCAAATAATTGCAGTGCTGTGGTAAAGCTGGTAGCAAGGAGACAGTAGTGGAGTCTAACGTACACACCTACAAGGTATGGTGATTGCTTTACAAAAAAGAACACAACAAAATACTGACATTTCGACCTACATGCAGCCTTCTTCGGAAAACAAGAACAACACAAACGGACAACGAAATAAAGATATAATCTCCTACATCTAGAATGAGCGATACAGGTAAGGCAAGGAGAAATAAAAAGAGGGATAAGAGATAAAATGGTACACTGAAAGGGAGAACTGTTACATATAGGAGAATACAAATTGATAATATGTAAAAAAAATAGGAAGCTAAACTATATATAGTTATATCTTCTAGCAGAACAGCTAAAGTAGCAATGTCCTTCAAAAGCCTGAAGAAGATGTGGAAATCAAAACTCATCAGCACAAAAATGAACCTTAGACTATTCCAATCAAACATACTATTAACCCTTTCATATGCATGCGAGAGCTTGAAAAAAAAAGTGACATAGAAACAAAGTTGAACACATTAGAAAATAAATGTCTAAGGAAAATACTTGTTATAGCGTGGAACAAATTCAAAACAAATGAAGAAATTAGAGAAATTGCCAGTCAACCACTAATATCATCATAATCAAGAAAAGACAATGGACATATGTTGAACACGTGATGAGAAGAGATAATAACTAAACAACAAAGCAAGTTCTCATGTGGGAAACAACAGGTAGGAGGAAAAGAGGCTGACCCAGAGAGACATTGAGAAGATCATTGATCGGAGAAACAAAGGCAGCAGGAATCAGCTCCCTCAATTAGATCAAGATGCTTGCACAGACCAGGTACAGGATTGTACCGGTCAGTGTCTACCAGGAGTAGTATTATAACAGCTGTGTGGAAAATGAATAAAAAAAAAAAAAGGGAGGAGAGTAAGGTAGAACTGGAATATAAAGTGGCAGAATATGTATACTGATAAAAACAATGTATGAAGGAACAAAATGTAGTGTGGTGCATGAAGGACAGATTACAGAAGCATTTGAAACAAGAAGAGGGAGTAAGGCAGGGATGCCTTCTGTCTCCATTTCTCTTTCTACTGGCCATAGATTGGATTATGAAAATAACTCAAAACAACAGAAATGGAATCCAGTGCTCACTGACCAAACAACTTGATGATTTAGACTTTGCTGATGACATAGCTCTCCTATCACACAGCCATCAACAAATGCAGGATAAAATGAACATACTTGATGAGAGATCACAACAGATAGGACTGAAGATTAATAGAGATAAGACTAACATTATGAGAATTAATACAGTTGGCAATAACAAAATAAAACTAGGAGAACTACCTCTATTAGATGTACACACACTACGGAAGCCAACTGAGAGTATTACACAACAGGCCCTTTTTTGGAATCCCCAGGGGAAAAGACAAAGAGGAAGACCAAGGAATTCTTGGAGAAGACAAATAGAAGCAGAGATGAAGATGATGGGGAAGACATGGAATGATCTTAAAAGAATGGCAAAAAACAGAACGACTTGGAAAGTGTTTGTTGAAGACCTATGCTCCACTGGGAGCTAAAAAGGAAGAAGAGGAATATGTATAGATAAAGATAATAAATATAAGTGGAGAACAGACAAACAATAGCAATGCTGCTGTAATTATAAATATATGTTGGTAAATAGGGATCATAATTCCTGTGGAAGGTTGCCAGTGTACATACAGATATGTAATATAACCTGGTGTCATGTTATTCTGACAGCCATATCCGATTCATCTTAAAGAATTATCTGATCGCCCGTATGGGTTGCTCATGGGTAATCTATAGCCCCCCCCTCTCTCTCTCTCATTTCTCCCTCTTTCCTTATTTTATTCTCATCTCCCTTCTAATCCCCCCCTCCCTCACTTCCTTCTCTCCTCTCCATTCTTCCCTTCCCTGCTCCTGATTTGGTCTCTCATGTCCTGACGCAATCCCCCAGGTGATATTCAGTCCATAAAAACTATGTCCAGATGAAGATAGGTATCTCCACTATCTAGTAGCAATGGTTTCAATACAAAATAAGATTGCTTTCCCCTGCAAGACAATCATGTATACTTCCCATAAGTGTTTGCAGGTATTTGTTGGTCACACTGTTCCATTATTTTTCAACTGCCTTATTCAATGTTCACTGTCTCCGTGTCCGCTCTATATTAAAAGATTCTTCAGCAGTGTCTAAACGTTTTCACTTGGGTTTAAGTCAATACTGTTGCTGGGCCACTCTGTCACACTGTTCACTTGTAGCCATGCTTTGGTAGTATCAGCAGTATGTTCTGGGTCATTGTCATGTTGAAATGTGCACCTATCAGAGTATATGACCTGCAAAACATTAGAAGGTTTCCCTCTTGTATGTCACTGTACCTTTCTTTAGTGAGAATTCTGTGAAAATACACAGTGGGGAGGAGGGGGGTCACACCTCTTGCTGACACACCTCCTCTAAGATCCAATTTTTTTATCTTTTTCAGTCACTGACACACAGGTGTTGCAATTATTTATTTGAGCAAGATAAGACCTTGTTCATGTTTGTGAAGTTTTTTCGGCTTATTTTTTTTACAGTATGGGATAGCCAGTCCCATGCCTAACCCTCCTTTCTCGCCTCTTACGAACATGCCTGGTAGGGTACAGCGCCGCTATTCTTTACTTCCCTTTCGGGCCCCGGCAGCGCACGGGCGGACAACTTGATGATTTAGACTTTGCTGATGACATAGCTCTCCTATCACACAGCCACCAACAGATGCAAGATAAAATGAGTATATTAGATGAGAGATCACAACAGCTAGGACTAAAGATTAATAGAGATAAGACCAACATTATGAGAATTAATGCAGTTGGCAATAACCAAATAAAACTAGGAGAAATACCTCTACTAGACGTACAATCTTATATATATCTGGGCAGTAATATAGATAAAGAGGGAGGAACAGAAAACGATACCAAAATAAGGATATCAAAAGCAAGAGGAGCTTTCATTGCGCTGGGAAACATATGGAAATCCAAAGAAATTAGGCTAAATACAAAAATACAAATTTTCAACTCCAATGTTAAGTCGGTTCTATTATATGGCTGTGAAACATGGAGAATAACAAAATTGACAATCACGAAGGTACAGACTTTCATTAATGGATGCTTGCGCAGAATAAAGGGATGGAAATGGCAGGACAAAGTCACAAACGTGGAATTATGGAAATGTACCGGTCAAATACCAGTGGATAAAGAAATACAGCGAAGACGATGGCGATGGATAGGACACACACTACGGAAACCAACTGAGAGTATTACACAACAGGCCCTTTTTTGGAATCCCCAGGGGAAAAGACAAAGAGGAAGACCAAGGAATTCTTGGAGAAGACAGATTGAAGCAGAGATGAAGATGATGGGGAAGACATGGAATGATCTTAAAAGAATTGCAAAAAACAGAACGACTTGGAAAGTGTTTGTTGAAGACCTATGCTCCACTGGGAGCTAAAAGGTAGAAGAAGAAGAAGATAAGACCAAATAGAGCATTCATCTGAAAAAAATCATATTGCCCTAAAATAAATATTGGCATGTGTCACCAGTTCAAGTGCATCTGTTTGTAAGTTTATGTGAGCAATGGTGATGAAATAATTTTTAGTGTAATTCATTTTGTGCAACTCCCAGCTGACATTAGCACGAGACACTGCTGACTTCCCCTTTTTGATCATGTGCTGCCATATATTTTAACACTCATCATTGGTCCCTCCACAAATGATTTCGGTGAGATGGTCCTTTGTATTTAAAATTCTTGTCCAACCCTCCTCCCCCTTCCACCACATTTTTGCTCGATTTCAAAACTTGCCTTTCATTACTCACAATTCTGTACACAGTCCACTCAGGAATATTCCAGGTTTAAGAAATGTTGGAACATGTTTAATTTTCCTTCTTCTGCGATCATGGCTCATTCAGACTAGGAGTCTGGACTCTCTTATGAAGGCAGCTGTCTGTTTAAGTGATTCGGTTACCCTGTATAGTTTCTCTTCCAGGGAGGTGGGTGTGGACCATAATGTCCTTCTCAGGTCTGTGTACTGAGAGCAATCCTGTAGAACATGTTTTGTTGTCATGTTATCCAGTGTACAGTGGCATTGGCTGGTATTTCCTATTTTGAGTTTGGTGAACATGTGGTTTCTCATTCTGTTGTGGCCAGTGCAGAGGCGAAGTATGATGACTTGATCCCTCCTTGATAGTTGGAGGTATCCATCCCTCTCGTTATACTTTGGGTGTTCTAGTTTCCATTTTTCATGATAATGGCCTTTGATGATGGATTTGGCTTCGTTGTAGCTGACCAGATGGCTATCATGTGGTGATCTCCCTCCCTCTTTAGCTAATTTGTCTGCGCATTCGTTTCCGTGTATATTACAGTGTGAAGGTATCCACTGGATAACCACTTTCTGGAAGTTATTGCACAGTTGGTCTAGGATTGTTCTCAAGTCATCTAACTCACTGTTCCTGGGGGTTTTTAGAGCTGTTAGGACTGACAGTGCATCAGTCAGTATCACCAATTTCTTGTGCATGTTATTTTTGTGTTGGATAGCCAATTTTGCAGCGTCTTTGAGGGCTTCAGTTTCTGCTTTATAGTTGTTTGTGAATTTCCCAGTAGCTATTGACTTGGTGATCTCTTCCTGGTTATTCAGCCTCAAGAACACACCTCCTCCTCCATTTCTGGTGGCATTTGTAGCAGAGCCATCGGAACATGTTTAATTTCATTCAGTTCAAAGCTGTGAAATTAACATACGTTTTAACTTTGTATAGATTTTCTGCTACCAACATTAGAAATTGTAGTATGCTCTATTATCAAATATCTTTACTCTAAAATATTTCTTTTTTACTTTTGGTTGTGTTTGTTCACTTAAATAAGTGGAGTGAAAAATTTAGGGCAGAACATGCATATTTAATTAGATTTCATAATATTTAACTCAGTAGTCATTTTTGAT
This sequence comes from Megaustenia siamemsis, assembly GCA_032433765.1. Taxonomy (NCBI): domain Eukaryota; kingdom Metazoa; phylum Mollusca; class Gastropoda; order Stylommatophora; family Ariophantidae; genus Megaustenia; species Megaustenia siamemsis. The sequence continues at coordinate 34,899,068 of JAVIAB010000139.1, read as the reverse complement.
AGTAGTCATTTACTATCATCAATAGCCAGCAAAATTGGGCTTGAGGTCAATCATGAAAAGACTAAAGTCATGAAAAGTTTAATTCCAACAAGTGACAAAATATACATGGAAAACAAACCAGTAGAAGAGATCGATCACTTTATCTATCTTGGAAGTCACATTGATCGAGAAGGGGATACGAGCAAAGAAATTAGAATCAGACTGGCTAAAGCAGCAATGTCTTTCAGAAGCCTTGAAAAGTTGTGGAAATCAAAACTCATTAGCACAAACACAAAACTTAGGCTATTCAAATCAAATGTACTATCAACCCTTACGTATGCGTGTGAAAGCTGGAAAACAACAAGAGATATAGAAACAAAGTTGAACGCATTCGAAAATAAATGTCTAAGGAAAATACTTGGTATAGAATGGAACGAATTCAAAACAAACGAGGAAATTAGAGAAATCGCCAATCAACCACTAATATCTTCAGTAATAAAGAAAAGACGATGGTCATACGTTGGACATGTGATGAGAAGAGATAATAATCGAATAGCAAAGCAAGCCCTCATATGGGAAACAACAGGTAAAAGAAAAAGAGGAAGACCCAGGGAGACACTGAGAAGAACATTGATGAGAGAGGCAAGAGCAGCAGGAATCGGCTCCCTCAATGAGATAGAACTGCTTGCACAGAACAGAGACAGATGGCGAGATTTGATAAAATATCTTTAAAAGAAAACTGCTAGAACAAAAATTCATATAGGAGAAGGTGTATCTTGGTCTACGCCCTATGGGCCGGTTACGGCTCGAAAGGTCAATAGATAGATAGATAGTCATTTTTGTGTGTGCAAAATATTGTGTTAAATGTGTGTGATCAGTCCAATGTCTCATAGTCATACTCTGGTAAGCCTCTTCTCATTGGAGTATTAAAAAAAGATAATGAGCCAAAACAGTAACTCAACTAAATCTCCATCTGAAGATCAGATTACCTTCTGTTGCAAAGCTCTATGAATTTTCCTATTATTGTAAAGCTTTTAAAATACTGCAAACTCTTTTAATATCTTACAATAAATCTTAATATTCCAATAACTTAGCAAATTCAGTACCCATTTATAAATAATCTGGCCTGAATCTCTTCATCTGACTTTATAAGTCAACCTATCTAATGATTACATTCTTCTTCCTTCCTCATTTGCCTTTCAGCAATGAGGAATGAGGGAAACATTTATATTTATTAATCAATTATTTTATCCAATTTGTACATCCAAATTAATCAAAGAATTTTAGTTAATAAAAGAATTTACATATGTCTAAACAACTTTACACTGTTTCTGTATTTTAACCCACAAACATATTTGATATATGTTAATTTACTACCTAAAATATTCAACGACAGAGTAACTGCAACAGCAACATTCTTACTCCAAATTAAATCAATCAACAATAACATTATTACATGAATGAATTCTAACATGATGACTCGCAACAATAAAATCATATGAATAACCAGAACATCATTACTTTAACAACAATATATTAACTCTACATTACGATACTGTCAGAAAATTACCTATTGAAAATATAAATTAAAAATTACAAATTGAAATTGAAATTTGACAGTTTGCTGAGGACAAATATTCCCCTCCTCCCTATACTTTCCTAATTACAACTTCTGGTAACCCCTGAGTGTTGGATTTGTTTCCTTTGATGTTGGATTTTTTTTTTAAAGTGCATCATAAAAAGTACAATGGTGCCGTAGAAACTGTGCTGTTTTTTATTTTTATAAATTTCACAAATTTTCAAGAGATTTATTTTTTTTATTTTTTTTTTCTTATGATGGGGAAAATCTCCTTAGCCATCAATGAGACATCAAACAAACCATTGTAACATGGGATAGACAGCGAACAATACTTTGAGGGAGCCGAACATACAACTGGATTGATAACCTAAGGCGGCCGTGTGGATGTGCTTAATTTCAGGCTATAAATCTAATGTAACTAAGGAAATGAGTACAGCATCTGATTCCGGTGTGTCTGCTTGGGTAAACACACAGTTGTGCAACAAAAGTTCAAAGAAAATCTTAATTCCTGAACTCCAAATGTAATAATTATGTGGTAGTAATTTTTACGACAGTATTGTGAAAACATAACCCACAGTTAGGCATTGTAATCTAGGGTTAATGGCTAACTAATGGCTAGCTAATGGCTAACTAATGGCTAGCTAATGGTTAGCTAATGGAATTACTTGAATATCAACATAATTATTACAACAAAGGAAACTTTACTCACTTTCTTCTGCCTCTGTTGCTGTTTAGCGCCAAGGAAAAATTGAGTTTTTTGGTCAATGTGCTGTAGTGTGTCTCTTGAATAGCACTTATTGGTTATCATGTCTACCATTTCATTAATCCAACATCATCTAGAATCTAAATCTACTTTTTCTCCTATTTCCATTGTTTCTGCACTCTATCAAACTTACCATGCCAAAAAAGCTGGACCAGCAAAATAATCTTCCACATCTGTCTGACTGAACCCCAAGCTTAAGTAAACCTACAAATAAATATTGGAATTTTACAAATTATTTATATAAAACAGTCATAATATAAAACTATATTTCTCCAACCACAGCCACAACTTGTACAATTACATACTGTATGTTTGTTTCCCCCAAACCATACCTCTCTCATCCACTGCCATGTGCAACTGGCCCTAACTAGTAATTTTACGTGGACAAGAAAAGTACACACCACTAAGTATTTTTTTTTTGGCTAGGCAAATTTCACACAATATGTTATAATTGATTTGTACACTGGAAAATAGCATTATAAAAGATTTTTTAAAGCACAGGATAAAGAAGAAAACTTTGTGGGATTTTAAAAATTGACATTAAATCATGATTCTCATTATAACAAGTCTTGTTATAAGTGGATTCTACTATATTATGATGTTTCTATGCTGGAGTGACTGTAGATTTTCTGATTACCCACGTCTATAGCCATAAGAATAACTGTCATGTTAATGTGTGACTACACTATGCTCCAAGATAAGTAAAGTTGCCACTGCAACATCCACTGTGCTCATTCTCCACCATCTATTTCCTGCTGGCTACACCAGTCTTCTCTAAAGTTTAGATACATGACCAAAAGTTTTAGACAATGACATTGTCACACATTGAGCGACTATGCCTTTTCAAGATATTTTAGAAGCATGATAACAGTGCAATTTGTCTTTTTGTTTCTGCTATTAAACAGTAGATTAGAGAAATCGCCAATCAACCACTAATATCTTCAGTAATAAAGAAAAGACGATGGTCATACGTTGGACATGTGATGAGAAGAGATAATAATCGAATAGCAAAGCAAGCCCTCATATGGGAAACAACAGGTAAAAGAAAAAGAGGAAGACCCAGGGAGACACTGAGAAGAACATTGATGAGAGAGGCAAGAGCAGCAGGAATCGGCTCCCTCAATGAGATAGAACTGCTTGCACAGAACAGAGACAGATGGCGAGATTTGATAAAATATCTTTAAAAGAAAACTGCTAGAACAAAAATTCATATAGGAGAAGGTGTATCTTGGTCTACGCCCTATGGGCCGGTTACGGCTCGAAAGGTCTATAGATAGATAGATAGATTATACAGTAGAATATTCTTATTCTTTCCCTAGCACAGAGTTGTATATTAATCACTCATCATCATATAGCACATCCCTGTTGAAACTTGGCTCTAATGACTCTACTTCATTGATCAGCTACGTTTTGACCTTTATGAGTCACAAACAAGATGGTGCATTAAAGGTCTTCACTGTTCCCTATAGTATGTCATGTAAAAAGTCAGAAGTAAAACTCAATGATAGTGAAAGAATCTTAAAGCTGTGGGGTAAGTCTAAAGTTTTGGTTAACTTTGTAAGCCTCTTTTGTTAATTTACCAAAATGCATTAACAGGGGATAAAGACTTTTGCTACACCAGAACTGCATTTCCATTTTACTTAAGAATTGCAAGCATGCAGTTAAAAATACTGTACATAAATTTTAACAAAATAAGATCATAAGCATTTATTAAAGTGAATTAGTCAACAGATAATTCTCACTGTCTATCAGACAACTCCAGAAGTGTTCAGATCCTCTTTTCAGAATACCCCTTAATGTGTAGGGACTGACTTTCCCAGGTTCTATCTATGTTGACTTACCAAGTGAAACTAGGTTGAATTTTTCAGATAAGAAACCTATATGCTTATCTTTAAAAAATGCACATCACTCTGGCTAGAAACTCGTCTACACTGTTTCATACGATGTGAGATATACAGAACAAAAGTACATCAGATAACAAATATATTTGGCACCAAGTGACCCCAGAAGGAAATAATTGAGCTACAGTTATGTTCTTACCCTCTGAAAGATGGCTTCCTGCCCAATAAAAGCCAGTGGTAAATTGATTCCATGTAAAGCCATCCAATCAATCTCCTGTTCCCAACGGTCCCATTGCCAGAAAGCCATTGAATAGCTTACAGCACAAACATTCTGATAGTACCGGAACCTATTTAAAAAAAAAAATACAGATTAAATGCTAAAAACATAATTTTATATAAAATATGATATCTGTGAATCATGATAATTTAAAAAATATTGTTTAAGATTGTATTTGACAAAAGTAACATATATCCGTGTGGTAAGTATTAAAAGAGTAGTAATAGAAAATGTAAAAGTTAAAATCTTACCAATCAGGTTACCAGTGATGCTCTTATATACTTTGTGCTTTAAGCAATAATATTTTTAAAAAGTAGTAGAAGACAAAGAAACACACACAGTAAACAATTTGATATGGTATAAGAAGATGTTGAATAGAAATGGAAAAAAGTTATCAATAGAAGAACTAATGTTACAGAGAAAAGACGCAAGTTTGGGTAAAAGAAGATGTTTGTTCAAAAGAACTGAAAAGATTAGTTCAAGACAAAAAACAAATGATAACAATTTTTTTTCATAGTCTTGTACTTCAGAATGAGCTAAAAGGATTACAAGGATATGATGATGATGTTGATGTGAAACTGATGATATTGATGTTAAAACATGAAAAAGATGCACAGCAATGGAAATTGTTTGAAGACCAGAGAGAACTCAGAGGAAAAAGGCACAAGTAAAAAATAAATCATCCTGAGCATTGTGAAATTGAGAGAAGAGGAACATTCGCACACAAACAAACTTATGATAAACAGAAATTAGATCTTCAAATTAAATAAAATTATATATATATCTCTCTCTCTGCGATCAAGACTCAATAAGAGTAGGATTCAAGACTCTCACACGAAAACAGCTGTCTGTTTAAGTGAATTGATCGACCCCACAGACAGAACATCATAATTAGAGTCTGTTAGATCCACTCTGATTGAATGCCTGTTAAAACGTTGCACTGTGTTCTGCGCCAGTGGCCCTGTGCATCCAATTTCAGCCAGCATTTTATTCGGGTTTGCTTTCCTTAGCCTTTGATTGTTCCCAATCTTCCTGCAAGGCAGCAGATTGTCTTTTCTGTAGGGGGATTCTGCCCTTAGATGGTCGGCCCTCCTAGGTTTACGAGCACCATCTGCCCGAGTCACTCAAGGTGACTAACACAGACAAGCACACACAAAGATATGAGATGTGACTAACACTGACATGCACACAACGATATGAGGCATGCACTGACACACACCAAGATATGAGATATGACTAACACACACACACTAAGATATGAGATGTGACTAACACAGACACACTCTAAAATATGAGATATGACTAACATAAACATGCACTCACAAAGATAGGAGATGTGACTAACATAGACATGCACACACAAAGATATGAGATATGACTAAACACAAACACACAAAAATATGAGACATGACTAATATAGACAGACACACATTAAGATATGAGATGTGACTAGCATGGACATACACACAAATATATGAGACATGACTAACATAGACATGCACACACAAAGGTATGAGATATGACTAACATAAACATGCACACAAAGATATAATATATGACTAACACAGACATGCACGCACAAAGATATGACTAACACAGACATGCACGCACAAAGATATGAGATATGACTAAACACAGACACACACAAAGATATGAGACATGATTAACACGGACACACACCAAGAAATGAGATATGACTAACATGACACACACCAAGATATGAGCCATGGCTAGCACAGAAACACACTAAGATATGAGCCATGGCTAGCACAGAAACACATTAAGATATGAGCCATGGCTTCACGGAAACACACCAAGATATAGACCATGACTAGTACTGAAACACATTAAGATATGAGCCATGGCTAGCATGGAAATACACTAAGATATGAACCATGGCCAGCACAGACACACACTAAGATATGAATCATGGCCAGCCCAGTCACATACCAAGATATGAGCCATGGCCAGCACATACACCCACTAAGATATGAGCTATGACTAGCACGGATATACACCAAGAATTGAGCCATGGCTGTCACAGACACTCACCAAGATAGGAACCATGGCTATCACATACACACACAAAGATATGAGCCATGGTTAGCACAGACAACCACCGAGATATAAGCCACGACTAACATATACACTTGGTAACATCCACTAAATTTTGTCTGAGGTTCCTGGTAGAGTTTCTAAATTATATGACAAATACGATAATAAAAACTTACTTATCATTTGTTGTTATTGTTATTGGGGTGCTGATAACAGGAAGAGTTGTAGGTAACTGTGTCTGCTGCCCTGCCCATGTGCGCTGACCATTGCAGTAATACTTCAGATAATGGTAGAAACCCATGGCCACTGCAACACCACTGGTTCCAATAATCTGGATTTTTCCATTTACTGTTGAGCTCAGCTGAACAAAAATAGGTTTGGTGTTCAGGTTAAAGAAGAAGTTAAATGTGGATAGTCTACAAAGTAGTTAGAATACCCATGGGGACTAGTCTCTTCTTTTCTTCATCTTAAGGTGTAAAGAGAGATTAAAGTTCTAGTTCTCACTCTTGAAAATATAAACTTTTGTTATCCGATACCTTTGTCGAGCTTCCTTGATGTCACTCTACCTTACTCTTGGTCTGTCTCAAGCTCTCCTCACTTGTCAAACACATTGTATGGCATAAAATTAAAAGGCATTCTCTTGAGATGGGTAAACAATTTTTATGTTGTAGATTATTCAACTAAGTGCTTCCGTTTCTAAGTTGGCGGATCTAGTCCACGTTCTCTCGTCTCTCGATCGCTGCAGAAAGTGCATTCGATGTCTGATTAATTTTGGTTCTAATTTGCACTCCTATGCGTTAAAATCAAGATAATGATCTACTTATTACATCTGCGCCAATAAAACAATGTCGCACGCCAGCAATATTTCATTTTCGACAAATAAAGTGTTGTGAATGCGACCTTCCATCGTCTAGGCTTGTTCTGCGCTTTACATCACATTGGTGCTGTTCATGACCGTTGATGGATTTGCTTGACGCAAGTTATTTATATGTTCTCATTAAATGTGAACTACTTCGTCAGCTGCAGTTTTATCTCTTTAGGGAATTTGCACTGTGTTCTGTTCGTTGTAGGCAACATTCACTAGAGTAATCAAGAATCTAAAGGGCGCGTCATTGCTGTGCTTACATTGTTATGTGTGCCAAGTCATCGTAATGACCCATCGTAAATCCCTAGACCGACCGTACACTAATCTTACGGTCTGTTGTTTGATGTGCGACGGGGATAATCTGATGATTAACTGTGTGTTTATATGTTTGAAAATGAAGTCAACAACGATGGCCTAACATCATCAAGCGCTATACATTTTTAAAGAAATATGACGATCACCACTTTCGGGAGCGAAACTTCTGGTATATGGTGGATAGGCGGCAGGAACCATTGCAGGCTATGCATGAAAAGTGTTCCTTGTTGCAGTTACCTCATATTCCAAGTCCATGGGGGACTGGTTAGTCTTGAGGCAAGACGCCGGCCTCGGGACAGAGAGGTTGTGGGTTCAAATCTCGGCTACACAGGTTGGGATTTTTATTTATGATTTCTCTCTGCGACAACCACCCCTGGTCTCAGCAGCGAGCCCCGGCTTGAAACGTCAGTTACTCATCGACGGAAAAAACATGAGTACCTCCAAAGTCGCGAGTTATCTGCCTGTGCGGCGAGGGACCCCGGTGCACGCGGCTGCCAGGGAAAAATGGATTAACATGCAAAACTCAGTTCCTAGTCTCTAGGGACTTCGTCAGAGTTGAAAGCTGGCGAACGCAACAACAACTAAGTGAAATAAATAAGACTTTTTCTCAAACAAAGAGAACATTAGGGCCAATAAAGTTTTTTTTTTATATCGGAGTTGAAATAAAAGCTTTGACCTAAACACCTGGTGGTGACAACATGGGTCTTCTTCCTCTTCTTCACTTCCTCTTTGTACCCCTCTAGGTGTACATGAAAATACAAAGTTCTGGTTGTCATGCTTCTTGCAGCTTTGCTGTTGCCAGTTTAATGTTGTAATGTTGTCAGTCCATCTTACTCTGGGTCCTCCAGCTCTTTTCCCTTCTACTATTTCGATATAACTTTGTATGGTAAAGAATCATATGGCATTCTTTCTATATGTGCAAACAATTTTATTTGTTGTTTCTCCAAGTTATTTAAGATTGGTTCAATATCCACTCTTTCATAAAACTGCATAGGTCACATGACCTTTGCTTCCAGCTCCATAGAAAACTCCACAACAAATCCCAGAAATGAGATAAAAGCCATATTGACAGTAGACTTTTCTCTTCATTTATCAGTGGACTGTGTTGTACTATGTTTTGCGCCTTGCAATTTAGTCCTACCATCAGCATTTCTCTAATCAGGACAAACTTTTCAAGCCAAGCAAATTTTTAAATACAACAAAATAAACAGTTTTTTTTTTAATTAAATCAAATTGATTCTTTTTACTCTGCACAAATAAATTGTTTCTTTGTCCACCTGCTGAGCAACAGTATAAAACAATTAAAAGTCATTTTATAGCTAAACCACAGTGTATATTGAAGCAACATTCCACTTGTTTAGAGTTTAATTTAACATAGACAAGTGATAATGTAATAGCTAATGTTTTAATTTTTCTGTTTATAGTCTTTTTAAAGACAACGTGAGAAACATTTCTTCTAGAACAATCAAAAGCTCTGAACAATCAAAATATCAATTATAAATACAAATTTATCTATGTAATGTTCTACAGCTTATAAATATGTATTTAAATATGACTACACAGTCAAACATTTTAAACTTAAAAGTGCTTGGCTGCCTAACCTGGAAGGTATCTCGGTCCACTGGTCCAATATTCTCATCTACTTGCACATCAAAATCTGATGACCTTCCATCAACCAACCTGGCAATTAAATCTGAAGCTGCTTGTGCTTGTTTATCTGGTGGAGTCCTTGTTTTTAAATGCCTTAGTTCTGCAAAATCTGGGAAAATGATTTGTAAGAAATAATACCAAATATTTAAGCTGAAGTAAAATTACATTTTTAGACGATATAAGCAAGTAGCAAAGTGGAAGACCTTAGACTTAATTGTATAAATCGCATATTAAAAATGTATGAAAATGCTAGAAGAAAAGCTATCATCATCATCAGTACCGTGCCATACCAGGTGGCGTAGGCAATCAATTCCTTCAACAATCTTCTATCTCTCTCTCTATTATCCTTTCGAGCCGAAGACGGCACATAGGGCAGAACCACAATCTCAAAAACAGAAACCTTGCGTGCCAAAATGGCACATATTGCAGAGATCACTGCTTCTAAAATCCATGGTCTGTTTCCATAACAATGCTTTTTACAATGACAGCTTGTCAAGCCATCGATCAACCTCCTTAGTCGCCTCTTACGACATGCCTGGAAGGTCACAGTGTCACTATTCTTTACATCCCACATAATGGGGCCCGGTAACACACGGGATAATCTTCTATCTACAGTACATCATATCAGTTCTGTTGTTGACTGTTTTCCATGCCATGACACCAAACTATCTCGTATCGTTTCTCTTTGTCATCCGCAGTCTCTCTTTCCCTGTATTTTGCCTGTTGTAACCAAGTATTCCAACTTTCCTCTTCTCATGATGTGCCCGAAAAATGTTGATTGTTTCTTTCTGATGTATTTTAGGAGTTCCCTTTTTATGTTGACCTCTTTGAGAATGTCCTTATTGGTCTTTTTAGCTATCCAAGGAACTTTTTCAACATTCTTCTGAGAAATCCCATCTCCGTGGCCTCTAATCGTCTTTTCATTTGTTTGTCTACTGTCCATGATTCGCTTCCATATGTCAAAATTGGCTCTATATAGCACCGATTAACTCTTTTTCTGTCTGGTGCAGTGTTCCTTATCAAAATCAATGAACATGGCAGTTTTGGCTTGTAACACATAGCCACTAAGAGATCAAAGATATAATAACAATTATTCATTTGGGCGAATTTGTTAATCAAATTACTGGGGTTTTTTTTAATGGGTTCTGAATTTGTATGCATTTATGTGTTAATTTTATTTATATATTTATTCAAGCACAATGGCTAATCAAAATAGTTTGGTGGGTCATTCTGGTCCGTAGGCCGGAAGTTGCACACCTCTGATCTAGAAGTTTATGCAAAACTTACCCATTCCCACTGTTCCAACTGGGAGGCATGTCACAAGCAGAATTATACAGAAAACTTGAAGGAAACTCATCTGATTAATATAAAAACAGAACAATAAATAACTTCAGTCAAAAAATTGTTAATCACTCTTTAAAAAAAATTATTGTTATGCACATGACAGGCTGTGGATTTAATAAAACTTCAATTAATGTCATGGTTCTTTATATTAATTATAATATCAGTCTTACATTAATTCTTCCTTTAGGAAAGTCTGCAAATGTTTAGTTATGTCCCTTAGCATTTTTTTTCTTTCAGTAAGATCTTCTCTTTCAAATCAAGATAATATTGGAAACTCATTCCTTCTTCATGAAGATTTTGCTTACTCATTTCTTTGAGAAAGAAGATCAACTAGGAGATGGAGAACTTAATTTCAAGATGCCTTACTAATGTGGTTATAACCACGCATGGGAATAGTGGGACTGATTGGTTACAAGGCAAGACGCCAGTCTCGAGACAGAGAGGTTGTGAGGTCAAATCCCTGCTGCACCATTTGGAATTTTTATTTATGATTTCTCTCTGTGGAATCCGCCCCTGGCCAGCGAGGCTCAGCTTGCTCATGTCTCTCCACAACTTTCGATCTCAGCAGCTATTTATTTTTTCTGTTGTTGACCGTCTGCCAAGCCATTCTCTTAAGCTGTCTGTTATTTTTTCTCTTTGCTTCCCTCTATCTCTTCGTCCCTCAATTTTTCCAGTTGTTAAAATATATTCCAGTTGTTCTCTTCTCATTACATGGCCAAAAAATGATGATTGTTTCTTCCTAATATTGGAAATTAGCTCTCTTTTTGCTTTGACCTCTCTTTGAACATCTTCATTACCCTTCTTAGCTGTCCATGGTACTCTCAACATTCTTCTGTAAAACCACATTTCTACAGACTCCAGCGATTTTCTTGTCTGTTGTCCTATTGTCCATGATTCGCATCCATATGTTAAGACTGGCTCTACATAACATTTAAGAACTCTTTTTCTTGTTTCTATTGTCAAAAATGGATTGCATAGTATCTTCATTTTTTGGAAAGCTGCTTTTGCCTGAGCCATTCCGTATCTCACCTCTTTTGTACATCTTCCGTCTGAGGTTAACAAAGTTCCCAAATATTTAAATTCATTTACCTGTTTTAATATTGTTCCACTTGTCTTTATTTTGCACTGAGGTGATGTCTTTTTCTTTGTTGTTACCATTACCTCTGTCTTTTTGCTATTAAGGCTGAGTCCTTTATTTTTGCTTTCTTTCACTATAATGTCCAACATTTCTTGTAACTCATACGGGCGTAATAATGACCACATTACCCCACAAATCATGTGCCGAAGGTCTGTAAAATTTATGGTCACTAACACCGTATTCCCTATACGCCACTTGGCGTGACGGGGGTACTTTACTTTTACTAACACCATATTCCTTATACGCCACTTGGCGTGACGGGGGTACTTTACTTTTACTAACACCATATTCCTTATATGCAACTTGGCGTGATGGGGGTACTTTACTTTTACTAACACCATATTCCTTATACGCAACTTGGCGTGATGGGGGTACTTTACTTACTTAACATGGTCAAACAAGTCACTGGCAGAAATGGGTATCAGGATAGTACTCTAGGAAGGTGAGGAATGCCGCCTCGCATCGTGAGTTTCGATGCTTCAACACTATCCAGAAGTCTCCGAACACTTCTGAATAGAGCACATTTGGGTGAAAACTCGTGTGCTAATACACCGATTTAAGTCTCGTACTTTACCTTATATTTTAGTGAGAGTCGCGATGGATGAGCTCTCACTTCTGATCAGAATAGTCTAGGTTTAAATTCCAGAAGTGGTGAATTTATTTAAAGACTTTGGGGTTCACCCAGCTTCTAAAACTTGCTATCAGAGATTCTTCTGGGATGTAAGAGCAGAGTGACTTGGCAAGATCCTGATTACATCACCCATAAATGTCTTCTTCTTTTTTACAGTCAAGGTAAAATATCACTACTAAGATATATTTCCCATACACTTTAACAAGACATGGAGTGAAGGAAATCTTTGTTTAACTTTAATAACTTTACTTTACTACTCACTGCAGTGCTTTTAATGTTGGTAATGTAATTTAAATGTAATTTTTAACATTTAAAAAAATGTAATTTACTTAGTGGAAGTGCAATTTACTCTGGGGGAACCACACACGAAAGAGGAGTAGGCATCATGTTAGATGATGAGAAAGAAGCAAAACAGTGAAAGGATTTTGGCCAGTATCAGATAGAGTTCCGCTAGTAAAATTGAGAGGTAGACCAATGGATATCAACATAATTCAAGCTTATGCACCAACAAGTTATAGCGACGAAGAAGACATTGACACATTTTACAACGAACTAGAGATGACCATGGAACAGTGTAAATCCCAAGAAATAACTATTATATTTGGGGATATCAATGCAAAGGTAGGAACAGCTAAAGTGCAAAATGTGACTGGAGGACATGGCCTTGGAGAGACGAATGACAGAGGGGATAGATTGATAGATTTGGCAAAGACACATGAAATGATTATAGGTAACACCTGGTTCAAACAACACCCTAGGCGACTATGGACATGGCAAAGCCCAGACAACAAAGTACACAATCAAATTGATTTTATACTGGTACAGAGAAAATTCAGGAATGGGCTAATATTTGTTAAAACAAGGCCAGTCAGCAGATTGCAAATAGTGAGTATGCTTAGAGTAGATAGACAGATGAGTGATAAGTACAGTATGACTGTACAAAATAGATATAATGCTATTGAGAAAATACAGGACATCTAGGAACAGTGGGGCATGCTCAATCAATCGATTCAACAAACACCAAAAGAAGTAATACCAGTGACTAAAAGAATCAGCAAAAAGAAATAGATGACAGAAGAAATATTAGAACTAATGGACAAAAGACGAAAACATAAGAAAGGACATACAAAATATTGCACAAAGAGATCCAGAACAAATGCAGAGAAGCAAAGGAAGGATGGTTAAAACAAAATTGTGAAGAAATGGAAAAACAACAAAAGAAAGACTCAAAATGTATGCACAATCAGTTGAATGAATTAACAGGAAGAAAATAAGTCAAAGTTTCAGGATGTGTGAAATCAAAGGAAGGAAATATAATAATGGGACAGGGGAAGACAATGGATAGATGGACAGAATATATCAGTCAACTATATGATGATGAAAGACCAGAGCTAAACAATTCCAACAAAGACACAGGACCACCAATAAGGCAGAGTGAAGTGGAGGAGGCAATTCAACACATGAAAAGCGGCAAAGCTTCAGGTCCCTATATAATAAAATAGGACAATATAACAATCGAAGAGATAAATGCGTTAGGAGAGCTGGGAGTACAAGTCATAACAAAACTACTCAATGACATATATAATACTGGACACATGCATGAAGATCTACTAATATCTATCTTTGTAGCCATACTGAAGAAGTCAGATGCCACTGATTGTGAGGACCATCGCATTATTAATCCCACGAGCCATATGACTAAACTATTACTAAGAATCATCATGAGACGTGTAAGGAACAAAATAAAACAATAAATAAGTGAGGAATAATGTGGATTTGTGGAAGGAAAGGGCACCAAAAATTCAATATACATCTTAAGAACATTGATAGAAAGATCTATAGAGGTAAAGAAAGATCTATATTTGTGCTGTATAGAGTACACAAAAGCATTTGACAAAGTAAAGCATGTGGAAATAATCAATATGCTAGAGAAATTAAACATTGATGGCAAGGATCTATGAAACATAAAAAAACATGTACTGGCAACAAACAGCAGATATACGAATTAGCAACCAAAAAGGACAATACCAATATATAAAACAAGGAGTCAGATAAGGCTGTGTTCTGTCGCTGGATTTGTTTTCACTTATGAAATATTATGAGATCAATAGTAGACTAAAAAGTCAACGGTCACAACATAAATAATTTGCAATATACGGATGACAGTCTTAATAGCAGAGACAGAGAATGAACTACAAGAAATGATAGACATGATAGTAAAGAAAGCAACAAAAAAGGTCTCAGTCTGAATAGTAAGAAAACAGAAGTTTTCATATCAAAGAAACAATCATCACCATTATGCAGCATAAAAATAAATAGGACAAATCTGAAATAAGTGCAACGCATCAAATACTTCGGCACAATAATAACATCAGATGGAAGATGCACCACAGAAATAAAAAGCAGAATAGCTCTGGCCAAAATAGCATTTCAGAAAATGAAAAATCTTATGCAACAAATCTATGTCAATAGAAGTGAGAAAGAGTTCATCTGTGCTATATAGAACCAATTCTGACCTATGGAAGCGAATCATGGACAGTAGATAAAACAAATGAAAAGACGATTAGAGGCAACAGAGATGGGATTTCTCAGAAGAATGTTGAAAGTTTCCTGGACAAAAAGACCAAGTACGAAATTCTAAAGATGCCAACACAAAAATGGAACTCCTAAAAAATATCAGAAAGAAAAAAATAAACATTTTTTTGGGCACATCATGAGAAGAGGAAAGTTTGAATACTTGGTTACAACTGGCAAAATAAAAGGCAAGAGAGATCGCGGACGACAAAGAGAGAAAATACTGGATAGCTTGGTGTCATGGCATGGAAAACAATCAACAACAGAACTGATATGCAGTACTGTGGATAGAAGATTGTGGAGGGACATGATCGCCTATGCCAACCAGTATGGCACATGATGATGATGATGAGTGAGGTTCTTCTGAAGTTAACTTATTTACTAACAGTGTTAGTAACAGTAACACTATGACTACTGTCACTACACTGTTATACACTATCACTGTGCTGTGTTACAGTAATATATAGACACAGTAATGCGTGTAATATTACTGTAATGTTTTGCATTCAATTTCATTTTGAATGATTGTAAGAATGAAGTCAAGATCGCATTACCATTACATAGTCAGTCTGAGTCAAGACTTCTCTGCCCTGCAGTGAGTGAGATGATAATGAATGCAATATAATGTTATTATTATTTGATCGTGCAGTACTGTAATGAGTACATACACATCATACACACTTTTTTTTTCTCGTACGCCAGCTTTTTTTTTTTTACCTCTGATGAAGTCCCTAAAGACTAGGAATTGAATTTTGCGTGTTAATCCATTTTTCCCTGGTAGCTGCGTGCACAAGGGTCCCTTATTTCCGAGCTGTGATCGCAGCCTTATGCTATAGTCATGGGAAAGCCTTCGCGAAAAGACATTGCCTACGAAGCTAATTTTTTTAGTTAGCTGAGTGGCAGTGTTCCCTAGCGTTTGGCTTTTCGTGGCAAGGCGCTGTGCCACTGAGTACGGGTTCGATCCTGCCTTGGTTCATATTTTTTTCTGTTGTTGATTATTTGTCATTTTTTCCGACTGCTGTAAACATACCTCTTCCTCTGAATTGATTCCCTCGCCACACAGAACCCACAACCTCTCTGTCTCGAGTCCGGCGTCTTGCCTCGAGATCAACCAGTCCCCCCCCTCCCCCCAAAAAAAATACACACATCTGATACATCATAGAATTGATAAAAATGATATCGGATATCAGTTCACTTTGTTTCTTTGTATGCTCAGTAAGCAGCTTCTTGATCTTGCATCGGATCCTTCCCTCGCTGCTGGATGTCGCATAGGCCTCTTGGTGTTTTTCGCCATCCATCTCTGTTTTTGGTAAATTGTTCGATCTTATCTAATAAGTCTATGTCTGCCAACTTTGCTTCTTTTATAAGTGTTCATTTTAGTAACTCATTCATCATCATCATCGTGTGCCCTCTCCGCAACGAAGGTTGGCTACCATGGATTGCCATTCTACTCTGTTTCTTGCTTTGATGGTGCAGGCTGACATAGATTGACTTGTTCATCTTTTGATGTTACTCGTCCATGTTAGTCTTGGTCTGCCTCTGCTTCTTTTGCCTTGTATTTTTCCTTCCAATATTACTTTTAGTAGGCTGTTGTGTCTTTTAACATGCCCCAAAAATTTAATTTGTCTTGTCTTAATTGTGTTCAGCAGTTCTCTTTTTGTTGTCAGTTGTTTTAAAACTTTATCGTTTGTTATCTTTTGTTTCCATCCAATTCTACCTATTCTTCTATAAATCCACATTTCAAAGGCTTCAATTTTCTGTTCTGTTTTCTTGTCTAATGTCCATGTTTCTGCACCATACAGGAATATTGAGAAGATGTAACATTTTGCCATTCTTAGTTTCAGCCCTGCTGATATTTGTTTTGTTGTTAGTATATTTTTCATGGCATTAAAATTACTTTTTGCCATACATATTCTTTTGTTTATTTCAGTTTTGCATTTTCCATCATTGGTTATAGTATGTCCTAGGTAGTTGTAACTCTGGACTGTCTCCAGATGTATTCCCTCAACTGTGATATTTAATTGTAGGTCTTGAGAATTTTCTTTATTTATGATCATAGTTTTAGTCTTTGATACTCATTTCTAGTCCATATTTTTTGCTTGTTGTGTTTATCACATTAAGTAATTGTTGTAGGTCTTTATGATTTTCTGCTAGTAGAACAGTATCATCAGCATATCTCAGGTTATTGATTATCTTTCCATTAATGTTTAGCCTGGTATCTCTGAGATATTTTTAAAGATTTGCTCAGTGTATAGATTGAACAAGCTTGGTGATAGGATGCATCCTTGTCTTACTCCTCTTTTTATGTCCATGGGCACAGAGTTCTCCTTGTTATATCTTATTATTGCTGTTTGCTCCCAGTACAAATTACATATTAGTCGTATGTCTGCGTCGTCTAGGTTTATATCCTTTAGGCAGTCTATAAATTGGTTATGGTGTATTCTATCGAAAGCTTTGGTGTAGTCTATAAAGCAGGCATATATTGGTTTGTTTACTTCTGTGTACTTTTCAATCAATGTTCTCATGCTGAATATGGCTTCTTTTGTCCAACTGTTTTTCTTGAATCCAAATTGTTGCTCCTCTAATTCAGTATTGATTTTATTCTGAATCCTTCCATATATAACCTTTAATAAAATTTTTGTTACCTGGCTCATTAGACTTATTGTTCTGAAGTCACTGCATTCAACTGCACCATTCTTTTTAGGCAATGCAATGAAAGTTGATGTTTTTAGATTGTTTGGTATGTATCCTGTATGGTATATGTCATTGCATATGTCTGTGATCACTTTGACGCCAAACTCTTCTAGAGCCTGTATCATCTCTATCTGTATATTGTCAGGCCCTGCTGCTTTTCCCTTTTTCATTGTTTTTATGGCTTTTTCTACTTCGGATTTCAGGATTTTATAGTTGTATGTACATTTTATGTCTGGCTTTTTGTCCCTTTCGTCATGAAATAATTCTGTTATATATTCTTGCCATCTATCTATTATATCTTTGTTGTCTGATAGCATTCTTTCCTCTTTTTGTTTGCTATACATCCGATTCTTGCAGTTTTTTTGTCTTTATTCGTCATTCTCTTTATTTCTGTGTGCATCTCTCTTAGGTTTTGTTTACATTCCATAGTTTCGATTTCTAGACATCTTTGGTTGAGCCAGTCTTCTTTTGCCTTTTTGCATATTCTCCGTATTTCATTGTCTATATCCTTGTATCTGGCAGTGTTTTTCGCTTGTCTTGTTTCTTTCATTTTTTCTAATATTTTGTCTGTTATCCATTTTTGATTTTTGCTACTTTCCTTTTTGGGCAAGGTGTTGCAGGATTTTTGCATGCTGTTTTTTATGCATTGCCATTTTGTTGTGACTTTTTCCTCAGGATTTTCTCTTCTGTACTGCTCAATCCCCTCTTCTAGTAGTTTCTGATATGTGTTCTTTACTTGTACAGTATAAGTTTCTTGTATATCTCTCTGGTTTAACGCTATTATATCTACTGGTATTGCTGAATTAGTTTTTTGTTTGTTTCTATTTAATTTGATTTTCATTTTTATCATTACAGGATTGTGGTCTGAATTTATATCTGCTCCTTGGTAGGTTTTGGCTTTCTTGACGCTGTTCTTGAATCTGTCTTTTATCATTATGTAATCTATTTGATTTCTCTTCTTATCTCCAGGGCTTTTCCATGTGTATAATTTTCTTTTCTCTTGCTCAAAGAAGGTGTTGCATATTATCAGTCTGTTTTCTTCGCAAAATTGTATTAATCTTTCTCCTCTGTTATTTCTTTTTCCTAGGCCATGATTTCCTATTATGGTCTTATATTTACCTTTTCCTACTTTAGCGTTCATATCACCCATTATAATCAAGATGTCTAATGATTTCACTTGCTTCATAACTGTAGTATCTCATTAGGTCTTCATTTTTTCTGTATCCTGATGATTCCCATAGAAGAGCCTGTTTTGGAATTCTCTTGTTTCTTCTCAACATGTCCAACATTTGTCCATCTTCTTTTTTTAATTGTAGATGAAATCTTTGGTTTTATGGCCATTTCTCTTATCTCTACGTTAATCTTGAATTCATTCCATTGTACAAAAATTATATTTTTCTTAGGCATTTGTCATCAAAAGCGTTTAGTTTTCTCTCAATCTCTTTTGTTGTTTTCCAGCTTTCATATGCAAGGTAAGGGTTGATAAAAAGTTTCAGTTGAATATTCTAAGTTTGGTTTTTTTGCTTAGTAATTTTTATTTCCATATTTTGTGTGTGTTTTTTTTTTAATCCACTGCTGCCTTCGCTATTCTGCTCCTGATCTATTTCTTAGTTTCACATTCTTGATCTATATTACTACCAAGATTTCAGTTAAAGGGCGTATATAATATAGTGGTCTACTCTTCCCAATGTCTAACGATTTAGATAACTATGATATAAATTGTCCTCTGGGGTATTGTTATTTTTCATTATTTTTGTTTCATCCCACATTGATTAAATGATTTCCAGTCCTATATTTCTGTTATATGGTTGATAGTGTATCTGTAATATTGTGCATCTTGTTGATATCGTCAGAAGCACTATAATATATAAGTACAATACCATCTCCAAAATCGACATGTTCTAGGAAATGATAATAATGTAATTCGTGTACACTTCTTATGCCGTTTTATTACCTTTGCTTTGCAGCTTAGTTTACCAATAATAAAAATAATAATAATAAATCAATTCAATATAATTCTGATTAATTCAGTGATTATTCAAATTAAATCTTTCACATAGGTTATCAATTCAATATATCGACTATCAAACAATATAGCATGATCTATCATATGATTCTGTCTTATATGTTATGTTCTATACAGAGCCTAAACTTATATAATAGTCATAGTCACTATAGTAGTATATAAAAGTATATTATATTATATATATTATTATTATTATATATGGTAGTGATATGGAATATTTTTAACCTTAACTAGTTCAGCAGTTTCAAAATCACAATACTTTTAAAAATATGCAAGCACAATAAATAATTATGCATAAAAAACTATGTTAAATAATGTATACTCTTTGTTATGTTTAATCTCCAGTACGTATAACATGACAATTTCTTACATTTCTACCTTGTGATATGTGTGCATAAAGCCGTGGAAAAAATGTCACGTGATTTGCTTTTAGTGTAGTCACGTGATGAGCTCCCACTCATGCATTCAAGCATGACATCCACATTTATACACATACACTCTCACTGCCTTCAACGCCTACACTGTGAGATATCATAACAGGTGTGCCTGGGACGCTGTCTTACGGCACTTACGCTGAAGGACATTTTGGTGCCTCGCTAAGATAGAGAATAGGGGGTATTTTTTTTTTTTTTAAGTAGTAGTAGTAGTAGTAGAGGTGGTAGTAGTAGTAGTAGTACACGTATAATTGTTATTAAAGGACTGATTTTTCAACAAATTTTATTTATTGCATAAGTAGAAGCCATTTTAGAACCATTCGTGTTTGTAGCCCTCATAATGGGGGTGATCTCGAAGGTCGTACACGTAGGTTTCGCTGAATGGAGGTGGCTGGTCATCATCAACACTACAGTCATCCTTCTGTGTATGGTAGTTTGTGTTTGTTTCTTCGTTTTGTGGAAGTTCTTGTGTGGGTTGTGTGTTGCAATTCTGTATTTCTGAAAGTTTCTGCCTTCTAGGTTCATCTTCTGAATTTGTTGATGTGGGCGTCTGGGCTTTCGTTCTGGAAGTCTGCTGGTGTGTGTGTTCTTTTGTTGTTTGTTCTATTTTGTTTTGTTAGAGAATAGGGGGTAGGGGAGTAAAGGCATCAAGATGCATTGAGATGCGAAGCTGCTGTAAAGCTGATGATAATGACATTTCTTTTTAAAAGAAGAAACAAGTGGTATGGTAACAGCTTTACGTGGTAATTAACAAAACAAAAGTCGACGTTTCGGCCAAGTAGGCCTTCAGCTGGAACAACAAACAACAACACAAACATATATATATATATATATATATATATATATATATATATATATATAAGGATATATACACAAATCTAACTACATGGCGATAATATGCTAGATACTCAAGAAATGCAATAAAAAAAGGTCACTTCCCTGTGTTCCAGGGCGTGGTCAGCTTCTGAATGAACTACAATAAGAGGGCGTTATGACTATAATAACTATATATCTCGCTGACCAGGCAGTCAGGCGAGAAGACGGAAGGGTTCTAAAAAGACGGGGAGGTGGGTACAAGATATGTATAAACTGTGTATATCTAACTCTGTGTGTGCACAACGAACTGGTGTGTAAAAAAAGCATGTGTACATAACTGTAAATGTGTACAGGCATAGATCCGTATATATAACCACAGAGCACACAAAAGAAAACCCGAAGGTGTCCAAATGTAAGGTGACCAGACGTCCCGATTTTTTCGTGACAGTCCCGATTTTGTACTGTTTTTTTTTTTTTTTCAGCCTTTGTCCCGGATTTGTTACTGTCCCGAATTTGTCCCGATTTTGACAGATTTTTTTAGCTTTTGTCCCGGATTTGTTAAAATACATTAGGGACACAAACATTTACCAATTTTGCCAATATGGAAACGTCTCTTCGACTTAAAAATATACATTATTCCGTTGTTGTGTAGAAAATGTTTTAAAAGTTGAACTGGCTGTTCATTTGGCGAAACAGTAACAGTAAAATGCGCTCCAACAAGTTTTAACTTGTATTATACTGAAACTCAACAAGCAGCATCTTGCGGCCGCGATATTTCATATTCTTGTATATTCATTGTGATATTTTTGTTAACAGACGAACTAATTCTTTTTATTGTTTTGTTTAGTAATAGAGGTTATCGCATTCATCGGATTTTATTTACACTGTGTGACAATAAGCTACCCTTTAAATTTGTTCAAATATTCTGTATCACGTAACTTTGATAAAATACTGAACATGTAATAGGGAAAATGAGAGAGAGATGGAAAGATGGAGAGGAGATTCAACTTGAAGAAGAATGCTGTTTGGAACCTCCAATCTATTGATACATTATTTACCTAACCAGTGTAAACGGAAGATACTTAAAGATAAAAAACATTTCTTCAATTAGATACAATCTTATCACCCTTTACATTGGACTAACTGTGGTAGACATTTTAAAAATATTTTTTTTAATGTTAAATTTGAAATATTTTTTATTTATATTATTTATATGTTATTAATATATTAATGTTTTTTTAGATTTATATATTTTTTTATTTTTAAACATTTTTAAAATTAATTTTTACAGTATATATATATATATATATATATATATATATATATATATATATATATTTATATTATATATTATATTTATTACATCATAATGATGAACATAGAGTGCCGTCTCCGCATCGAAGGTTGGCTGTCATGGTGCGCCATTCTGCTCTGTCTCTTGCTTTGATGGTGCAGATTATCATAGACTGACTTGTCCATTTTTCGATGTTACTCGTCCATGTTAGTCTTGGTCTGCCTCTGTCACTTGCTCTTATAATGCAGGTTATCATAGGCTGACTTGTCCATCTTTTGATGTTACTCGTCCATGTTTGTCTTGGTCTGCCTCTGTCTCTTTTACCTTGTATTTTCCCTTCCAAAATTATTTTTAGTAGGCTGCTGTGTCTTTTAACGTGCCCCCACAAATATCAAGGATGGTTTCACATGTGTGTCCCGCAACATTATTTATGCCATCATATGCCAACGAAGTAACATGACTTATTTTGGCATGTCCGTGAGACGTTTAGCGGGAAGATTGTCGTTGAGGACGGTCAACCAATGGATCGGGCGGACATCATCAGTGCCCACCGAGATGTGGGAAGAGCACAGGACTTTGACAACCACAAATCCACGTCACTCCTTCGGATGAAAGAGATGGGAGTTCAGATGGGCACAGCCTGAAATTAGAAACTTAGTGGGCGTGTAAGAAGACTTATCAACCAACACAGAGCTGGAGTCGACGGTCGCTGGACTTGCTGAGGAGGGGATCCGAACACCTATGGACATATTCGGAGTGCGGTAATGATGACCCGCACCCACACGTTGAGTTACCAGATACTTGAGTTTGATCTAAGTCTTGCGTTCACCAAGCACACATAGATCAAGCGGACTTCCGGTCAATACAATGGTGCATAGGCAGCAGGAACCATTGATGCTCAGTCTGAAAAATGTTCCTTGTTGCAGCTTCTTTATATTCCAAGCCCGGCTTGTTGCCGGAGCTACTGAGTTTAGTGCTCTGTGCACACTGTGAGGTATGTTTCTCATCCGGATAGTGTTTCGATATTCCAATTGCTTACGATGAATGATGATATCGCTTGACGAAGGACAGTTCAGCTGCGTTCACTTTCGGTGTCGCTTGGCCTTATGACTTTTAATGTGTGCTGTAGCTGCTGTGATGGGGACTGCAGCTGCATTTCTTTGTTTGGATCCTTCAATGAGATGAATTTTAATTCGGATGATTCCACTGGCACGGGTGGTTGTGCAATCATGGGTTTTAATTCTTTTGCAGTGATACCGGGGCCTTCGACTAATTATAACCATAACATAGATAAAGTGTTGCAATGAAGGCTAGAAAGGGTGCTTCAGCAATGATAGTAATAACGGATACAGACTGTGAACATCTTCTTATCCTATACCAAATATAATATATATGGTGGTTTCGATTGAGCACGTTCAGGCGATTAAAACTGTCAGCCACACGCAGGGTGAAAGATTGGTACGAATACAAAACGACCACTATGCTCAGAATACTTTTTAAAAAAACCTATCTTTACGACACATAGTACCATTGCTGGTGTATGTCGGCGGACAACGATAGAACCAGGAGGCCGCCTGGTCAAGCAGTCGCCACGACGTGTGAGACAGGATTTTTATTTCACCCCCGATAGAAAAAAAAACCTTTCTGTCAATCGCGGACTTCGAAAACTGTGCATCGGCTTTTCGGCCAGTGGAACTGATTTTAGCCACGCGCATCTCCTAATACTTGAATGCACGATAGCCACACCTTGTTGGCGATGTTGTATCTCCTTGATTTTTCCACCATGGCAGGCAGAGTAAATGTTCCGAGCATGTGTCTAGCTCAGAGTGTATACTAATGTACAACATCTGTACCAGATCTTGAGTTTGAGAGGGTTAAATGGTGTGCTAAGAGAGTGGGAGTTAATAGGATTAACAGGATAATGACCGTGAGATAAGTTACTCAGCCAAGTTGAACACTGGTCAGTTTTGAAGGACGTCTCGAGATCGGTTGTGTAGACTCACATTACCATAGTCGACGAGCCAGACTAGAGAGTAGGACTAGTTAGTTTGCGCCAGTACCTCGAGCAGACAAGATATATGTTTAGATTATGAATTGCGCTAGCGGAAAGGATGACATCTAGGGAATGGCTGACCCCAGAAAAGTTATGAGTAGATAGCTAGAATTGAAGAAGAAATATAAATAATAAGCAACATCAAATGTAAGGCCATACCCCCATAACAACATTAACAACTTAAAAAGAAGAGACCAGACCACCATTTTCAGACTAAAAACTGGTCATGTACCATTGAACAACCACATCAATAGAATATAACAAAACCAAACTCCAGCATGTCCACTCTGTGAACACCCACATGAAACAGTGTAGCATCATCTTTTTGACTGTCCAAAGCTTAATTTCTCCGGCTTGGTATTGAACCGTTGATCAGAGGTTTAACAAGCCGCTATCGTAAAAACGATGTTGTTAATGAAACGAAACGATGCAGGAAAACACAAATGAACTATTATCAATAGCCAGCAAAATTGGGCTTGAGGTCAATCATGAAAAGACTAAAGTCATGAAAAGTTTAATTCCAACAAGTGACAAAATATACATGGAAAACAAACCAGTAGAAGAGATCGATCACTTTATCTATCTTGGAAGTCACATTGATCGAGAAGGGGATACGAGCAAAGAAATTAGAATCAGACTGGCTAAAGCAGCAATGTCTTTCAGAAGCCTTGAAAAGTTGTGGAAATCAAAACTCATTAGCACAAACACAAAACTTAGGCTATTCAAATCAAATGTACTATCAACCCTTACGTATGCGTGTGAAAGCTGGAAAACAACAAGAGATATAGAAACAAAGTTGAACGCATTCGAAAATAAATGTCTAAGGAAAATACTTGGTATAGAATGGAACGAATTCAAAACAAACGAGGAAATTAGAGAAATCGCCAATCAACCACTAATATCTTCAGTAATAAAGAAAAGACGATGGTCATACGTTGGACATGTGATGAGAAGAGATAATAATCGAATAGCAAAGCAAGCCCTCATATGGGAAACAACAGGTAAAAGAAAAAGAGGAAGACCCAGGGAGACACTGAGAAGAACATTGATGAGAGAGGCAAGAGCAGCAGGAATCGGCTCCCTCAATGAGATAGAACTGCTTGCACAGAACAGAGACAGATGGCGAGATTTGATAAAATATCTTTAAAAGAAAACTGCTAGAACAAAAATTCATATAGGAGAAGGTGTATCTTGGTCTACGCCCTATGGGCGGTTACGGCTCGAAAGGTCAATAGATAGAAAGCTTAATAGCATCAGAGCAACTCTACTTCCTCAAAGACCTGATGAATGGAACACTTTGTATGGAACTACAAGGGAACTCAGAAATACCTGCAGATATCACTACATTGCATTGAGCCGAAGGGCATCAGCTCACAGACTTCTGGATCCATAACATCAAATGTAAGTACAAGTAGCCAACCCAAATATCCTGTTATTATGTCAACATTCTGGAGCTAAAGATTAAGATGCCTTTGACATGTTAAAAGAATGGAAAGTAATCGCATTCTTTAGCAAATATTGTATGGGGAGTTTATAAATGGGACGCTGCCTGTGGTTAGACCAAAACTGAGAAACAAAGATGTCTGCTAGGTATCCCAGAGTGAATTCTTCATTAGTGAAAATGACTGGGAAAAGCTGACAGATGATCAAAAGCACGCGGAAAACAAATATTAAAAATGGTACAATGACACTCAAAATTATGAAATGAAGTGAGAAGATAAAAGTCAAAAAGGGAAAAGAGGTGAGAACCAATGGCATCAATTTGTCTTGTTCATTCTGCTGCTGGATCTTCTTCTTCTTCTTCTACCTTTTTAGCTCCCAGTGGAGCATAGGTCTTCAACAAACATTTTCCAAGTCGTTCTGTTTTTTGCCATTCTTTTAAGATCATTCCATGTCAGGTGCAAAATGGCACCTGATAGTTACTATCTAAGATTGACATCAGCCTGCTTTCAGCTGTAGGTAGTGACATAAAAAGCCAAATATATAATTGCTTGTTCACTAGTTTCTAAACTAAACATCATAATAGATAATACGACTCTGAAGCAAGTAGACAATTTTGAATATCTGGGTAGCACGTTAACACAAGACAATAACCAAGAGACAGAGATAGATATAAGGTGTAACAAAGCATGCCAAGTTATAGGCCAAATATCAACACTATTGAAAAACAAAGCAATAACTACGGAAGCAAAAAGGGCAATATACAAATCAATTTTTCTACCAACTCTGAGTTATCAGTGCCAGAATTGGACGCTGGACTCTAGAACAATAAGAAAGATAACGACCACCAAAATGAAATGTGTCAGAAGAATGATAGGAAACAGCTTAAGGGACAAAGTAAGAAACATCAACCTGAGGAAGAAACTCGAGATTGAACCAGCTATCGAATACATAAAGAAACAACAGATAAATTGGTTCGGCCACATACCAAGACAAAAAGGACTAACAATGACTCAAAGAGTTATAAACAAACGCTACAAAAACGCCAGATTAAGGGGAAGACCGAGAAAGAGATGGATAAAGGGAATACTAGAGTCGCTAGGAGGGATAACACCAGAAGAGGCCAACAGAAGAGCAAAGAATAGCAGATTGTATCTCCCCTCGACGCCAACGGCAATAGAGGAAGGATAGAAGAAGAGAAGTTCACTAGTTTTTTTTTTGTGCCAAATAAAATAAAATACATAACAGCTGCACACGTTTTTATGAAAAGACTGTCACTGGATACTAAATATTTAATGTTCAATAACCTTTATTTAAAATGACCACATTTTGAGAAATATATAACAAATCAATAACAATCATTAAAGCAATTACATAAAATATATATAGTCTTCATTGTTAAGAGCAGACCAAAGGTGAAATTAATATAAAGTTGCCATGAGAATTGTGCTGTAGTAAAGGTGAAGCAAAATATGGTATGTCATTTTTGGAAAGAAAGCAACAGATTTAATTATTTCTAATACAAAGTATAATATCACAAATTACAAATTATTGTCAGATTATTGTTACATTTATGTTATTTTGTTGTATATTTTTTAAATAACATTCTACCTTTTTCAGTAAGAACAAAACATTTCTGTTCTTGCTCTTGCTGAGGAAGGGATCTAAGCACCTATAGACATGTTTGGAGTGCAATGATGATGATCCACAAATAACTCAATTTCTGTTCTCTTTACTTTACTAAATATAATTAGCATGCACAATATATGCTTAACAACTTTTTCACTGTCCTGCTTTTTTTTTTAAACCTTAGAGTAAGAATTTGTTTCTAAGGATTATATTTTATATTATATTTTTAAACGGCAAATCATATTTATTACTATTCAATTTACAAATTAATTTTGAAATGGCTACATTTAATTTTCAAATATTTTGGTACATTCTGTAATAATTTTACAATAATTTACTTATTTCACTATGAATAATAACTTACTTTATATTTCACCACCTGTATATGCACAACTTTACTTATGAATTATAATTTCTTCAATTTCAATTTCAGTATTTTATGCTCACAGTAAAATAGATCCAACTCTGTTACCCCTGAATTCCATACAGAATAGCCATTAGAAGAATTTAGCTACCAGTTTTGGCAAAAATAAAAAAAAATATTTTTTTTTTTTGCTTTCTGTCCACTTTCATAAATTATACTAACTGTAAACTAAATCAAATCAAAAGTATTCATCATTTTGTGCATCTACTAAAGCGGTAAGTTCAACTGAAACATAAAGTGATATATATATAGATATATATAATTTCATAATAAATTTAATATAATTTCAAATAGCAAAGCAAGCCCTCATGTGGGAAACAACAGGTAAGAGGAAAAGAGGAAGACCCAGAGAGACACTGAGAAGAACATTGATGAGAGAGGCAAGAGCAGCAGGAATGGGCTTCCTCAATGAGATAGAGCTGCTTGCACAGAACAGAGACAAATGGCGAGATTTAATAAAATATCCTTAAAAGAATTGAAAACTGCTAGAACAAAAATTCAAATAAGAGAGGGAGTATCTTGGTCTACACCCTATGGGCCAGCTACGGCTTGAAAGGTCAATAGATAGATAGATAATTTCATATCTTCCATATATTTTTTTAGTTGAACCTAACCAAAAAAGCCATACAAATGGGAAAAAAAACATGTATGTAAATTTTAAGTGTTAATTTATAATAATAACAAACATTAATAATATTAAATATTAATAATAATAATTAACAGTTTCTGCAAGAAGTTCCAACTCTATGACTGGATACAACATTATCACCATGATCGTCAGACTTCTTTCAAATTTCGCATTTATTATCCAGTAATTTAATTATTAAATATTTTTTAATGCAGAGTTATTGACAGAAATGAGTGAGATGACTAACAAATGTTTTGGCTGGTACCTTGCTTTCTTAATGGAGATGCTCACCTTCACTAAAATTATTTTTATTATGACACAAATTAATAGGCAGATGAATTTCAAATTTTGTAAAAATAAAAGTAAAATTGTACACTGGCGAGCCTTGTTGAAATAAATCTATCTACCTATTGACCTTTCAAGCCGTAGCCGGCCCATAGGGCGTAGACCAAGATACTCCTTCTCTTATCTGAATTTTTGTTCTAGCAGTTTTCAATTCTTTTAAAGATATTTTATCAAATCTCGCCATTTGTCTGTTCTGTGCAAGCAGCTCTATCTCATTGAGGGGGCTGAATCCTGCTGCTCTTGCTTATCTCATCAATGTTCTTCTCAGTGTCTCTCTAGGTCTTCCTCTTTTTCTCTTACCTGTTGTTTCCCATATGAGGGCTTGCTTTGATATTCAGTTATTATCTCTCCTCATCACATGTCCAACATATGACCATCGTCTTTTCTTTATTACTGAAGATATTAGTGGTTGATTGGTGATTTCTCTAATTTCCTCATTTGTTTTGAATTCGTTCCACGCTATACCAAGTATTTTCCTTTGACATTTATTTTCGAATGCGTTCAACTTTGTTTCTATAACTCTTCTTGTTTTCCAGCTTTCACACGCATACGTAAAGGTTGATAGTACATTTGATTTGAATAGTCTAAGATTTGTGTTTGTGCTGATGAGTTTTGATTTCCACAACTTTTCAAGGCTTCTGAAAGACATTGCTGCTTTAGCTATTCTGATTCTAATTTCTTTGCTTGTATCCCCTTCTCGATCAATGTGACTTCCAAGATAGGTAAAGTAATCAATCTCTTCTACTGTTTGTTTTCCATGTATATTTTGTCATCTGTTGGAATTAAACTTTTCATGACTTTAGTCTTTTCATGACTTTAGTCTTTTCATGATTGATCTCAAGCCCAATTTTGCTGGCTATTGATGATAGTTTATTTGTGTTTTCCTGCATTGTTTTTATCTGGCTGCTGATGAGAACTATGTCATCAGCAAAGTCGAGGTTCTCCAAATGGTCTCCTTGTATCCATTCGATGCCTTTATTACCAGTGCAGCATTTCTTCATTATGAAGTCCATAACAATTCAAAATAACAAGGGCGATAAAATACATCCGTGTTTAACCCCAGTTTCTATTGGGAAACATTCGCTCAGTCCTTCCTCCGTTTGAACTGCACATGTGTAACCATCATACATGTCTTTGATAATATTTATGATTTTTGATGGTAAGCCATATTGCTTCAGAATTTTCCACAAAGAATAATCGTTTAAATAAATACTGAATTAAAATATCTATTGTTTTTAACTCTGCATTAGTAAATTAATAATTTTTTTAAAATCAAGTACCATCCAAAAATGAAAGAGAAAACTACTTTGGGCTGGAGCCCATATACATAGTCCTGAAATTGTATTGAAAAGTTATTTTCTTGACCTTTAAACTGATGTGTGTGTATATATATATATATATATATATATATATATATATATATATATATATATATATATATATATAAGTAACACTTAATCATGTGATGTCTCCCGTTAAATGCATTAAAATACAAGTCCTTGCAGCCGTTCTTGGTAACTGTAGTAAAAAAAAAAATGGTACATTGGTACAAATGGTACTATGTACAGTAGAGTGTAGTAATAAAATAAATGGGTTTTGATTTATCGTCGATTCCAGAATTAGCCAATACAGTTTTCAGAACATGTTATGTTTAGATAATTTGAAGGAGAAAAAAATACCAGAGTTTCACAAAAATGGTCTTTACTTGTGACAGTTAGACATGGCTCATATTAACAAAAAAAAAACACATAAAATCCATACTGAATACAAATTACTAATATCATATGGGAGGTATGTAATTTATATTTTGTGAGATTTCTATGTAAAATTCAATTTTGCACAAAATTATTCTGATTTTTAAAAACTGATACTCTGTTGATACTTTTAATCACTAATCACTTTATTTAAAGTACACTATTTTTCTATTTAGTAATTCACTATTCAATTCAGAATGTCTAATATAATAGTAAAATTCACATGTTTTTTTTGGCAGAATATAAACAATGTAAAAAAAGAAATCCCATATCTTATCAATATCATTTGAAATACTGATACGGAAATTTGCACACTGACAATGATAAATCTATCTACACATACTATATTTTTATTTTTACACAAGATATATTTTAATATACGCGTAGTTTTTTTACTTTACCGGGTTGCTGCTCAATAAATGTGTTTTTACTACTCAAGTTACAAGATATACCACATCAAGAATCCACTTTTAAATATGAATATAGCAAAAAATTTCACCCACGTTTGAATATCAAATGTGTAACAACTATGAGGTTGCTTGTAAATAGAACAGAAAATTTAAGAAGGAAAATAATTTCCAAATACATTGGAAACTTTGTAGATATTTTTAATCACAAATAAAAGAGTTGTAGTTATTCTACCTTTAATGATGGGCATGTTGGTACATGATTTCATGGTCGAAATTCAAAATTATAACAGCATTAATCTGGAGTTAAAAAGTTAAGGAAATGTGAAAAAACACTTGAAATTTAATTATAGAACTCTTATAGAGTACTAACAACTTACACCACCTATAACTTTTGCTGACAGAGCAATATCACTTAACACCATCTATTACTTATGGTAATAGAGCAATATCACCTTAGATCACCTATTACTTATAGTAACAGAGCACTAACACCACCTATAATTTATGCTGATAGAACGCTAACATAATACACTACCTGTAACTTATGCTTATAAAGCACTAGTATCATCATCATCATCAAGTACCGGGCCTACTGGCGTAGGTGATCATGTCTCTCCACAACTTTCGATCTCGGCAGTTATTTATCATTTCTGTTGTTGACCGTCTGCCAAGCCATTCTCTTAAGCTGTCTGTTATTTTTTCTCTTTGCTTCCCTCTATCTCTTCATCCCTCAATTTTTCCAGTTGTTACAATATATTCCAGTTGTTCTCTTCTCATTACATGGTCAAAAAATGATGATTGTTTCTTCCTAATATTGGAAATTAGCTCGCTTTTTGCTTCGACCTCTCTCAGAACATCTTCATTACTCTTCTTAGCTGTCCATGGTACTCTCAACATTCTTCTGTAAAACCACATTTCTACAGACTCCAGTGATTTTCTTGTCGTTTGTCCTATTGTCTATGATTCGCATCCATATGTTAAGACTGGCTCTACATAACATTTAAGAACTCTTTTTCTTGTTTCTATTATCAAAAATGGATTGCATAGTATCTTCCTCATTTTTTGGAAAGCTGCTTTTGCATTAGCCATTCTGCGTCTCACCTCTTTTGTACATCTTCCATCTGCGGTTAACAACGTTCCAAATATTTAAATTCATTTACCTGTTTGGAAAATGTATCAACATTACACCAGTGTACTGACTAAAGATCTAAATACAGACAGAGACATCAACAAAATAGTTGATGAATTCAGTAGACTAATAATACAAGCTGCCAGTGAAACAATACCCAGAGGGCACGGAACCTACAAACATACTGAATAGTGAACTAGAGCAACTGCACAATGACATGGAAACATCTCGAAAACAAGCAGAAAATAACCCCTGCCAGGAACACCACAATAACTATCAGCATGCTAAAGCCAAATTTCAATGGGCTAAACTACAAGCCAGACGGAGAAGTTGGAAAGAGAAAACAGAGTACATGAATCTAGAACGGACACAAGAAATGTGGAAGCTTGTAAAACAGCTGAATGATGAGGGTACAGAAGGGAACACAAAAATACACTGAAGAAGGATGGAAACATTCTAACAGGTAAACATCAGCAAATCACTTTGCAGACTCCTTTGCAAATGACAACAATATTGAAATTAGCCTAGAGAAACGTCAAGAGACCCGTCTAAAACAACAAAATGCAAGACAAGAAGAGACTGCACATGAAGTCAGGAAATACCCATTACACAAAGAGAGCTAGAGCTGCAATATCCAAATTAAAAATGAAAAGTCCCAGGTAGTGATGGAGTGTCTAATGAATGATTAAGAACTTGGAACTGCAGCTAAAGCAAAACTACTGCAGATCTACAAATTTGCTGGATCACAGGTAAAGTGCCACAGGCATGGAGAGAAGCAATTATGATACCATTACTAAAGCCAGGAAAAGATGGTTCAATGACATCCAGCTATAGACCAATCAGCCTTACAAGCTGTTTGTGTAAACACTGGAACGTATAATCAATCTCAGACTGCAGTGGTACCTGAATGAAATCTCCTTGTCCCACAACAAGCAGGCTTTAGACAGTGTTACTCTACCGAAGATCAGGCAACCTATCTTTCCCAGGAAATTGAGGATGCGTTTCAGAAAAAACTGGTACTAGCAGCATGGATAGCCTAAAGAAAGCATTTGATAAGGTATGGAAGGAAGGCTTTTGAAGAAACTGAGAAATTATGGAGTAAATGGCAGGATGTACAAATGGGTCAAGCATACTGCATAACAGGAGAGCCAGAGTGCAACTGGATGGTCTTAAGAGTAAGAAGGTCTTACTGCGCCAGGGCGTTCCACAGGAGGGTAATCTCCAACACTTTTTTGATCTACATCAATGACCTAGTTACTGAACTACCACATGGTATCAAAGTGGCAATGTATGCAGATGACTTGGTAATGTGGTGCACAGAGGAGTATGCAACAGTGGCCTCCAAATTGTTACAAAGAGCTATGAATGCACTGAATTCATGGACAAATAGATGGTGTATCAGCATCAATACAGACAAATGCAGTCACACTTTTCCTCTTTCCCCAAAACAAAAGCAGGAGCCATCTATATAAACAATGAGCCTGTGAAAGAAGACATACAGGCTACGTATCTCGGAGTTACATTTGATAACAAACTATCTTGGAAACAGCAGATAATAAGGCAACCCAAAAAGCAAGGAGAAAATTGGCTATTCTAAGAAGCTGTGTGGAACTACGTGGGGTGCGAGTGGAAAACACTCAGTAAAGTTTACCAACGAGTATACGCCCACATTTAAATATGGATCATCTGCATGGTGGCAGCATCAAACACCACACTTCAGAACTGGATAAAGTACAAAACCAGGCACTTAGGGATCACAGGAGCAATGAAATCAACACCAATATTAGAGATGGAGAGATTGTGGAGGATGCCAGCACTGAGAGAACGGAGGGACACAGGGGTGCGATACGGGCGAAGGATTTGCTTGCATGCCGAGACGTCCGGTGAGGGACCGATTCCAAAATCTTGCATTGGGACGACTTGGGAGGGGCAGTTTTATCCACCGGGCCAAGCGTATTAGTAGACAGACACCAGACATGCCAAGAGCTGTTTAACCCCCTGCTGCCCATACCAGAACGGACTCCCTGGACAGAGGAATCTGATTATCAGTTCAAATACGGACAGAAGTGAAAGGATAGTTGATAAAGAGGAACAGAATAGTCTACAGCGAAAAACAATACTCTCAGTTTCCTGGTGAAGAATACCCACAGGACCTATGGATTCGTGTGTATACAGATGGATCGGCACAGGTGCAGTGAAGAATGGGGGAGCAGGTGCATATATAGAATCCCAAGTGGCACTAGGATGTGGGTGGAATAGCAACAGGGAAGTATTGTCACAGTTGTGATGCAGAGGTACAAGCAGTGGGGTTGGCATGGAAAACTGCTGAACATTAATCTTAGCCCGCAGCCTGTGTGTTTTGACAGATGCAAGATCAGTACTCCACACTACAATCCAGAAAATTACACATCTGCAGACTTTTGACTGAACTCTGCAAGCACCACAGTTGCCCGCGTGGATCCCATCTCACTGTGGAATACCAGGAAATGAGAGGGCAGATCAGTTGGCAAAGGAGGTTCAACAGGCACACAGCTAGATACACCTGTTACTACCATCGTAGGAAACAGATGGTCAGATCAGTCAGAGACCACGGGCCCCAAATCAGGATGCCTTTTATAATGTGAATAGATATGAACAAGTTGTCATTGTACGTCTCAGAACAGGACACAATCGACTCCATAGTCACATGTGTACAAAATTCAAGATCGGCACCTCAACTACTTGTACATGTGGACAGGCGCCCCAGACTGCTGAACACATACTTCAGACTGCACTGAATATAGTAGACTGAGGAAAACCATTGCCCATGGATACAACACTACAGACAAAACTATATGGCCACTGCAAGAATTACAAAAGACAGTAACATTTATACAGGAAACGACATTGCAGATATAGACAATGCTTCAGGCGAACGAAAGATAGATCGATAGATTACCTGTTTTAATTATGTTCCACTTGTCTTTATTTTCCACTGAGATGATGTCTTTTTTGTTGTTGTTACCATTACCTCTGTCTTTTTGCTATTAAGGCTGAGTCCTTTATTTTTGCTTTCTTTCATTATAATGTCCACCATTTCTTGTAACTCATTTTCACTCTTAGCGATTAAGACTGTATCATCAGCATACCTTCGATTTTATTTATATTATTACCTCCAATTGTTATTCCAGGCATGTCCCTTATGGATATTAAAATAATCTCACTATAAATATTAAACAAATCTGGTGACAACACACAACCTTGTCTAACACCCTGTTTTATTTGTTGAAACATTCCCAATTGGTTTCCAGTTCTTATGGTTGCTGTTTGTTGCCATTACATGTTCTTTATTATTCTTAGATCTTTACTGTCTACGTTTATGCTTTCTAATATTTTGATTATTTCTTGCTGCTTTAATTTGTCAAATGCCTTGGTGTAATCTATGAAACATAAGTATAGATCTGTTTTCACCTCTATGGCTCTTTCTACTAAAGATCTTATGATATAAATGGCATTGCTTGTTCCTTTATCTCTAACAAAACCACACTGTTCATCGCTAATTTCTGGACTGATTTTGTTTCGCACTCTTCGCATGATAATTCTTAGTAATATCTTAGTCATATGACTCATAAGGCTTATTGTGCGATAATCATCGCATTCAATCGCACCCGATTTCTTTGGTAGGGCTATAAATATTGATTTGAGCATGTCGTCTGGTATATATCCTGTTGTAGATATCATTCAATATTTTTGTTATTATTTCTATTCCAAAATCACCCATGGCTTCAATCTCTTCTTTAGTTATATTATCTGGGCCAGGAGCTTTGCCTGCTTTCATATTGCGCAAGGCATCTTCCACTTCTTCTCTGAGTATTTCTGGTCCTTCTCCATTATCCTTAATATTTACTTCTGTTCGTTCATCATTATAAAGATCTTTAATGTATTCTGTCCATCGTTCCTTTATGTTTTCTTGATCAATCAACAGTTCTCCTTCCTTTGATCTTAGGCATCCATTTTTTTATTGCGTTTTTCTTCCTGTTAATTCCTCAATTTGTTTGTATATAGCTTTAGCATCTCCTTTTTGTTGCATTTCAATCTTTTTGCATTGCTTCATTGCATTTTACTACAATTTCTTTATTTAATCTCTTATACTCATCTTTATTTCTTCTTCTTGTATCCATTAGCTGCAAAATGCCATCAGTCATCCATTTCTTTCTTGAATTTGTCCTCATTGGTGGTATGAACTCTTTTGATGTTTGTTGCATTGATTCTTTTAGCATTTCCCACTGTTCATCAATGCTTTGTATCTTCTCTACTGCATTGTACCAGTTCTGAATTGTGATTTTATATTTGTCTTGCAGCTTCTTGTCTGATTTTAGTAAATCTAAATTTAACTTGATGTTAACTGAGGCTCGTTTTTTTGTTTTTAATTTTACTGTAAGCTTTCCCACAACTGGTACATGATCACTATTGCGATCTGCCCCTGGTCTAGTTTTCACACACACCAGACTGTTTCTAAATCTATTGCTTATCATTATATAATCAATTTGATTACGTGCATTGTCCCCTGGGCTTTTCCATGTCCACAGACATCTTGGATGTTGCTTAAACCAGGTGTTTCCTATCATCATGTTGTGTGTTCTTGCCAAGTGAATAAGTTTCTCACCTCTTTCATTCTTCTCGCCTAAGCCATAATGACCAACTACTTCCTCAACTCGTTCCTTTCCTACTTTTGCATTAAAATCCCCTAGAACTATGGTGTTTTCATGTGGTTTGCATTTATGAAGTGCCTCATTTAACTTGTTGTAAAATTTATCAATTTATCTGCTACTGTATGCAGTAAACAGTACAACCTGTGGCTGCCCTGCAGCCTTGCAGGTAAGCTCGGGAGAGTAAAAGGCTAAGGGAGGGTACCCCGAAGTAAAACAACCCCACTGCCTTGTGGGTGAGACTTTTTAGTCAAAGGCTACAGGAGCCAACCGTAAACAAACCGACGGAAGGCAACAGAAAACCACCATCGTAATTTCTTTGTACAATCATGAATTACTAGTATCATACTGACTACAATTAACATTGTCATGGTTACCCAGTAATCACATAAAACAAACATGACTCAAATCATAGATCAAAAAGTCACTCAATAGCCAATTGTTTGACATGTTTTGAAATGCTTAAAAAAAAAGTAAAGAGCCCCATCACGCCAAGTGGCATATAGGGAATATGGTGTTAGTGACCATAAATTTTACAGATCTTCAGCACATGATTTTTGGGTAATGTGGTCGGTATTACGCCCGTGCCTCTTTACTTTCCCAGAAAAAATCCGGTACCCATTTAAGGCTGGGTGAACCCAGAAGCCGTCGGTTGGGATCGAACCCTACCTCATGTCCTTTGTAGTCCAGTTCACACTAACCACTGAGTTATCACGGCTCCCTTTGAAATGCTTACTTGCAACAAAATGTACCAAAAAATAACAATGCTTTTAGATATGATAGATAGATATGTTTGTAACACAAGCAAAATATATTATTTTTGGGGACTGGGTGATCTAGACACCGGCCTCTGAAAAAAAGGCCTGGGTCCCTTCCTCACCTCAGGTGGTGGGAATTTTTTAAAAATTGAATCCATGATTTTTATGTGATATTACCATTCCCTGGTCACTGGGTAGTGACATTTGATGTCTAGTTCTCTTGGAAAGTGATGAAAAACAGGAGGTCCATGGCAGTTTAAAGTCATAAAAAATAGGTCAAATATAGTTGTTGTCTGAGCAAAAATTGTTAAGCCAATCTATCCATACTGATGACTGACGTGTTTTGCCAAATGGCTCAGATATAGTGGCTTTGCCATAAATTAGCAATACTATGCATCCATGCTCACTTAAGGGGTGAATAATAAGAAGAGTGTATTATTTCTAAAATATACCAAGTCCACTTAGAACTATATAAGTTACATAAATATATAGATCCAATTAGTGACTCATAGTTGTATGCAGCAGGCAAGACTGGTGAACCAGAATAATCAAAATCTTTCCATGCCTCCTAATAGTGGCCTCAGATAGATTAACTAGTCTGGTCAAGCAAGTAAGGATTGAACAGGGAAAGTAAATTCAGTTTCTCTAAATATACTGTGCCAAAATGGGAAAAGCTGGTTTGAACAGCACATTACAGTTGTTTGTAAACCATGGCACAATGCATCTATGTCCACTTAATGATCTTTAAGTATTAGCTGTGATGAGAGATAATTGTTTTGTGAACAAGGAAGAAGAAGAAATGGATATACAAATATAAAGCAAGCATTAGGTTAAAAATTGTCAGGAAACTACTTGTATCATCAGTCAAAAACTTCATCATTTGCTGAAAGCAATTGAGAGCTGAGTACTTACATATCTTCCACATCTTTCAGGCAGACCTGTATAACAGGCTAAACAAATCCTTGCACATAAATTTTTAAGGGTTTAAGATTTTATTATTGTTTAGCATTATTATATTTATTAATGTGCTTATTAATATGTTAGCCATTTTCTTTTTCTAATTCTGTAAGTAAGCAAAGAGCCCCATCATGCCAAGTGGCGTATAGGGAATATGGTGTTAGTGATCATAATTTTTATAGACCTTTTGCATATGAATTTTGGGGTAATGTGGTTGGTATTATGCCCATGCCGCTTTACTTTCCCAGAAAAATTCAGTACCCATTTAAAGAAGTGAAACCGGAAGCCGTCGATCAGGATTGAACCTGACCTCTTGTCCTTTGTAGTCTAGTTCACTAACCACTGAGCTATCATGGCTCCCTCTAATTCAGTGGTCACCCATTAAGTGGATATGGATGCACTGTGTTGCTAGTTTACAACAAGCTGCAATATCTGTGCCTTTTGCCCAATATATGTCATTGGCATGAATGGTTTTATTTGCTTAATAATTTTGTCCAGGGCAGTAGCCATTTTGGCTTACTCTTTTCAACTTTTAACTTAATGTATGCACAGTGCACACAGGACCTCCTGTTTCTTGATATTTTCCAGAAGGATGAGACACCATATGTCACTATCCAGAGACCAAGGAAAAGGTAAAGCCAAGAAGAAACCATGGATTCAAAGAAAATTATTTCCACCATCTATGTTGAGATTTAAAGCCAGGATCCTCATGATTAGTGGATGATGTCTTACCTCTAGACAACCCAGTTAGTCATAAAAAATACACTTTTATATAATTCCCACTTTTAAAAATAGTTATTCAAGGAGTATTTTCTTTCCATCATAGCAATTCATATAAAAATAACTGCATACAAGATTGTACTATACTGTATACAAGAATTGAAGATTTATTTTGGAAAGAAAAAATGCAGAAAGTTTCACAAATGGTCTGTAATTTTTTTACAAGTGCTTTTTAGGACTGAAATGTCCATTAATTGTTTAAAAAAATTAACTACAGCATATGAACCAAATCAAACACTCTAAGATAGTTTTGGACCTAGACCTTTACCTACTATATAAGTCATCAACAGTAATAAACTAAGAGTAATTGCAGTAAACATGGCCCAGTAATCATAACCATCATGTGCTGTATCAGTTAGCATAGGTGATCAATTCCTTCCAAAATTCTCTGTCCAAAATGCATTATATTAATTCTGTTGTTGATTGGACCATGCCCTGACACCAAGCCCTTTGTGTTCACAATCTCTCTTTTTCTCTATTTTGCTAGTTGTAACCAAGTATTTCAATTCTTCTCATGATGTCCCAGAAAAATGTTGATTGTTTCTTTCTGATGGATTTTAGGAGCTCCTTTTTTGTGTTGCCTCTTAGAGAATTTCATTGTTGGTTTTTAGCTGTCCAGGGAACACTCAACATTCTTTGAAGAAATCCTATCTCTGTGGCCTCTAACCATCTTTTCATTTATTTGTCTACTGTCCATGATTTGTTTTCATAGGTCATAAATGGCTCTATATAGTATCAATGAACTCTTGTTCTCACTTCTGCTGACATAGAATTATTGCACAAGTTATGTTTTTCATTTTCTGAAATGCTACTTTGACCTGTGCTGTTGTGCTTATTATTTATGTGCTGCATCTTATGTATGATGATATTATTGTTCTCAAGTATTTGGACACACTACACTTGTTTCAGATTTGTTCTCATTTTAATATTGCAAGGTGGTGGTTGTTGTTTCTTTAATATGACCATAACTGTTGTTTTTTTACTGTTAAGGCATAGACTTTTCTTTTGGCCCAACAATATTGACATAAAACTGAAAGTGGATTTGTTGAAATAAAACAAATGATTGGAAACAAACCAAAATAAACATCTAAAGTTACAGAAATAGGATAGAAAAATTATGGCAAATGAGATGGCAAGATGTTATAACAAAGATAATCACAGACCTCTTCATGTAAAAGCAATTTTAAAAATACATATATTAGAACCTTTTATAACAATACCAAAGAAGTCAGGAGTACATAAAATATTTAAAAAGTTATTCCTAAAATTCTGGTCACAAGTGACCATTTAAAATTGAGCATAGCAAGTCTAACATTCATCTTCAACTGATCAGTTTTGTTCAAAAACTTTGAACCCTGAATTGAATCTTGCATATTCCTCCTTGAAGTACAAATTTTTCCTGTAACTGAAAGATTGTTTTTGGTTGGTTTGTCTGAGCTCTTTGAAAAATGGATCCTTAGTGACCGGTCTGTACTTGGCATGCAGTTCTCTAGCTATCAAAATAGGATTGCCTAAAGTGGAAAGATCCAAAATTAAATAAAATTATAGTATAAAAAATGTAAGTAAATCTTGTTCACTTGTAAAAATATTACCATGTACATTAATGCAAAAATTTGTGTTAAATTTATTCTCCTTTAATTATTTTTGTTTGAAGTAGTTCAAATTATTCCATGTCTTTTATTTCATTTACTTATTGTTGATTATCCTGTTTTTCTTTGCATTTCACTTTTGTTTTGTCTATGCAAAGGATGTGTTTCTCAATTAATGTAAACTCTAGAGTTTCAGGAAAGGTTAAAAATAT
This sequence comes from Megaustenia siamemsis, assembly GCA_032433765.1. Lineage (NCBI taxonomy): Eukaryota > Metazoa > Mollusca > Gastropoda > Stylommatophora > Ariophantidae > Megaustenia > Megaustenia siamemsis. The sequence goes on along the minus strand of JAVIAB010000139.1, from coordinate 34,857,997 downwards.
AATGAAAGAAATCAAACTGAGAAACAAAACAATCAAAATAATCAAAAAGTGACTGCAAACTTTTAATAAGCATAATCATCATCAAGTACCAGGCTTGCTGGCATAGATGATCATGTCTCTCCACAACTTTCAATCTCAACAGTTATTTATCATTTCTGTTGTTGACTTTCTGCCAAGCCATTCTTTTAAGCTGGCTGGTATCTTTTCTCTTTGCTTCCCTCTATCTCTTCGTCCCTCAATTTTCCCAGTTGTTACAATATATTCCAGCTGTTCTCTTCTCATTACATGGCCAAATAATGACGATTCTTTCTTCCAAATATTGGAAATTAGCACTCTTTTTTAGCTTTGGCCTCTTTCAGAAAGTTTTCATTACTCTTCTAAGCTGTCCATGGTATTCTCAACATTCTTTTGTAAAACCACATTTCTACAGACTCCAGTCAGTATATATAAGCATAATACACAGTTTAAATTGCAAAAAATATATCTATGAAATTATAACAGAATATTAATACATTCCGTACCATGAGCCACAAAATGCAGCTCTAGTAACCAACATGAGAAACCAAGGATTCATGTTTTGTAGTTTTTAATTTTTTTATATTTCCTAAATTATTGCCACTAAAACCTTGTAATACTCATATTTAAAACTCTTTTCCAACTATCTGAGAAAATTTTCCTAACAAACCCCAAGCTTTAGATTAGCTTTGATTTATTTTCTTGCAGTTATTTCAAATTTTTAAAAATTCTGAAAAATGGCCTGTTAAACCTCTTGATAGTGAATGTTTTAAGATTGTGCTTAAAAGTTCAACAATTAAGGTCTAGTATAAAGAATTCCTATCAATAAAAACAAAGGAATTTGAGAAAATAAATATATAAGAAACAACTTGTTATTGCTCAGGTTAGATAAGCCTTTAAGTTCAGGTTTGCATTAAATTGAAATAAGCCAATGAGAGGAGCTATGGATAAACATGATTAACTGCAGTCTTCTGATTAAAAATGTAACAATAAATGTCTCAGAACCTTTCAAGTAATTACATCAAAGATGTGCATACGAAAATATCATGGTAGCATCTATCTCTTCTTCTTCTTTCCTTGGTCTACAGTCATCAAAGCATCCAGTAGTCTGCATTACTTGCAGTGCCTTGGGTAACAACAAAATTTCTCCATTTAGCCACTGTCTGAGGAAATCCTTGGTCAGGTACCAAAAATCTGGCCCACACTGTTCATTTCTAGTTCCACTGTTCCTTGCCTTGAGGTCCTTTGACTGTACCTTCTTTGCCTTCTCTCCAGAAGTACCTTCTTTGCCTTCTCTCCAGGAATTCACTGCATCATTCCTGTAAATGTTTCTGGATCTCTACAGAGTACATTACCTATCCAACTCCAGTATCTCCCTATTATCACTGTATGCATCTTTCTTGGATTACATCTTTTGAGCAATTCTATGTTGCTTATTCTGTTGAATCAAAATATTCTGATAGTTGTCCTCAGGCAGGTAACAATTGCTTGTATAAATTTGACTGTTTTTTGTAGCTGAAGAAACAGCATTGCAGATATGAACAAAACCTCAGGCGAAAGAAAAATAGATAGTAACTATTTCTTCGAAAAGAATAAGTTTAAAAAAATGAAATTATATGCAACATGAACAAAAAAGCATACTCATGATGACTTCACACTGATAATAGTCTACAACAGTTGTCTATTTTACCTGTAGGTTTTGTAGGGTATGCATAATTCTGAAAGGTCCATGGAGCCTCCACAGCTGCCATTACATTTGTTCCAAATGTGAGAGTGTCCCACTTTGTACCCTGTAATTAAAATAGCTCTTTCTATTGTACATACAATTTCTGTCATGGAGATAATCCACTAATAATAAACCCATTGGAATTTAAGCTAATTCTCATCAATGTTAGCTATTCTGATATTGTAGACAAAACAATGTTATATACTATAATACACCTAGAGTGAGGTATTTTTAAAGTGCCATGGTGATAATAGCTATTACCCATATTAAACATGTTTATTAGAAGACTAGAAGCATACCCTTTACATGCAATGAATTTAAATGTTAAAATTAATGTTGTTATTAATTATAGATTACAAATTAAATTCATCAATAACATTGGAATTCAATCCCTTTATGCTCTTTTCCTATTTTAGTGTTCAGTTGATTTACCTTTATGTGTTTTGAGGGCTTAATACAAAAAGTATAAGAAACACCTACTTTTCTGTAATCTACTTAATATATTCCACAAAAATGTCTGATATTTGATTATTTAAACATAATCAGAACATAATTTAATGAAAATTAGATTTTCTTCTATAATAACCCAAAAGGACATAATTTTTATTTTTGTTTACATGTAACACTTGACTCTTTATTAAGCATATCGTTTTATGTTACAGATTTATATATGTATTTTAATGAGAAGAAAACATATAATCTGTGATTTTGTGATTAATAAATACCTTTTATAATTATTATCTACATTCTAGGTTTATTAATTTGGTTTTTACAATTTCATTCTTTGTTGTTCAAAGTTGATCTTTGACAGTATTTAAACATTTCTAAGATGGCATTGCCATGTGTTTGGTGTACTTAATATTCATAATGTGTTGGGTCTAATGTATAAATTTAATCTAGACATTGAATCTTATATATTTTTATATTTTAATCATTTGTACTCAAGTTTGTAGCATTCTGAAATTATTATTTTGTAGTTACACATATATATATATATATATATATATATATATATATATATACATACACACACACACACTTTAGGAATGATCTTAAAGAATGGCAAGAAACAGAACGGCTTAGAAAGTGTTTGTTGAAGACCTATGCTCCACAGGGAGCTGAAAGGTAAAATAAGAAGAAGATATATATAATGCCATATTTAAATGTTTGACTGGTTAGAGTGGAAATTAATGGGACTTTCGGTTCCAAATTGGTAGAATAGAGTTTGTGTTCCATCGACTGCTGCAGTATTTGTGTTTGGCGACTGATTGCTTGCTTGCTTGCGTTCGCCCGATGACTTAAGGAATGTACCTCGTCATCATCCGCCCTTAAAAGGACGTTAAGTAGGCGTGTCTGCGTTGTGTTGTGGTTTACAGTATAACTGTGATATTTGCGCCTTTTGGCCCAATACATCTGACTTCAGCATGACATTTTTGAGTACCGGGTTGTCTTCCCTCTTCGATCCCTACTCGCTTGGCCAGACTAGACAGGTTAGTCTGTTTCTAGAGGCACCACGGAGAGGTGGAGCAGGGTCTGGATGGTTATGGTTCACCGATCCTGGCGCAAGCCATCAGCTGTGGATCGCTGACAACTTCCAGCTCTGGTGCTGGGAGGCGCGCCTTCGCCTCCCGGCGTCTGATTAATTTCAACTCTGTAATGTACATCGCTGCATTAAAGTTAATTGGATATTTGACTTCAACTCTTTAAGGCCAGCATAACACTGTCAGTGTTTTTCATGGAGTCCTATCTGCTCAGCAAACGTTTACAGGATAGTTTTTCCTTTTATCCTGTATTTTAAATACACAGCATACTAAGCTAGCGTTTTTTCAAGGGATTCAACTCTAACATAATTACCTGTCTTGTGGCAAGTCTAGAATATCTCCTTGTGATATACTGTTCACAGTATAAGTTAATTTGTGATGTTTTGAAAGTTTTCAATAAACTATTTCATGTGTAAAAGTGAAAAATGGCTTGCAGCAGTGGAGTATCAAGAATACCTAATACAAAATGTGTTAAAAACAGCAGTAAAGGCTAGAGAATTATGTTCTAAGAACTTTGAATGTATTACACTAGTAGTTTTAGTAACAATGAAGATACAACTTCAGGATGACATGACATGCTTAGTGGCAACAACAAAATTATGTTTCTTTTTCTAAACATATTAGTTATTTTTTTTCTTCTCCAGTTATGGAGATAAACACAAATATGAAATATATAAAATATTAAATACTATGCGGGGCCATGAGTAGAGCAGTAAAGAAATTGCTTGGATTTATTGTTTAATTTGTTTGTTATACCCGATGAAGGTTTTTGCTGAAACGTCATAGTTTGTCTTGTTGTTCTATTAGTTTAGCTGCTCCATACCATTTTATGTTTATATTACATTTTCTCCAGATCTGCATAATGATCTTTCCAATCAATTTTAGATCTAATTTTGTTTTCATGGAAGCAGTGGTAGCAATAAGGTTAACTTATTTGCTCACTGATTAGAGATGGTTCTAGATTCACTTACCCAAGTGTCACAATTTTTATGGTTTCACCATTCACCCATACTCTAAAAAATTGGTACCAGAGATTTTCTCTTGAGAATGCCTGATGAGAAACTAAACCAATGATCCATTAATAAGTTGATGGTCATGAAAAATATGGACTCTAATGCCATCTTGCTGAAGTTGACAGGCTTGTCCAAAACAGGAACTTGTGGTGCAACTCATTGTGGCTCCTGTGTAACATCTGATGACATTGCAAGGATTTAATATTGAACTGTTGGACACTGATAGCTTTTTTTTTTTATTTCTGTCCTATTGAAAGGGACTAACTAATCTTCATAAAAAAAAAAGTACTGTTGATCACAGAAACATATGGCCATCATCAGCTTATTCCTCACACATCTATCAAGGAATGGTGGGGGGGGGGGGCACATTTACTTTACTTTCATACTATCTGATTCCATATTATCCACACCACAAGGAGTATTGCGTACCTTCCAGAGAGACAGATGGAACAGGTACATTCTAGAAACCTAACACTTGTTTTTTTTAGTTCATCAACATGAAGAGATACAGCAGTGGGAGGAATGAAAGCAGATTTTGTTTTTGCATCATTGACCTACAGTTCAAAAGGTAAAATTAGACAGGTTGAATAAAAAAAGTATAGCAATCACACTCACATTTTTAATCAGTTTAACCAGCCACTGTGTGAAGAACTGCCAGCGTGGCTTGAAATAACTGAAATTATAACAAGTAAATTATTATTATTGTTTGAGATTAGAATAATTTATTAATAGGTGACAAAGTGGAAGGCTAAAATATACTTGGAGACGATAGGTGGAAACAGAGATGAAGAAAATAAGGAAAAAATACAGCAATCTTAAGAGAATGGCATCAAACAGGATGGCTTGGAATGTGTTTTTGTTGAAGATCTAAGCTAGGAGTTAAAAGCTAGAAGAAAAGTATTTTTCTTAATATAAAAAATCAAGATAATTTATTTAAATTGTTTTAAGATGCCACATGTAAAAGGTAAATTGCCATTGTCACCTGCCATGCATGCCATAGACATGAGGTGACAAAGGAGTCTGGGAGAGAGGCCAACAACCTGTTATCTGTAAAAATATATTATAAAATATATCTATCTATCTATTGACTTTTCGAGCCATAGCCGGCCCATAGGGCATAGACCCAGATACTCTTTCTCTTATCTAAATTTTTATTCTAGCAGTTTTCAATCCTTGTAAAGATCTTTTATCAAATCTTGCCATTTGTCTCTGTTCTGTGCAAGCAACTCTATCTCATTGAGGGAGCCGATTCCTGCTGCTCTTGCCTCTCTCATCAATGTTCTTCTCAGTGTCTCTCTGGGTCAGCTTCTTTTCCTCTTACCTGTTTCTTCCAAGTAGAGATAACAATAGAACTTTGGACAAGGGAATAACTGGGATGTGGTAAGTTTTTAAGCCATGGTAAACACTGGTCAGTTTGAAAGACATCTTGGGGATCGTGTGGTCAGGCTATGGTTACGTGACATGGTCGACAAGCCAAACTAGCAGGCTATGAATTAGTCAATTCTTGCTGGTACCTCGAGCAGAGAAGACATGTTAGGATTAGAGCAGGAATCAATTGGTGAGACGGATTATTACATCAAGAGGATGGTTGACACTTGGAGAGGGAAGGTTAGATAGTTAGTTTCAAGTAGAAAGATCAACCATCAGTTCAGAAGAATAATAGATACAGATGATTAGAAGCTTGGGTCCACCCTGGACAGTTCTAATGAACAGAGGTTCTGATAGAGCTAGACAGTCAGATGCAACCAAATAGTAGTTGTAGAGCTGTAGAATTCATACTGGAGTGTGTGAGTTTGGGATGTTTTGATACAAGTCTTTGTAGAAAGCTTTGACTACGAATCTATATGCAATTAAAGCTGTTGGAGTACTGGACAATTTAGCCAGTCTATTAAATTTGTACATGGAGTTGTCACTTTTAGATGATTTGTTATAAAATTATTTATATAAATTTTAAGATAAACTTAAGATTTCTGAGATCTATAAAATAATTTTATATAAAATCTACTTCTTGCATTATTACGTATGTGAATATTTGTGAACTCTTTCCATGAACATGGATACACCTATTTTAATTTTGCAAACCTAAAGTTATGGAATTTCTTATTTTTCTAACTTAAAAATGTTTACTTTCTTTCTCCCCTAACTTAGCATATATAAGTCCAGCAAATGTGTCTTTAAGTTATTCATTCATAAAAACATTTTCTCCTATTTTCAGTAACATATAATGCAGTGGTCATTGTTCTTGTTTGTGGTCATTAAAATCTAACCAAGTGAGCGAGGGGTGTAAATATATATGTAAAAATGGCCATGCTACCTTGTGTTAAACCCCATGGTAGGAAATGTGTTAAACACAAACGCAATAAATTTAAATTAAAACAAACACTTGATAAAAGTTTTCACAATGTGCTGGATCAATATTTAATCAACTAACACAGATATAAGCCCTTTAATAAATGTATCAACAAGTCAATAGTGTTATTTACAGAACAAGAAAGAAACATATGGAATGAGAAGTTACAAATGATATTTTAGGGAGAAACAAAAATAAAAACAAAAAAGTACAATAAGCAAATAAATTTATAACAGAAAAATTTACTTAAAACCTTCTTACTCTGCTGTGACACCTGCCCACTGCTTTGATGCATAATCATGAATCTGGGGAAACATATTTGTAAAAAATTAAATAATAAGCACAACAAAATGTTTGTCTTTTTTTTAATTTACGAATATTTATTAATATATATATATATATTCATTATATAACTCTATGGGTATCTAGTAATGCAAATCAGAATGTACAAATAAAATTCAAGACAATGAACAAGCACTGAATGTGTTATGAAATATACCTCTCCATTAGGTCCCCAGAGAGTTATCTGATTACGGGCATTGTATTCTAACAGAGCTTTTTCGCTGTCATCAGTGCCCCATGATTTAGCATCTGCAATCCACTTCCCCACCAAGAAACGGTCGTTTGAGGACAACAAGATGTCCAAATCTGCCAATATGTCTGTGATATTTGTTCCAGCTTGTCTGTGTCAGAAGGGTGATATTTATACATCATAATTAAAAACATATACTTAATCAATTTACTTTATAGCTTAAATGCTACTAAGCCAAGCCCAGAATACAAAAAAGATGGATTGGAAAAACCTAAGAATTTAAAAACCTAAATTAACTCTTTCTGGACTACTAACAGACATGATGGTTGGACTTATGAAGGTACTACCGGACCAGAACCAACACATCAGCTAGGACTGAATACGGTTGAATATTTTAAAGTAAAATAACCATTCTATATAAATATTCACCAATACTTGAATTTGATATCTAGTTGAATCTTCATAATTACTTCTGAGGAAGAAACTCGAAATTGAACCAGCCATTGAATACATAAAGAAACAACAGATAAATTGGTTCGGCCACATAACAAGACAAAAAGAACTAACAATGACTCAAAGAGCCATAAACAAATGCTACGAAAACGCCAGATTAAGAGGAAGACCGAGAAAGAGATGGATAAAGGGAATACTAGAGTCACTAGGAGGGATAATACCAGATGAGGCCAACAGAAGAGCAAAGAATTGCAGATTGTATCTCCTCTCGACGCCAACGGTAATGGAGGAAGGATCGAAGAAGAAGATTTGCATGAAATTGTAAAAAGAAAAAGACATTTGATGGAATTTTTCTAAATTGAAAAATTGATCTGGTCCAAACCTAAAGAAAAACTAAAGTCTACCAAAGTCAGGAAAGAGTTAAGCTATAATGAAAATAGTAATGGATATAGGTTTGATAACAAAGCTTGAATGGCTAGTAACAAAAGTGTAACATGTGAGCGAGTGTTTGGTGTGGAGGCAGGAGCAGCTTGCCGTAGGTGACAGTCAGTAAATCTGTACCAAAAATATGAGAAGCTGCCATATTGAAAGAAGGGGTGGCAAAAATAATAGAAGGCATTACATGTTCAGAAAAAAAAACCTTTATTCAAGTGACATTTACTCATTTTTGTTAATCTGATAAGAAAAAAAAACTTTGAAAGTGATAAACTCACATAATTATGTCTGTGTTATTGTTCTTGAAGGCCTTAATCATGTTCAAATAGTAGGCTAGAGCAACAATCTGGAGGCTGTTTCTGGTTACATCTGTGATGTCATAATGAAAGAGCTGACTTCCCTCTAAATCATGAGCTGACTGCAAAAAGTTGTCCCAAGCCACAAAGAGATCTTCATGGTCGTACCATGCCTAAAACAATTATTTCATTTTTGTTATAAGATAACTTGACAAAATATGGCATGAAATTTCACAAAATATTTTGGTAAAAAAAATATAGTACAAAAAATACATATATTTTTATATAGTATAAAAATACACTGCTAAAGAAAGGGCTCAGCAAAACTATTGTCAAACAAGTCAAATAAACTGCCATGATTATTTATGTCAAAACAAATAAGTTAAGATATCTCATCCTTGCTGTAGATTGTGAAACAATCAAAACATTATGTATTTACAGATAAAATATCCCATTATAAATGAAAAAGAAAGGAACCAAAGAAAATGTATAAGTTCATGAGAAAATAAACTGCTGCAACAGGCAAGCTGATAAACATATTATCTAAAGTCAACTCTCATGATAGCTGAATGTCAGCTGTAACTCTCAATATGACAATCAAAGATGCAGTACATGGCCACAATCAATCAATCTCTATAACAAAATGTATTGAAGTGTCATCACCATTGAGTGCCGTCTCCGCATCGAAGGTTGGCTACCATGGAGCGCCATTCCACTCTGTCTCTTGCTTTGACGGCGCAGATTGCCATAGGTTGACTTGTCCATCTTTTGATGTTACTTGTCCATGTTAGTCTTGGTCTGCCTCTTTTACCTTGTATTTTCCCTTCCAATATTACTTTTATTAGGCTGTTGTGTCTTTTAATATGCCTCAAAAATTTCATTTGTCTTGTTCTAATTGTGTTTAGTAGTTCTCTTTTCATTTTTAGTTGTTTTAAAACTTCATTGTTTGTTTTCTTTTCTTTCCATCCAATTCTACCTATTCTTCTATCGATCCACATTTCAAAGGCTTCATTTTTCTGTTCTGTTTTCTGTTCTAATGTCCATGTTTCTGCACCATATAGGAATATTGAGAAGATGTAACATTTTGCTATTCTTAGTTTTATGGAAGTGTGAGAGACCTTAAGTAGTTGATGGCTGTCTTTATCAATTCCTTCATGTAGATGTTTGAAAAGTAGAAACAAATTTCAAATATAAACACTGACTTATTGGTTGTTTCACTACTTATTTCAGAACTAGTCTGTTTCAAAATTCATGCCCCTCTTCAAGGTACCATAACTTAATTACCATTTGGTTTCAATCGCTGATATTTTGTATGTAAACTGTTTATTGTCATGGCATTATTTAAAAAAAAAAATAATAAAATGTCATTGGAAACAAATAGATGATTTGTATTTTGTCTTATTTGCAGTATATAAAAACAAAAACTCATAATGATACTAGTCAAATAAAATATTTACAGTTTCTAGTGGTAAACATTACATAATGTACATATTGGGTTTATGTTAATGGTCATTTTACTGCTGGGTCCAAGAATGTGGATATTCATGTTTCAGGAATACAAGAACACAAGGAGGAAATAAAATGTTAGATAACTTTGATTGAAAACTTATACAGAAGGAATTTGTAGAATGTTTGATTTGAAAGAAGTAGTGATGCTAAGAAAATTTAAAATTTGGCTGAGAATGAGCAACGGTACTGAAGTTTCACAATTTAAATACGGAAAACTTTGAGGAGTGCAGATGCTGGTGGAAAAAAAAAACATTAATTGTGGAAAATGACAATAGTAGCCTTGAGAAGCAAGCATTTATGTAATGTCAAGGAAATGTGTAAAGAAAGTTATGCTATTGTCAAATTTGGATGAGACTTTGATCAATGCTCACCACACACATGTAAAAGATTGGTAGTTATAAGAAAAAAATATTAAAAGATTAATACCTAGCAGCAAAAGAGCAGTTTGGTAGTTGCATATGCTGGTAGCAGACAATGGGCTGCTATAGAATGCTGAACTTGTTTTTGTTTCAAAGTTGACAATCAAGACTATCACTCTGAGATGAACAGTCACATATTTAAAGAGTGGATTGAGAAAACTGTTCTTCTATCATTGGATTGATCCTTTTGCCTGGTAATGGACAATGCAGCTTACCACAACGTAGTGGCAAATGAAGATAAAGTCCTGACATCATTGAGTACAAAAGCTGCAATACTGAAGTAGCTAATACAAGAACACATACCTTTTACCTGAAACTTGAATTGCTATCCCTTACAAGTTAATCCAAGATCATGGTCATATATGTTTGAGGCTATCATCTTACTATTCACACTTAAACCCAATAGAACTAGTTGTAAAAAAAGTAAAGTACCCCCGTCACACCAAGTGGCGTATAGGGAAATATGGTGTTAGTGACCCTATATTTTACAGACCTTCAGCACATGATTTTTGGGGTAATGTGGTCAGTGTAACGCCCGTGCTGCTTTACTTTCCCAGAAAAAAATCCGGTACCCATTTAAGGCTGGGTGAACCCGGAAGCCGTCGGTTGGGATCGAACCCTACCCCTTGTCCGTGGTAGTCCAGTTCACTAACCACTGAGCTATCGCGGCTCCCAGAACTAGTTGTGGCAAAAGTTAAAGAACAAGTAGCAGCTGTGAATAAAATACTTCAAATTATGCAATGTTAATACACTTACAAATCATACCCTCTCAAAGATAAACAAAGATTACTAGACAAAATGTGAGGACCAGGTCTTACATGAGGAGGAGGAATTTTGGAAAAATTATGGGTTTGTTCAGCCGAAAGCAGTAATTAATCTGTTAGATTTCTGATTCTGAATGAAAATCATTACTCTGAATAAGTCTGCCCCTAAATAAATTTGATTGTCATTATGTTTGCATTGAATTGTAAAACAGGTCCTTTCCAGGATGACCCCAGGATAACTGTTTTGATGCAGACTGTTACCGGAGGAAACCACAAGGAGGTAGAACTGCTAGGTCTTGATCAGCTGATGGTGCACTGACCATGCTAATGCAACTGCAGGTCGCAGGCGCTTCTGCTTCCCCATTGGATTGTTTAAAAAATGATTGTAAACATACAGCAGTTTACTGTTGTTTGTTACGGATCCTGCAAACTATGACTCAATACATTGTATAGGAAGGTAATCTGGGGATTTATGACCTCAATCAGGTTTATGTTCCTATCATAGAGGATGCTATGTAGTCAACATTTTTATGGGGAAATTTGGGTATGGAAGGGATTCATTTAGAAAATGCTGCCTGAAACAGCTCTTCTTGATCTTCTTTCAGCTGTTAAGTCCAACTTAAAACAAGACTTGCATTTTAACAGCCATCTTCAATCACTTGAAAAGAAACGCAGTTTACTCCACCTAATGCAAATAATAATGTACTTTATATAAATCAGATGTGCAGCAAGTTAAATTCCCAGTAGGGTCAAACAATTGTTTCTATCAGAGATGGGGAGGGAGAATAAAAACTTTGACGAATGCATCACATGATGACTGCACATGGACATGTGACTTATGTTCACCACCTGTCACAGAGACCTTTTAACAGACCCTAGGAATAAATGCCAGATGAATGGCTAAAACTTTATGAACTTGACCACCACCAGTCTTTCATTTTACAGCAATTCTGAAAAAGTCCTAAGAAACCATAACTACTTTAAAATGCTATTAATTTGGAAACATTTTACAAAGAGATGACAACTCAACTGACATATATTACTACAGCAGGCTAGTGCTTTCAAATTTTTTAGTAATATTTTTAAAAGTATTTCATTGCTGACAAAATCCTCATTTATTCAGTGAAATATAATAAAATATGAGCAACTTACATCTTGAATGATATTATAGTTTACATTGGGGCGCTGGTATGCAACAACGTTGTTATGATCTCTGTGATTATCACTTGCATTATAAACACTCTTCTGAAAATGGATACAATTAAAATAACAAACACCAAGACAGGTTTAAAAACTACAATAACAGATATAATACTAAACATATTTCAAAAGACAGTAACAGCTATAACAGGTGTCTGCAGAAGATTGTTATTGTTTACATAACAGGAACACCGGACCCAAGGGTCGACCACAAAAAAGATGGATTGATGGAATATTAGAAATATTAGGAAACACAAAAGCAGCAGAGTCCTACAGAAGAAAATGACAAAATGCATCATTGCATGATAATACTAGACATTTTAAGCATAAATTACAATTTATATCAAATTCCTCTGACATTGCATTACTTACACATTTATTAAATACCAGTCCTCCTGGCATAGATGCTTATATATTTCCACAACTTTATATCTCTACAGTTTAGCAATTCCTACCAAACCACTCTTTTAAACTATCGGCTATTTTTTCTCTTTGTTTCCCTCTACCTTTTTTCCCTCAATTTTTTCAGTTGTTACATTATACTCCAGGTGTTAACTTTTCATCGCAAAACCAAAAATCATGAGTAGTTTCCCTGGTGTTGCAAACAGAAGGGCAAAATTATGGCCAATATTTTGGCAACACAAGTTTTCTTTAAGCCACAAATAAAATTAACAAATGAATTGTGGTAAACTGCGTGGCAATGTAGAACATATTATAGGAAACAAATATTTTTCTTGAAATTGACATAAATTGTAATTTATGCCTGAAATGACTAATTATAGTTTAGTTATAGTATATCTATTTAATTATTCTGTAAAATCATCCTAAATAGAATAAAGGATTCAATAGATACAGTAATGCGTGAAGAACAGGCTGGGTTTAGAAAAGGGAGAAGCTGTCTTGACCACATTTTCACTCTACGACTTATATTGGAGGAACACATTGAAAAGCAAAAACCTTTTGTACTTAACTTCATCGACTTCAAAAAAGCATTTGATAGTATTCATAGAGATTCTTTGTGGAAAATTCTGAAGCAATATGGCTTACCATCAAAAATCATAAATATTATCAAAGACATGTATGATGGTTACACATGTGCAGTTCGAACAGAGGAAGGACTGAGCGAATGTTTCCCAATAGAAACTGGGGTTAAACAAGGATGTATTTTATCGCCCTTGTTATTTGGAATTGTTATGGACTTCATAATGAAGAAATGCTGCACTGGTAATAAAGGCATCGAATGGATACAAGGAGACCATTTGGAGGACCTCGACTTTGCTGATGACATAGTTCTCATCAGCAGTCAGATAAAAACGATGCAGGAAAACACAAATGAACTATCATCAATAGCCAGCAAAATTGGGCTTGAGGTCAATCATGAAAAGACTAAAGTCATGAAAAGTTTAATTCCAACAAGTGACAAAATATACATGGAAAACAAACCAGTAGAAGAGATCGATCACTTTATCTATCTTGGAAGTCACATTGATCGAGAAGGGGATACGAGCAAAGAAATTAGAATCAGACTGGCTAAAGCAGCAATGTCTTTCAGAAGCCTTGAAAAGTTGTGGAAATCAAAACTCATTAGCACAAACACAAAACTTAGGCTATTCAAATCAAATGTACTATCAACCCTTATGTATGCGTGTGAAAGCTGGAAAACAACAAGAGATATAGAAACAAAGTTGAACGCATTCGAAAATAAATGTCTAAGGAAAATACTTGGTATAGAATGGAACGAATTCAAAACAAACGAGGAAATTAGAGAAATCGCCAATCAACCACTAATATCTTCAGTAATAAAGAAAAGACGATGGTCATACGTTGGACATGTGATGAGAAGAGATAATAATCGAATAGCAAAGCAAGCCCTCATATGGGAAACAACAGGTAAAAGAAAAAGAGGAAGACCCAGGGAGACACTGAGAAGAACATTGATGAGAGAGGCAAGAGCAGCAGGAATCGGCTCCATCAATGAGATAGAACTGCTTGCACAGAACAGAGACAGATGGCGAGATTTGATAAAATATCTTTAAAAGAAAACTGCTAGAACAAAAATTCATATAGGAGAAGGTGTATCTTGGTCTACGCCCTATGGGCCGGTTACGGCTCGAAAGGTCAATAGATAGATATCTATCTATCTATTGTCCTTTCGAGCCGAAGACAGCACATAGGGCAGAACCACAATCTCAAAAACAGAAACCTTGCATACCAAAATGGCACATATTGCAGAGATCACTGCTTCTGTGACACTGTTTTCATAACAATACTTTTTACAATGACAGCTTGTCAAGCCATCAATCAACCTCCTCAGCCGCCTCTTTCGACATGCCCTGAAGGTTACAGTGTCACTATTCTTTACTTCCCTCATAACGAGGCCCAGTAACACACGGGAATATAGTTTATAGTTTAAGTTTATTTGGTCTGATAAACAATTCACATATTTATTCTTTCACAAAAAATAATTGACTATCACCTTTTTTATGACCGATGCAGACAGCATGTATGTTGCTGATTCTCTTTGCCTGCTATTGTAAAACCATATTAATTTTATAAACAAATTTTATTGAGAAAAACATGCTCTACCTGGACCAAGGCATAGTTATTGATCAGTGCCAATCTTTTAAAGATGTCCTTTGTTATAACAAATTTTATTGTCCTTTTATTTATCAGATTTGAAGTTAACTTTCTCTGTTTGGACTTCATGCAAGTATTCTCCATTCTTTGACTTACAAAATAAAACAATTTTGCTCAGCAGCAAAAAAGCTATCATGATTATATTAAAAGCTGCTCCTATGATTTTAATTTTTATTCATTGAAAATTAGGAAATGTAATGAAGGTTATAATATTATTCACAGTGTCAAAATATGATTAATTTACTTTATTCCCCAATGGATTATAAATAATTTCACATAAAAAAATCTTTTTAAGAAAAGATTTTTATTTGCACAATTTTTATACAAACTCACCATTAGTAGCTTCCATGCAGCAATAACAGGTGCACTTCGATATCCATACCTTTGTTTTGCAAATAACTCAACCCTGAGGAAAGTAGACAATTGACAATGTTCTCAGTTCTGGATGATTTAGATAATGCACTATCTTCCAAATCCTACTAAAACATTCAAGAAAATCAGATTGCTAAATTTGAAAAGTTGGAAGGAACATGAACAACAAAAAGACAAAAGTCATGGCACAAATTTAAAAAAATCACACACCAATCATAATAGTGAACTCAAAGCTTGCAATAGTGAGCACACTCACATACTTGGGAAACATAGTAGTACCAGATAGACAATGCAAGCAAAGATATCAACAACAATAACAAAAATAAGGCTAGAATAGCTTCTGGTACTGATTAAAGCTGCCTTCTGTTGTTGCTTGTAAATTGTTCCTGACACTGTTAAGACACATTTGTTATAGTATCATTTAGCTTACAAAGGTCACCTGCTACTTTGTCAATCTTGACTCAAGAAAAGAAATTTAAAATAGACTAATGTATCTAGTAATTATATATTTAAGAATTGCAACAGGGAGTTATTACTCAGGTTCTAAAATCTAAATTATCCCTCTCTTTTACCAACCCGCACACGCTTACTCTGTCTCTTCATTATTTTAGTGTCAAGATCTTAAACACTTATTCAAATATTTATTTTGGATGATTAAATTACCAGCTTTATTTTCTCTCTTAATTATCCTGTTCTCTTGCTTGTTGTTTTATCTATAATTATTTTACTACTGTTTATTATGATCATCTGATGTGGAATAATACAGAATTTTGCTGACAAAGGTCTGTTGAAAAAGTAGATTTTTTTTTTTTAAATTCATGGAATAGGATAATTTGTGCATGTTGTTTTCAAACAAGAACTAATTTTTTTCAGAAGATTTCATGTATTAAATTTTAGCTCATTAGGGCAGGTTTTCAGAAATTATATGACCAAATAAAAGGGAAGTAATTGTACTTGCCACTGATCCACATCTCTTGTTTCATTTCTCCAAGAGTTCTCCATCATAAACTCATATATGACCTCATTCTGGTTAATTCCTTCTGGTGTGAGACCTATTCCTACCATTGTTGAGTTTGGGAAAGCTCTTGCAACAAATGGACCCTGTGAAAGAAAATAGTCCAACAGTAATAATTATATTGTAAAATAAACATAAAATTGTACCTATCAGCTAAATTGGTTGAGAGACGAGAGAAAAATGTTTTGGGAAAATGCCTTCATCAGGTACAAAACAAAAAATATACTAATATCAACACGATAAGCAAATATTGTCTAATATAAGAGAAGAAATATGCTTGCTTGCGTTCGCCTGATGACTTAAGGAGTGTACCTTGTCATCATCCGCCCTTAAAAGGTCGTTAAGTGGGCATGTCTGCGTTGTGTTGTGGTTTACGGTATAACTGTGATATTTGCGCCTTTTGGCCCAACACATCCGATTTCAGCATGGAGAAGAAATATAAACATGAAAGCCAAACATTGATCTGAAAAATGGCAGAAAGAAACAGCTGCCAGGATTTACATAGTTGTAGATTACATGATTAATAGACAATAGGGCAGGTATGACTTAAAATGGACCAAAAGGAGCCAAACAGTCCAAAAACAGAAAGGGGAGAATGGATAACAGGAGGTGTCCCCTTGGGAATGATAAAAGAGAGAAAAAGAGGTGGAGGGAGGGAGAGAGAGAGAAGACATGGGTAGTGAAGGGGAAGAGGAGCGTGAAAGGTAATAAAGATATCTATCTATCTATCTATTGTCCTTTCGAGCCGAAGACGGCTCATAGGGCAGAACCACAATCTCAAAAACAGAAACCTTGCGTGCCAAAATGGCACATTTTGCAGAGATCACTGCTCTAAAATATATGGCACTGTTTCCATAACAATACTTTTTACAATGACAGCTTGTCAAGCCATCGATCAACCTCCTTAGTCACCTCTTATGACATGCCTGGAAGGTCACGGTGTTACTATTCTTTACTTCCCTCATAATGAGGCCCCGGTAACACACAGGAAAGCATATAAAGACAGCACAGGGTGAAATAAAGATAGGACATAGGAAAGAATTGGAGAGTGACCAGTGTTTAAGAAAAGAGTGAAAAGAGTCTAAACCTCTCAGAAGCAGGGTGCCAAAATGGGCTATGAGTTGGTTCTTTAAAGCAAACTGACTGTAGGTATCATAGGAACAAGAGATGATGCCAGTAATCTGGAAATCCTCAGAGGTATGATGGCCTGGCAATCTGAAATGGGATTAGACAGGAGTGCTGGAATCGTGTTCTATGTTATAAAAGTGTTCATGGACCCTATCCCCTTAATGTCTGCCAATTTGACCAATATACATTTTTAGACAGTGTTGGCAGGTGATGGTGTATATATGCCAATAATAATTATATTGAACATTGATGACAAATAACTATTCAGCTTGGTTATCTCTTCTTGCCGAACTTTTTACTTTGTTGTCTAATTCTTTGTATGTTACTTTTGCTAGGACCTTTCCAAGATCTGTATTTACATTAGTCATGGCTCTCTTCGCTTCTCTTCTTTCTTTATTGTATTTCCATTTAGTGTCTGAAATCCATGCTCAATTTTCCATTTTCTTCAGTCCGGTGCTTGATTCTGCTCCTGTCATTAGTATTTTGCTTTGCGTGTCCCACATTTCATTGATATCTGTGTCTATTTCACTTAGTGCTGCATAACAATTACTTAGCTCTATGTTAAACTTTTCCTTTATGGCTTCATCTTTCAGTTTATGACTATCAATTTTATGTATAATTGACCTCTTATGTTGGTTTCTAAATTTTAATCTTATTTTCCCAATGCACAGGTTGTGGTCACTATTAACATCAGCACCTCTGTATGCTCTTACATCTATTAATGATGATCTGAATTGTTGTTTAATACATAGGTGGTCGATTTGATTTGAGGTTCTATCATCAGGAGACATCCGTGTTGTTTTGTGTATACTTTTGTGTGGAAATAATGTTCCACCTATAACTAAATTTTCTATTAAACATAATTCTATTAAACTTTCTCCATTCTGACTTCTTTTATTACAACCCTTCTCTCACCATTACATGTTCCACTCCTGCATTGTCTCTTCCAACTTTGGCTTTGAATTCTCCCATTATAATTAAAAGATCATGTTTTAGTATTTTGTTTAAAAGTTGTTGTAGTTGGTTATCGTCCTTAACTTCATCATCAGCTTCGTTTGTAGGTGCATAGCAACGAAGAATTTAAAGTCTTCCATATTTTGTTTTGTAGTGTGTTAATATCAGACGGCTATTTACAGATTCCCATTCTTAGTCTAATAAACTTCTTGCAACTATGTCTGTCTCACTATGCCTAATCATTTGCGATGTTTTCCATCTTCCCTTCCTGAAAAAAACTTATATTTTATTATCAACAGATTTCCTACCTGTTCCTAGACAGCGTATTTTGCTTAATCCTAATATATCTAGGTTGTATCTATCCATCTTGCTGGCAACTTGGGCTTGTTTTGTCGACGCAGCCATTGTTTGTACATTCCAGAATCCTATTTTTGTTGTTGTTTTAGGGCCAAAAATACTATCACTACTATCTACTGCTAATTTACACATTCTGTATCAGGCCTATGTTTCATTAACAAAATCGTTTTTATGATAGCGGCTTGTTAAACCTCTGATTAACAGTTCTATACCAAGCGGGAGAAAAATAAATCCTCCATTTTGGATCCAACCGGAAACATTCAATTAACAATTACCAAACTTATTTCCATTATGTGAGAATTCAATTAATTATAAACATTTATATTTACTGAAAACTCAAGTAAGATCTTATTATTTTTATTAATAATATTTAATATTGAATACGTGAACTATTTAGTTGTTGAGTTTTTACTTTTTTTTCTCTGTTGTTTTCTGTCTTGAACTTTTGATATCTCTTTTGTCAGTTTGTTGTACATGTTGATGACAAAATTATTTGTTGTGAATTAGTTAGGGATTTCTTTTAACCCTTAATTACAACACTTTTATAGATATGGTGAAGGAAAAATAAACATTCTTGGAGTTTGACAGTTTGCGTAAGCAAATACTTTCCCCCCTCCCTATACCTTCCTAATTATTACTTGCAGTGTCCCCTGAGTGTTGGATTTGTTCTATTTAATGTTGGATTTTTTTCCCCAAACACCAACGTGCGCTTCATAAAAGTATAAAACTATCTTTTTTTATAACTTTGGCCAATTTTGGAAGAAATTTTGTTGTTCTTATGATGGGGGAAATCCCTTCAGCTTTTCAGCAAGATATCAAACATACCTTGGTAACACAGGATAAGCAGTGAATGGTGATAAGAGAAAGTTGAACATATGGCTGGACTGATGGCCAATGTTTCAATAAACAAAGTAACACCTTGGTAACCACAGCACCATGCCTTAGAATTTTAGGGCTTAAAGCTAACCTAAGGCAGGAAATGATTACCACATCCAATTCCTGTGTCTCTTCCTTGGTAACCACAGCACCATGCCTTAGAATTTTAGGGCTTAAAGCTAACCTAAGGCAGGAAATGATTACCACATCCAATTCCTGTGTCTCTTCCTTGGTAAACCAAAGCTGTGTAGCAAAAGTTCAAAGAAAATCTTATTCCCTACCTCTAAATGTAACAATTAGTGTTGTAATTTGTACAAATGTATTGTACAGACATGTGATAGGTGTCGTACTTAAGGGCTAATAGGGTTATAGTAAACATCATATATATTTTCATCTTAATTAAATATTTCTTTACATGAGAGTTGGTCAAAGAATTTAGAACTTTACTTAGAAATCATTAAAGCAGATGAGAATGTTATGTATCATTGTAACTGCACACTGTTGGTTGAAAATTCCCATGAGTACATGGCATGTGCAGGATGCTGTGTGAAAAAGAAATTAAGAATTCGATTACTGAACTGGAGATGTGGTTAGGGTCCAATTTTGAGGCATTTTACAATTAAGGTATTAGGAGAGTAAGTAAACAATAGAAGAAGTGCATCACCTTTAGGGGTGAGTACATAGAGAAGGACTAAAGTCCACATTCATTTTAAGATATAACTTGACTCATTCACATTAAAGAGAAAAACTCTTTTACTGATTCATGACAGCACCTGATGCACATCTCTATCAGTTTCCTGCTAATTTCTCTTTCATGTAGCACCCTAAGCACCATGTAAAATTAGTAAAGGTCACACCTTGCTAGGCATATGGGGAATATGGTGTTAGTGACCATATTTTTGTATATCCACGGCACTTTTTTGTGTGATGTGGTCGGTATCATGCCAGACCACCTTTACTTCCCTAAAAAATCTCTGGTACCCATTTTTAGAGGGTGGGTGGACCCCGGAGCCTTGCCAGTCCGAAAAAAAAATTCGCCACTGCTGGGGATCGAACCCTGACCCTTCTGGTCAGGAAGCAAGCACACTAACCACTCAGCCACCAAGGCTCCCTGTACACATAGGAACCATTTCAACTAACAATCTTTACAATGATACATAGTATTCTCATCTTCCACAACAATTATATAGTAAAGTGCTCAATGTTTGACTGATCCTCGTACTGTGATTTTCATTACAGTAATCAATATTTTCTTGCTTTCAAAATGTCTCGTCTCCATTGTTTTTATTTTTACTTCTGCTTGTTTGTCTTTGTTTCATTTCAAAGCGTTATTTATTTTTTATTAAAAACTCAACCAACCTGTGTTTTTGTAGCTCTTAAATTGTAATCTCTGATAGATTTTTCCTGCCCCACCACAAAATAAATAACATAAAATCATAAATTAAACATAATTAAAAAAAAAGAGTTGGTTTATACAATTTTGAAAATATCCTAATTAACACAATAGAAGTCACAAACCTGACCTCATTAATGCTGTCCACTGCTCCATACAATTCATTTGTACCACCAAAGTTATGCAGCATGCACCAAATGAAAGGCTGACCATAGAAAGACTGATGACCCTCATAGACAGGGCTGATATCAGAAGCCAAATCAAGGATAATCATACGACCCTGGCCAAAGAAAGCAGATGAATTTAATCACTAAAAGTTATCTAGCAGCTTTGATTTCTTAAACAGAAACACATGTTAAACTATTGTTATAGCTTCTTCTTATTTCTGGAATGTGTTGGAGCTTTCAATTGAACTGGAGAATAGAGTTTCTATTTCAACCTTGACATAAGATATGTTTTGGCCCTACAGTGACTTGAACCCATTTTCACCATATTTAAGAATAGCAAATTACCCATTTGACCAACTGCTCTTTTTTAAGTGTCTGGTTCTTGATAATGTTAGAATGGTATTTCTTCTTTTGAGACCCGATAAATAGTATATTTTATATGGAACAAAACAACAAGTCACTAACATTTACAAGTACCACTACATGGCATTACAGTGGCATGTAACATAATGCATTCACTGCTATCAGAATTACAGTCAATGAAAGGCAATCACACTAAGCACAGGAGGGCATGGCTGGCAGAGGCTGGGACAACACCACAGGGCATATGTAATCAAGGAGGACATACCTACTGGCAGGGATTGGATACATGTGCATGACAGGTGTGGGCTAACCAAGGTCATGATACACTTGAACAGGAAATGCTGTAAATGGGCATAATAACTGAGTCCGAGATCCAGGAGGTGCTGCAAATTCACTCCCAACCTCAAGATCAAATCATTTGCATTGAGGGCTTGTTCTCAAGAGCTGTGTGGAGTGCCTATGGTTTTGTTGTGTATTCTAATGGAAAGTTGACAGAGGAAGGTGCAGAAGCGTATAAGACTACTACCTACAGAACATGCATGGAGATTGAGGCAGTAACATAAGCTATCACATGTCTGGTTAAGTAACCAAAACAACATATGTGGTTATCTTGACTGACTCATAAAGCAAGTTTTGCTAGACAAGAACACACTCCGCAGGGAGTGGATGGACCTACTTGAAATGTCTCATGTTAGAAGCCTAACTTGAGTATATTGCCCTGGACACGCTGGAGTTTGTGGCAATGAGATAGCTGACAGGTTTCTGTCACTGAGCAAGAAACCTTGAAAATGAGATTATGACAGTGCAAAGCTTTAAAAAAAAACATCCCTCACAGGATGGTGACAAGGAAGCTGGGGATAATACATATGTGAAAGGAATGGTGGAACACAGAACCTTGAAGGGTAAAAGCAGGAAAAACATCCTCAGTGGAAAAGAACACAACACAGTCAAATAATCTAGGACAGGAACTTCAATGGTTGCTGGGCAGCAGAGAGGATATGGGAATGCTCCATCTGAGGTGACACCAGTATAAATTAAATACTGAAGAAAGTCATGGGATCAAACTGAATGGCAGAAGCACAAAGAGTGCTAGTTTAATAACCAACCAACAAAATATTTTGTACGTTACTTGTATTCTGATGCTTTACATGGCATCTCACCAGAGGCATTTTAAATTTCCAGATAATGATCTGGGTTTTCAATCTGGGTTAGAAAATGCCACAATAATCTAAGATATTTAGGTTTAATAAGAATTTTTAAATCACAAAGCTTAATCCGTCCACAACTGTCGAACTTTCACTTTTACTCACAAAAGTCATGAAATTATATTGGTACATAATCATATCTCACTAGTGATTGTTACCATGAGAGTTACTTCGTTTAATATGTAAGACACCTAATTATTATTATTTAGGTATTGATTACCGGCGAAAGAAATATTTAGGCATAATAATTTTAAAATCACAAAAATTAGTCCAACTGTAACTGTCAAACTTCCACTTTTACTCATAGAAATCATAAAATTACATTGGTACTTTAATAAATCTCACTAGTGACTTTTAACAAGAACGAAAATGTAAACTTTATGAGATATGTAAATCTCTATTTAAACTATATGCGCACTGTGCATGGCAGGCATAAAAAAACTAGGGCGAACACTGTTCCATTGTCCCAAGTAAAGGAACTCCTAATATGACATTGTGACTGCCTAAAAATAGTTCTCAGCTAAAAAGTAACATTCTCTGCCTGAAAATATTTCTCAGCTAAAAAGTAACATTCTGATAGGCACATGGTGACATGTTTACCATTTACTGGACTCTAGCAACTGATAGACAATAAAACTTGATAAGGATTAAGCTATTAAAAACAAATTACAAAAACAGTCATGTTAACTTAAACTTTATTCTATCTATCTATTGGCCTTTCGAGCTGTAGCCGGCCCATTGGGCATAGACCAAGATACTCCTTCTCTTATCTAAATTTTTATTCTAGCAGTATTCAAAACTTTATTACTGCCCCTTTACTTTCTTGCCAAAGTTCCACTAGAATCTGCTTGTCCTTGTTTGAATAACTGCAAAGGAATATAGCAAAATAAGGTTAAAATATTAGGTAGTTAGTCTTGTCTCACAGTCAACAATGAGTGCAAATTATGTTGCATTTATAGTTAATTTGTCTTCGAAAAAAAATATCTTAATTTCTTATAAATATGGGCATCCCATACTTACTATTGGAACTGATGTAACCAGAGCCTTCACTTGAGCAGGTTGCCAGAAGGTCTTGTTCAGGAACAACCAACCCTGCATCAGCCTGATTAGTTAAAAAAAAAATGTATCATCTACACAATCCATTATTTAACCATAAACTGTAAAAATATTTTTGTAAAAAAAAAAAAACTGGTGCCAGTGTTTAGTAGAGTAAATGAAAAAAAATTTAAAAATTCAAAGAAACTATGACCGTAGAAAAAAAAATGATTTGTAACGATAATACAAAACGTGTACAGAATTTACTTTTTTTTTTTTCAGTAGGAAAATAAAACAAACAAACAAATGTGAAGAATGAGATGAGAAGCCATACCAAACAGCTTGTGCATCACCTGCCAACATGGCATTAAAGACTGCATTTCCTGCCTCCCTTAAGTATTGTGGGTCTCTGTCAAAAAGTGAATGTCAGTGTATATATTAAAAATGTATTTACATAACAAATGTTAATAAAAATATGTTTGTAAAAACAAGGCAAGTGATAAGTTTACATACTTTCTTTATAGTAAAAATGGTGAACATCTTTAGAAGTTATACTCTACATCTTACAATCCACTATGTTCTTCTTACTCTTATGAAAATTACAGCATCATATCATCAAATATATAAACAGCAACATATTCCTGATACAGATAAAGCAAGCTTTTTAATAATAAACTAAACTTAGCAAATACAAGTGTGAACAAGTATTTTTCTTACGAAGAGGAAGGAGCCATTTCATTGAAAGTGTCACAATTATAGATGTGATCTGTTCCAAACTCATCTGTCATCTGCATGAATGAATTGAAATCACTATACACCAAAAATTTTATTAATAAATATTTCTACAAAATCCTGCATTAATTAAACCATACAATTGTTAATATTTCAAAGTACACCCAAAAATTCCTACCATATGGCTGTGAGACATAGAGAACAACAAAAATGCTAATCATAAAATGAGGACTTTCATTAATGGATAATTGTACAGAATAAAAGGATGGAAATGGCAGGACAAAATCACTCACATAAAATTATGGGAAAGTTCCAGTCAAACACTAGTGGACAAAGAGATACAAGGAAGACGATAGCTGGATTGGACACACACTATGAAGTCAACTAAGAGTTTTACTCGACATGGCTTTTTTTTAAATCTCCAGGGGAAAACACAAAGAGGAAGACCAAAATATTCTTTTTAGAAAACAGGTGAAAGCAGAGATGAAGAAGTTGCGGAAGACATGGAGTGCTCTTAAAGGAATGGCAAGAAACAGAACAACAACTTGGAAAGTGTTTGTTGAAGACCTATGCCCCACAAGGAGCTGAAAGGAAGAAAAAGAAGACATCCAAAAATAGTTCACATTTAACATTTCAGGAGAATGGTTCTTATTCCTGTAAAGACTAATGAAGTGTAAGCTTATATTTTGTTATTGATATGCATTGACCATTGCTGCTCTGTCTCACAATTAACTTTCCTGGCTCATACACCTGTAATATTCAATTATGATTGGACATTTTACTAAATAATATTAACAATAATTCTATATTAAACATGAAAGTTAACTATTCTATTGTTTTTAAACAAATTAACCAAAAGACTGACCTATTTCTTCTTCACTTTCTCTTACTCCCTTTTGAGCATCAAGGGAAAAAAAAAGTAGAAAATTATATATTGAGAAAATTACAAAAACTAATTAAATATAATGGATTTATTATCATTACTCACAGCTTCAATAATTTGCTGTCCAATCTGCTTAAATAAGGGATCCTGAAAATTCAGGAGGTAGTTTCTGAAATAGAATTTATAGACGAAGGATATTTTTAGAGATGTTATCTCAATATGTAACAATATATTCTCTAAGATGTTTGATCTTATCCAATGAGTCTATGCCAGCCAACTTTGTTTCTCTTATTCCTTTCAATGTCTCTCTAGGTCTTCCTCTTTTTCTGTATCATGGTGTTTCCCATAGAAAAGTTTGTTTCTTTTGTTGTTTCTTCTCAACACACACCCAACATAGGTCCATTTTTTCTTACTAGTTGTAGATGAGATCATTGGATGTAAGACCATTTCTCTTATCTCTATTGAGTTATTTGCGGGTCATCAAGATTGCACTCCGAACATGTCCAGAGGTCCTCAGCAATTCCTGCAGTGTCCAGCGACTGACGACTCCAGTTCTATGCTGGTTGATAAGTCTTCTTACACGGCCACAAAGTTTCTCATTTCTGGCTGTGCCCATCATAACTCCCATTTCCATCATCCGAAGAAGTGACGTGGATCTGTGTTTGTCGAAGTCCTGTGCTCTTCCCACATCTCGGAGGGCATTGATGATGTCCACCCAATCCATTGGTTGCCCGTCCTCAACGACAGCGGAGCTAGCCAACCTGTCCACTCTTTCATTTCCCCGTACTCCCGCATGTCCAGGGACATAGACAAAGGTGACCTTACGTATTTTGGATTTCTACAATGACTCTACCCATTGCATGTGAACAGAGCCCGCCTCCACTTTTTTATCATGCTCATCGAATCACTCAGTATACATGCGTGGGTGTAGTCTTGTGACTCTAACCATTTGAATGCCTTGGTCACTGCCATCACCTCCATTGTCATGCTACTCGTGGTCATGACGTATGCACCACTGTCTTCGTAGACTATTCTGCCTGCCGAGCGTGCTGTAAATGCCCTTGCACTTCTTTGGTGTCGTATTACAGATCCGTCTGTATAGATGACTGCATCTTTCTCATCGGTGTTATCGCAGATGAGACCACTGACCTCAGCATTAACCACGACCGGGTTCTGTTCCCTACTTTTCCTGTCGAGTGTGACAATACACGAGAAAGTCTCCTTGAATGACGTAGGCACCGGTATCCACTCCTCACCAACGCTGATATGGTAAGCCCACAGACCTGTTTGATGACATCTTCTTCCAGGGAATATGGCACCCTGTTCGCTGGCTTCTTCAGAGGACTCACAGATAAGTGCTGATTCCCAGTGAACTTCTGTTTTTTTGTTTGTTTTTATTGATATTTGAAGGGATCATGTGATTGTACGCGCTTTCTATTTGATTTAAATCACTTTGCTTCTTTTGATTCATTGCATTTTATTACTATTTCCTTATTTAATCACTTATACGCATCTTTGTTGTTGATTGTGCTATTGAACACGTAAAAAAATAGCGGTTTGTTTTCGCCGGTCTGTCGTCAAGGACGCGTAATTCATTTAATTTGTAAAAGGCTCACAGTGTATCCGCGTGCTGCAGAGCTATTTACTGGAGTTGGCCAGTTTATAACATGGAAACGGTTTCTGGGCCGTGTGACTGATTAAGTGCACGTGAGTCTAGACCATCCACAGCATCGACGTTCAGCGACAAAATTGTATCTCTATATTAATATTGAATTCATTCCATTGTACACTGAGTATTCTTCTTGAGCATTTGTCTTCAAATGTGTTTCTTTCACAATCTCTTTCATTGTTTTGCCAGCTTTCAAATGCATAGGTAAAGCTTCATAATATGTTTGAGTTGAATATTCTGATGTTTAATTTTCTTGACTAATATATTAACTCAATATAACACTACAAGATTCTACAACATCCATAACTCATTATAACACTACAAGATTCTACAACATCCATAACTCATTATAACACTACAAGATTCTACAACATCCATAACTCATTATAACACTACAAGATTCTACAACATCCATGGCTCATTAAAACACTTCAAGATTCTACAACATTCATGACTCATTATAACACTGCAAGATTCTACAACATCCATGACTCATTATAACACTACAATATTCTACAACATCCATGACTCATTATAACACTACAAGAGGAGGAGGCTCTGTACGTATGCAATGGGTAGAGTCATTGCCGAAGTCAAAAATATGTACTGTCACCTTTGTCTATGTCTCAGGACATGTGGGAGTACAGGGAAATGAAAGAGCACACAGGTTGGATAGCTGCACTATTGTTTAGGACAGTCAACCAATGGATTAGTCGGACATCATCAATGCCCTCCGGGAAGTGGGAAGGACACAGGACTTTAACAACCATGAGTCCACGTCACTGCCTCGGATGAAAGAGAAGGGAGTTAAGATGGGCACAGCCAGAAACAAGAAACTTAGTGGGTATGTAAGAAGACTAATCAACCGACACAGAACTCAAGTCGTCAGTCGCTGGACACTGCGAGAATTGCTGAGGAGGGGATCTGATCACCTATGGACATATTCGGAGTGCAATGATGATGACCCACAAATAACTCAATATAACACTACAAGATCCTACAACATCCATGGTTTCTCCGCCCAGAGGATCTCAGGACGAGATTGTCAGTCCCAAGCCCAATCATTATATGGCAAGACAGAAGAACCATACACGATTCTTATTTTTAATTAACTCAGAACAGTAATTTAAAAAGGCAGGTGAGAAATATCTAACAATAGTGAAAATAAAAATACATTTTTTTTTAAATTGTCAAGTATTCTTTTATTAAAGGCAAAGTAAAATTCTTCTTCTGCTGTGACCATGACTCATTCAGACAGGGATTCTTCATTCTGGTCTACGTTTTTCTTATTAACCTCTATGACCTTGGACCTACGCTACCAGCATTGTCTATGCATATCTCAAAATGATGGATAAAAGATATTGACAATACACACAAAAAGCCCTGTATTCTGTAAATTTCTGAGTGTTCAATGTGTATAACCAAAAAAATTTGTGTGAGTGAACTCCCTTCCCAATATCTTATTTCCCATTGCTGAAATTGTGCTATCCTAGCTGCACATGTTTATTAAAGTTAAAGTATTTTTGTGATAATATTTCTATAACTAAAATAGATTCTGATCTGGACGGATCTCATGATTAGTGTAATAGTGCATTTAAAGACTATAAATCCTGAGAAATAACTTGTACCTATGCAAATATAAGTTCTTTAAATATAAAAACTACAAAAATATAGTTTATGTAATACTTCATTGTGGATGAAACTCATTCTATCAAATTATAAGAATAGGTTATAGGATTATCTACATTGATTTACTATATACAAAGGCTAACACTAATTATAGAGTTACAGATCAGAGACTCCCAGATGTGCTTTTGGAAAATAGAGGATGTCTAAAGCACTATTCACCCTGAAATAGCTCGCAGAAAAGAGAACAGAACACTATAAAAATCTGTACATAGGTTTCATAGACCAAGAAAAAACATTTGACATAGTAAACAGAGAATAACTATGGTGGATACAAACAATACATAGATAAGCTAACATCAAAACAATCAATAGTACCATGCCCCTGCTTTGCCCTTGATTGGAGATATGTGATCTTGTGTTCAACTGCAAATTTGCCACCAGCTAGACTATGGTCTAACCGAGTGTTTCACTGAAGTGGAGGCCTGACTTCATTTGTTGGGACGATTCTTGGTCACACTTACTGATCATGAAGTCTATACTGGGATTGGCGTAGTTGCATGGAGATTAAAATTCCTATGATGGCCATTACAATGACCCAGATGTCTATTTTGACTTACAAGCCATTTGTACAGTTTAATGCAGCACGTTCAATAGAACAGTTTATACAAAAGTAAAAATGCGCAATTTTACAGAATGCAACACCTTCAATAAAATAGTATGGAAAATCAGGATGAACACTTTGTAGGTTGCTGGAATGGGACTAAGCAAAAATGGGAATACCCTGCCTGCAGTGAAGCTATTCTATTCTAAAGTCTAAACTCTAAAGTTAAACCAATCAATGTGAAAGGCCATACATCTACAGCAGCTGCACAGTCAGAACAACAGCAGTCTAAACAGATCACTTTGAAGTTAGAACAGGAGTAAGACTGTGATGCACACCATCTCCCCTACTGTTAATTACCTGCATGGACTACATATGTAAGTTAACCAACCCATCAGAGACAGAGGAGATTAATCAGCTTATATTTGCAGACAACTATGCATTAATACATGGAAAAGTAAAATACCTACAAGAACATTTAAATAGTGTTAACAGCAGTGACATCCAATGCAACATGAAAATGATTATTTAATTTAATATTAAACACCAATACAATAGAAATCATGAACATTACAAAAGAAACCAGAACATCAACATAACAAAAGACGGCAGATAACAAAACAAGTGAAGGAATTTAAATACCTAGAATGTCTGGTCATAAATAATAAGTTACATGCAGCATAAGTAGACTCAAGATGCAACAAAGTTTTTGTCAAATCATCAGACAAATGTTACCACTGATGTCCAATGAGGAAAAAACACTAGAGATAAGACAGGCATTATATAATGATCATTCCAATATTGTGCTACCAATGCCAGACCTGGATGATAGATTCAAGAACAATAATAAAAATAACTGCTACCAAAATTAACTGTGTCGACAAATGACAGGAAACAGCTTGAGAGACTAGATCAGAAAAGAAGAACTGAGAAAAAAGTTAGAAATAATTTAATTTCTGCCATTAAATACATAAAGAAAAAACATAAAATGGTTTGGCCATGTGATAAGACTGAACGATCAAAACACAATTAATGAGCCTTGTATAAATTTTGTGGGAACACCTGACCCAAGGGTCAACCATAAAAAAGATGGCTTGATGTAATAAATTGGAAACACTAGGAAAAACAACAGCAGGAGAGGCCAACAGAAGAGCAAAAGACCACAAATTATATCCCCACTTAATCCTGAAAGGTAAATGAGGAAAGAAAGAGGAAGAAGATTAAACTGTGCCTAAAACAAACATGAATTCTACTACCAAACCAAACATTTTTAATGGAAAATTCAACTACTAAAGACATAAATGCATATGCCACTTGTTTTTAAAAGCACATCTGGAATTAAGCTTTCATTTATGATTATTTTTGGTTTGATCTGGAATTAGGATTTTGTAAATACATTTTTATTTAAATTATTATTTTAATAATTCTTTACTCTATAAATATTCAGTTCAATATTATGATTTCCTCAGGTAGATAAATATTCCTTCTTTAATTTGTTATATAATATGATAGGTTTTAATTGAAAACACTAAATATACTTTCATAGACCATAAAGATTTTGATGCTGTCCGTGAATCTGCAGCCCTGGTTTGACACTCAGATCTTCATGTTAGTCAAGAGGGATGTTGCCTAAATTCAGGAGAGCTATGAGGAGAACGAGACATGATTTGTTAACCAATTTATCATTTCACACTGCTGGATTTGCTGAAGAGGAGAGCTGAGAGCTTATGGATAGTTGTTCAATGTGCAATGAGGATAATTTGACGACTAACTAACTAAATATACAGAAGTTTAAAATTGATGACATAAGTGGTTTACAGATCAAGATAATCCCATCCAAAACAGCAAAAAATAATTATAAATTTTGAAGAGTTAAGACAACACACTGGAGACATCTTTTAGGATGTGTTTTTCTGTCATATCTGCTAGCGTGTGCATGAGGTGTCTTGTTCTGTTGTTGCCAGTAAAGTAAAACTCACAATTAAAAGTATATCAATATTTTACACCAGTAATTCCCAGACAAATAACATTTTTTTAACCTTACCAAATCAACCAGTTTGGAATAAGCAGAAATCTCTACAAAAAAAAACAATAGCACAGTGACTTACCCAGTATATGTTGAATTGAAGTGACTCCACTTATTCATTTTTGAGACATTAGCATGTGGAAATACCCTGAAAACATATGTTAATGCAGTACAAATATACAATATTTGGCCTTGGCATTTACATTGTATGAGCTCAGATATAACTTTTATACATAACTTAAACAGAACTGAACAATATTTTAAAGCCTTCTAGAAGACAAACAGGGCTCACTGTGAGTAACATCATAAGGCCCTACTTTGGTAGAGCTCAGTCACAGCAAGGGAATTAATGCCTGCTCTCTGTCCTCTCTTGCACTGTGTTCTCACTGATTCTCAAGGTCAGCTTCTTTTTCTTTCCTGCTGTTTGTTACTTTTGGAGGACTTGGTTTGTCATTCTCTTATTATTTCTCATCATTCTTGGTCCTTCCCGAGTCATTAGACATCACATAGGGCTTGTAGTGTTTTTTGCCACCCATTTCTATTCTGGGTGAAATATTCAATGTTATCTAATGAGTCTATGCCTGCCAACTTTGTTTTTCTTATAAGTGTTCTTTTCAGTGTCTCTTTACGTCTTTCCTTTTTCTGTATCCTGATATTTCCCATAGAAGACCCTGTTTTGGAATTCTCTTCTTGTCTCTTCTCAGCACATGTCCGACTTATGGCCATCTTCTTTCCTTAAATGTAGACGATATCTTTGGTTGCATGGTCATTTCTTTTATTTTAATATTAGTCTTGAATTCATTCCATAGTACACAGAGTATTTTTCCAAAGCGTTTAATATTTTCTCAATCTCTCTTGATGTTTTCTAGCTTTCACATGCATTCTTCTCATTACATTGTCAAAATATGCCCGACTCTCTTTCTGATTATTGATGAGACTGTTGGATGCATGACCACTGAGCAACAGTTAATTCCACTTGGGCCAAATATGGCTCATAGCAGAAATGATATCTCTCCATGTCTGACAATTCACTGCTTGGTCTTGTTTTGTTCTTAAATCCAAAGTTGAGTGCACTCTATCAATTGTTATTCTTAGAGTTTGTTTTGGTCTTCCTCATCTGTTGTTGCCACATATTGTCCACCATGAAGTATGGCGTAGGAGTCTTTTTTTATCCACTCTGAACAAATGACCAATATACTTCCAGCATTTTCTTCATATACAGCTTCATATATTTATATTGTGAAATACCTTAAACAATAAACCTTTAAAAATCTTGAAAAATATTTCTTGTAATGTCCCAAATAATTTCTACATCATAAACATGTGTCATAACAAACAAAAAATTCAAAATTGGAAAACATACAGAAAACAGTATGAATGTAGAAAGACAGAAGATGCATTTAGTATTTGTAACAATTTATTCTCAGATAAATGTTATGATTCGACAAAAAAATCACCTTGTGATGGCACTTGGCACATGACCAGCAAATGCAGGAAGGACTGGGATCATGCCCAGAGAGCGCATTCGATCAAGTATTTGGTGCTGCAACACAAGTTTGTTGGTGATCCACATCTGAGGTAAAGGGCCACCCCATCCATGAAGATTACCCATTCTGCCCCTGAATTTACACACAAAATTGATCTACTAAAATGTTAACAACAGTTATAGGAAACTAAATACAGTTTGATCATCAGAAGTAGTCTGTACCAAGTAAATATTTTAGTCCTTTAGCTTCTTAAGACTCTAAGGAGTAGAAGTCCACTTTAGTCACAACTTCCAACTGTCTTCCCACTATTTAGCATGACTGAGTGCTGGTTATACATCAAGTTATCATATCTGGATCAGGTCAAGGTAAGATATTGTATATGCAATTTACTAGTTTAGTGTTGTACTTCATTTCTGCTAAACAAACAATTTTCACTGACTGACCACATGTATTTGAATGTATCAACTGCTTCTAGTTTTTGTGCATTTAATTTTATTTTTTCAACAAGGTTTAGGGTTAGGGTTAGGGTTAGGTTCAGGGTATTCTTAAACCCAACCCAGGGGTCTTCTAATGACAGATTAGAGAACAGTCGAATAAAGTGCAAGGGGATGTTACTCCAAAAAGAAATAAAGTACGACTCTAAACTAAAAAATTACTGATGTTTACTCCAGTTCTCAAAAAGGAACTTGGAAAACTGGATATTCAACAGATATACATAATGATGCTGCTGAGACTACATGTTGATATTGCAGCCCTTCAGGAAACAAGGCTTGCAGAATGTGGTTCAGTCAAGGAAATAAATTATACCTTTTTCTGGTATAGGTTCTGAGAAGAAGAAGAAGGCTTTCCTAGCCTTAAAGAACTACCCATGCCAGAACACAAAAGACAAATTCAAACAAGCAAGAGCAGAAGTACAAAGGGAATCAAGGAGATGTGCGAATGAGTACTGGGCAAATCTGTGCTCTACGATCCAGAAAGCTGCTGAGCTGGGTGATTCACTAACAATGTATAACAACATTAGGATTGGTCTAGGTCCAAACATTTCAAAAGTTGCTCCCTTAAAAGATGCTTATGGTGAGTCTATCAGTGACAGAACTAAACAACTGGAAAGATGGGTCGAATATTACTCAAGCCTATATTCTGTAGACAGACCAACAAGCCCACTCCTAGACCAGCTAGTTCCAAAATACTCAGTGCTGACTGAACTGGACAATGAACCTACTGAGAAAGAACATCATGATGTCATCCGCGACCTCTCAGGTGGAAAAGCTTCTGGTAATGACAAAATTCCAGCCGAAATACTCAAGGAAAACTTTCAAACATTCTTGCCCCACCTCTACAAACTCCTTGTTCCATGCTGAAGAAGTGGTGATATACCCCAAAAGACGTGAAAGATGCCAAGATTGTAACGTTATATAAAAATAAGGGAGACAAGGGTGATTGCAACAACTATAGGGGTATATCCCTCCTGAGTATAACTGGAAAGGCATTCCCAAGAATTGTTTTAAAGCGCCTACATCAATTGGGGGAACATATCCTTCCTGAGTCTCAGAGTGGGTTTAGAGCTGGACAATCAACCACGGATATGATTTTTACTGTCCGCCAGTTGCAACAAAAATGCAGGGAACAAAAAAGAACTCTATTTATAGCCTTTGTTGATCTCACAAAGCTGTTTGACACTGTGAGCAGAGCAGGTCTATACAAGGTGCAGGAAAATGTTGGCTGCCTTTCTACATTACTTAAGCTGATCAAATCATTTCACAATAATATGTCTGTTACCATCCAGTTCGACGGGAGATCTTCCTAGCCCTTTGAGATGGACTGTGGATTCAAACAAGGATGTATCCTTGCCCCTACTCTATTCGGCATATTTTCCACTGCCCTTCTACACAATGCGTTTGAAACCGTCTCTGGAGACATGTACATGCGTACAAGATCTGATGGCTCCTTGTTCAATCTTGCATGTCTGAGGTCATTCTATTTTTCTATTCGCTGATGATGCAGTACTGGTTGCTCACGATGAATCTGTCCTGCAGTCAATGATTGACAATCTAGCTAGATAATGTGAATTATTCTCCCTGTCAATAAGTATGCAGAAGACTGTAGTTCTTCAACAAGGTGTAGCCAGCCCTGCAGCTATATCATTAAATAACTGTGAGAAAGTTCACCTATCTCGGTTCTATGGTCACAAACACTGTCTCCCATGAAGAAGAAACAATTTCCTGAATTGGAAAGGTAGCTTCCACATTTGGTAAACTTAAAGATAAAGTATAGTCCAACACCAACTTAACACTCAGGACTAAGATTCAAATTTACCAAAGTTGTGTGCTTAGTACACTTCTATATGGATCAGAAACTTTGAATACCTATGCAGGGCAGGAGAAAAGGTTAAACAGCTTTCATGTACAATTTTCACTGACTGACCGCATGTATTTGAATGTATCAACTGCTTCTAGTTTTTGTGCATTTAATTGTATTTTTTCAACAAGGTTTAGAGTTAGGGTTAGGTTTAGGGTATTCTTAAACCCAACCCAGGGGTCTTCTAATGACAGATTAGAGAACAGTCGATTATGACTGATGTCAGATATTATTTTGTAAGATTATGAACATCAAATGGCAGAACAAAGTAACTAACTCTAATGTCTTACAACGAGCCAAACTCCCATCGATCATGGCAACACTAAGGATTCGTAGACTAAGGTGGCTGGGCCATGTAAAAAGAATGGCAAACAATCATATTCCCAAACAAAAATTTTGTGGCGAACTTAAGGACAGAAAGAGGCCAAAGGGCAGACCAGTACTGAGATATAAGGATGTTTGCAGGGCTTCCTTGAGGGAATTTTTTATCAGTGAAAGAAACTGGGAAAATGTGGCTGCGGATCGTAGCACATGGAGAACAAAAATTAAAAATGGCACAGTAACTTTCAAGACAGTGCTGATATCAAATTCAGAAGACAAAAGGCGCAAGAGAAAAGAGACAAGGCCATGTACCCCAAATACACCTTGTTCGTTCTGTGGATGGATCTCTGTCCAATATTGGCAAATTCAGCCATGAGAGAAGCTGTTCAGTAAAGCAGCACCCAGTATGAGACACTAATGCATTACCAAACTACTGACTTATCATGATTGCTTGCTACCAACCGTCTGTCAAGATACCAAAGGCCATATTATTATACATAATGATAGCCAAGACAAGTAGGTTCAATATATTTCAAAATAATGGCAGTCATATTTTCACATCACAGCTCACTCAGAAAAGTAATTAATAATAAAAACTGTATGTCCAGGTAAAGATTGGTATCTCCACCATCTACTAACAATGACTTCATCATCATCATCATTAAGTACCATGCCTGCTAGCGCAAGTGATCATGTCTCTCCACAACTTTCGATCTCGACAGTTATTTATCATTTCTGTTGTTGACCTTCAGCCAACCATTCTCTTAAGCTGTCTGGTATCTTTTTTCTTTGCTTCCCTCTGTCTCTTCATGTCCCAATTTTTCCAGTTGTCACAATATATTCCAGATGTTCTTTTCTCAGAAACAAAAGAATAGGAATGGCAAAAAATAATTTTAATGTCATGAAGAACATACTAACATCAAAACAAATAACACAAGGGCTAAAACTAAGAATAGCAAAATGTTACATCTTCTCAATATTCCTATATGGTGCAGAAACATGGACATTAGACAAGAAAACAGAACAGAGAAATGAAGCCTTTGAAATGTGGATAGAAGAATAGGTAGAATTGGATGGAAGGAAAAGAAAACAAACGATGAAGTCTTAAAACAACTAAAAATGAAAAGAGAACTACTAAGCACAATTCAAACAAGACAAATGCGATTTTTGGGCCATTTAAAAGACACAACAGCCTACTAAAAGTAATCCTGGAGGAGAAAATACAAGGTAAAAGAGGCAGAGGCAGACCAAGATTAACATGGACGAGTAACATCAAAAGATGGACAAATCAGCCTATGACAACCTGCACCATCAAAGCAAGAGACAGAGCAAAATGGCGCTCCATGATAGCCAACCTTGCGGAGACGGCACTCAATGATGATGATGATGTTCTCTTCTCATTACGTAATCGAAAAAAGATGATTGTAACAGTGGCTTCAGTACAATATAATGTTGCCTGCTCCTGCAAGGATGTCATAGGTTTGTAGGTGATTGCAAGTCTGACTTCTTGAGTATTTTTCTGTTACCTTTTTCAATTGCTCAATATTGTCTTTGTGTCTACTCTATTTTAAATTAATTTTTAGTAGTGCCCGAACCTTTTCATTTGGGTCAATAATATTCTAATGACTTTGGAAATTCAGTACCTATTTGAAAATAGGCTGACAGCTATTCATGATCAGGTCTGAATCTCTTAATCTAATTTGACAAGTCAGTCTCTATATATATAATCTAATAGTCAAACTATTGTTCTTTCAAGTTGAAAATGGAATGTAGGTCAGAAATTTCTAGACTCTTGACTCCGACGATTTTCGTTATCAAGTGTCAGACTTTGCACAGGACCTGTATTGTATCTCGCCACACAGCTCTGTTCTGGCCGAGATGCTTAATCTTGGAGAGAGAGCTGGTGCCTGCTGTTTCTGCCTCTCGATTATATTTATATTTATTGTTAAATTATTTTATCCAATTTTTATATCCAGATCAATCAACGGATTTTTTATGATAAAAGACTTTACATACATTTAAACAACTTTGCATTTTTTCTGTATATTAACCCACAAACTTATCTGATGTGTCAATACTAAAAAAAGAAGAAAAAAGTGGTATGGTGACAGCTTTACTTGGTAATGGATGAAACAAAAGTTGACGTTTCGGCCAAGTAGGCCTTCGTCTGGACGAACAACAAACGCAAAAAAATATATATAAGGATATATTAACAAATCTAACTACATGGCGATAATATGCTAGATACTCAAGAAAGGAAAATAAAAAAAGAGGTCACTTCCCTGTGTTCCTGAGCGTGGTCAGTCTTCAAATGAACTAAATTGATATGGCAGGATGACCAACTATAAATCTCACTGACCAGGCTGTCAAGAAGTCTTTTATCATAAAAAAATCCGTGTGTTAATTTACTACCAAAAATATTCAACAATAATCGTATCAAAGCAGTTGCCATGACGTGTGAGACTCAGGATTTTGATTTCACCCCCGATAGAAAAAATCCTTTTTGTCTACCTTAGGCTTCAAACACTGTACGCTCGCTTTTCAGCCAGACAAACAGTGATTTTTGCCGCACGACCATACGCTCCTCAGCAGTCACTATGATGTCCACAATTTCATTAATCCAACATCTTCTAGGTCTACTTTTTCTCCTATTTCTATTGTTTCTGAACATTAAGTATCTTTGAGGTATTTTATCTGGTAGTGTTACATGTCCAAATCATTTAATCTGAATATGATTCAGCACTGGTGTTATATAAAGGAAAGAGCTTGAGTAATTCCTTATTTTGTATATCTTTTTTTGACATTTCATCTCTGTGGTGATGATTTTCATTTTTCTTTGGCTATTAGTGTCTAGGTCACAAATAAGTAAGTAAAAATAAGTAAAGAGCCCCGTCATGCCAAGTGACAAATATGGTATCAGTGACCATAATTTTTATAGACCTTCGGCACATGATTTTTGGGGTAATGTGGTCGATATTACCTCAAAATTATTGTCACTTTATTTTCCCAGAAAAAAATCCGGTACCCATTTAAGGCTGGGTGAACCTGGAAGCTGTCAATCCCCCGATTTCTTGTTCTTTGTAGCTTTGTAGTAGCAGAGTTTTAAAATCTTTTTTATCTTTACATCCTTATTCTATTACTGGGTCTACTTGGTGGGCTAATAGGACCAGAGAATAAAAGGCTGCTTGCCCTGAACAGTTGCCATGAGGTGTTCAGGTCTGAGTTTTTATTTCACCCCCAATTTAAAAAAAAAACTTGTGATTCCTTTAGGATTAAAACCTGCATTCTCTTGGTTTGGAGCTCAAGTTCTCGAGCCATCTGCTCTACTTAGCAGAGTGAGGGAAGGAATATTGTGTTATATTGTGCTATCTTTGTATTGGATGATACAGGTTTTTTTCTGTAACATTGTTTTTGTAATCACCAACACTGCACAAGACTATAGGTGCTCCAATATCCCTCTTGAAAATCTCAAGAAAATCCTGGGCCACATGCACAAACTTTGTATTCTGAGCTGGTAATATTGAAGCCAATTGTCTAAACACTTGGTTTGCTTTTGTAGAAACGCCATTATTTTCAACAGCAAAAGTATTACTTTCACGTGGAAAGAATTCAAAACAAACGAGGAAATTAGAGAAATCGCCAATCAACCACTAATATCTTCAGTAATAAAGAAAAGACGATGGTCATATGTTGGACGTATGATGGACATATGATGAGAAGAGATAATAACCGAACAGCAAAGCAAGACCTCATGTGGGAGACAATAGGTAAGAGGAAAAAAGGAAGACCCAAAGAGACACTGAAAAGAACATTGATGAGAGAGGCAAGAGCAGCAAGAATCAGCTCCCTCAATGAGATAGAGCTGCTTGCACAGAACAGAGACAAATGGCGAGATTTGATAAAATATCTTTAAAAGAATTAAAAACTGCTAGAATAAAAATTTAGATAAGAGGAGTATATTGGTCTACGCCCTATGGGCCGGCTACGGCTCAAAAGGTCAATAAATAGATACATAGATAATATTACTTTTAACTACATTGTTTTGTTATTCATCTATATTTAATGACTTGATCTTGCAGCATCAAGAACAGTA
Organism: Megaustenia siamemsis; assembly: GCA_032433765.1. Taxonomy (NCBI): domain Eukaryota; kingdom Metazoa; phylum Mollusca; class Gastropoda; order Stylommatophora; family Ariophantidae; genus Megaustenia; species Megaustenia siamemsis. Next base: position 34,818,443 of record JAVIAB010000139.1, on the reverse strand, counting down.
ACTAAAACCTGTAAACTTACCATGCCAAAAAAGCAGGACCAGCAAAATTATCCACCACATCTGCCTGAGTGAAGCCCAAGTTCAAGTACACCTACAAATAAAATTGAAAATAAAAAAATATATTATATATATCTATATCATCATCGAGTGCCATCTCCACAACGAAGGTTGGCTACCATGGAGCGCCATTCTGCGCTGTCTCTTGCTTTGATGGTGCAGGTTATCATAGGCTGATTTGTCCATCTTTTGATGTTACTCATCCATGTTAGTCTTGGTTTGCCTCTTTTACCTTGTATTTTCCCCTCCAAGATTACTTTTAGTAGGCTGTTGTGTCTTTTAACATGGCCCAAAAATCGCATTTGTCTTGTTTGAATTGTGTTTAGTAGTTCTCTTTTAATTTTTATTTGTTTTAAGACTTCATCATTTGTTTTCTTTTCCTTCCATACAATTCTACCTATTCTTCTATATATCCACATTTCTAAGGCTTCAATTCTCTGTTCTGTTTTCTTGTCTAGTGTCCATGTTTCTGCACCATATAGGAATATTGAGAAGATGTAACATTTTGTTATTGTTAGTTTTAGGCCTGGTGTTATTTGTTTTGATGTTAGTATATTTTTCATGGCATTAAAATTACTTTTTACCATTCCTATTCCTTTGTTTATTTCAGATTTACATTTTCCATCACTGGTTTGGTTATAGTAATCCTTTTTTATATATTATTATTTATTATTATATATTATATAAAATTATAAATATATATATTTCATTTTATATCATCATCATCATCATGTGCCATACCGGTTGGCGTAGGTGATCATGTCCCTCCACAATCTTCTATCTACAGTGCATCATATCAACTCTGTTGTTGGCTGTTTTCCATGCCATGACACCAAGCTATCCAGTATTTTCTCTCTTTGCCGTCCGCGATCTCTCTTTCTTTTTATTTTGCCAGTTGTAACCAGGTATTTCAACTTTCCTGTTCTCATGATGTGCAAGAAAAATGATTGTTTCTTTCTGAAGTTTTTTTAGGAGCTCCCTCTTTGTGTTGGCCTCTTTGAGAACTTCCTCATTGGTCTTTTTAGCTGTCCAGGGAACTTTCAACATTCTTCTGGAAATCCCATCTCTGTGGCCTCTAATCGTCTTTTCATTTGTTTGTCTACTGTCTATGATTCGCTTCCATAGGTCAGAATTGATTCTGTATAGCACCGATGAACTCTCTTTCTCATTTCTACTGAAATAGATTTGTTAAATAAGATATTTTTCATTTTCTGAAATGCTATTTTGGCCTGAGCTATTCTGCTTTTTATTTCTGTGGTGCATCTTCCATCTGATGTTATTATTGTGATCAAGTATTTGACGCGTTGCACTTGTTTCAGATTTGTCCTGTTTATTTTTATTATATATATATATAGCACAAACACAAAACTTAGGCTATTCAAATCAAATGTACTATCAACCCTTACGTATGCGTGTGAAAGCTGGAAAACAACAAGAGATATAGAAACAAAGTTGAACGCATTCGAAAATAAATGTCTAAGGAAAATACTTGGTATAGAATGGAACGAATTCAAAACAAACGAGGAAATTAGAGAAATCGCCAATCAACCACTAATATCTTCAGTAATAAAGAAAAGACGATGGTCATACGTTGGACATGTGATGAGAAGAGATAATAATCGAATAGCAAAGCAAGCCCTCATATGGGAAACAACAGGTAAAAGAAAAAGAGGAAGACCCAGGGAGACACTGAGAAGAACATTGATGAGAGAGGCAAGAGCAGCAGGAATCGGCTCCCTCAATGAGATAGAACTGCTTGCACAGAACAGAGACAGATGGCGAGATTTGATAAAATATCTTTAAAAGAAAACTGCTAGAACAAAAATTCATATAGGAGAAGGTGTATCTTGGTCTACGCCCTATGGGCCGGTTACGGCTCGAAAGGTCAATAGATAGATATATATATATATATATATATATATATATATATATATATATATATATATATATATATATATATATATATATATATATATATATATAATATTATATTTCATTAATAATTTAATTCAAGTTTTTTTGTGTGAATGAACATTTGGGCTATACTCTGCTCCAAGATAATATTGCCAAGGAAAACATCCACTGTGCCCATTTTCCAACATGAATTTCCTCATGGCTATACCAAACTACTCTAAGGTTTAGATATACAACCATAAGTTTTTGACAATGACATTGTCACACCTTGAGCTATTGTGTCTTTACAAGAGTTTTCAGATGCCTGATAACAGGGCAATTTATCTTTCTGTTTCCAATGCTTGGACAGTAGAATTCTTATTTTTTTCCCCCAACACAAAGTTGTATATTAATCTTAGATTACTACCCCTTCGTAAAAGTTATGAACTCCAAATGCATTCTATTGGAATTCAACAAGTTTATCACAAGCAAATATTTCCCCCCTCCTTACCTTCCTAATTATTGTATCTGGTGACCCCTGAGTGTTTTGTTTCCTTTGATGGTGGATTTTTTTGTTTCAAACGTAATATGCTCTTTCTACATTTCATGAAGGTGTCATAAGAATGCTACTATTTTCTTTATAAATTTTGCCAATTTCCAAGAAATCCTTTTTTTTTTTTTTTGGTTCATGGCGGGTGATATCTCTTTGGCTGTCAGCGAAACATCAAACAAACCTATGTAATATGAGATAGGCAGCAAACAATGCTAAGAGAAAACCGAATATAACGGCTAGAATGACAGTCGACGTAAAACCCCCGGTAGCTATGACTCCATGCGTTTAAAATTCAGGCCATAAATCAAACATAGGCCAGGAAATATTTACTGCATCTAATTCCCATGTCTTTCTTAGTGTAAACACAGCTGTATAGCAAAAGTTAAAAGAAAATACTATTTTTTGGAATTCAGAATATAACATTTAGGGTTCGTAAATTTTACGAAGGTGTCGCAAAAACATGATTGCCAGATAAGTGACATAATTAAGAGTTAATCACTTATCATCATCCAGCTTGTTCCTGTTGGATCTTGGCTCCAGTGACAATTACTGTGAAGTTTTATCTGTTCAGCAAAAGATGTCCAGCTTATGCAGTATCATGCCCAGTTTATCTGCATTCTTCTATTGACCTTTTGAGCCGTAGCCAGCCCATAGGATGTAGACCAAGATACTCCTTCTCTTATCTAAATTTCTGCTCTAGCAGTTTTCAATTCTTTTAAAGATATTTTATCAAATCTCGCCATTTGTCTCTGTTCTGTGCAAGCAGCTCTATCTCATTGAGGGAGCCGAATCCTGCTGCTCTTGTCTCTCTCATCAATGTTCTTCTCAGTGTCTCTCTGGATCTTCCTCTTTTCCTCTTACCTGTTGTTTCCCATATGAGGGCTTGCTTTGCTATTCGGTTATTATCTCTTCTCATCACATGTCCAACATATGACCATCGTCTTTTCTTTATTACTGAAGATATTAGTGGTTGATTGGCGATTTCTCTAATTTCCTCATTTGTTTTGAATTCGTTCCACGCTATACCAAGTATTTTCCTTAGACATTTATTTTCGAATGCGTTCAACTTTGTTTCTATATCTCTTGTTTTCCAGCTTTCTTTTTGTCTGCATTATCTTACACTAATCTTCTTCTCTCTCATCTATCTAGTATCAAGCCCTCCAAAATGATATTCTCTAGGCCATGATGTCATCTTATTTTCATATACAATCTAATATGATGAAAAATGTGTACAGATGTGCCACTGGTAACATTTTAAGACATAAAATATCACATTACAGTAAATCATCTACTGATTTATAATGTAGCATGACATCAGATCTGATAGATCATGAGAGAGGTCATCAGAGCAGGCTCATGCCAGGGAAGAAGAGAACAATTAAGTCATATATTGTTCATTAGTGAGTACTTTGGATCTCCAGATATTCGTCAGTTTGTTGAAAGCATTTGATGGTAGTGCGATGCGCTTCATTGTTTCTGATGTTATGTCTCCATCTCTTGTCATTTTGCTGCCAAGGTAGGTAAAATTTATAACTTTCTGTAAAATTGCATTGTTAATTATTATATCAGAGGCTAGGTTGCTAATATCCAGGACTTTTGTTTTGGTTGTGTTGATCTGGAGGGCGTTGACCAGAAATGTTGTGGAGTCGTATTTTTTCTTTAAGCATCAGTGTGCTGAGATCAAGAGTACCAAGTCATCTGCAAAGTCAAGATCTTCCAAGAGTTTATTATCAATCCATTTAATGCCTATTTGTCTGTCTTCTATGGATTTTCACATGACCAAATCAATTGCAATTCTGAATAAAAGTGATGATATGAGACATCCTTACTTCACACCTGTTTCTACTTAGAACCTACATATCACCTCAGCTAGTCATTTGTGTACACTATTTCATACTGTGTGAGATATACAGAGCAAAAGTACATCAAATAACAAGTACACCTGGCACCAAGTGATCCCAGAAAGGAATAATTGAGCTACAGTTATGTTCTTACCCTCTGAAAGATGGCTTCCTGTCCTATAAAAGCCAGTGGTAAATTGATTCCATGTAAAGCCATCCAATCGATCTCCTGTTCCCAACGGTCCCATTGCCAGAAAGCCATTGAATAGCTTACAGTACAAACATTCTGATAGTAGCGGAACCTATTTAAAACACAACAGATTAAATACTAATATATAATTTTAAATAAAATATGCAAGCAGTGAATCATGACAATTCTAAATATTATTTAAGATTATATTTGACAAAAGTAACATGTATTACTTCTACAACCTCTATAATAAGTTAAAAGAACAGTAACAGAAAATAAAAAAGTTAGTCTTACAAATCAGGTTACTAGAGTTGCCCTTAGATTCTTTGTACTTGAACTCATTATTAAAAAGAAACAGCAGAAGACAAAGAAACACACAGAGTAAAGAGTTATATATGGGTACAAGAAGGTGTTGAATAGACATGAAAAAAGTTAGATCAATAAAAGAACTAATATTATAGAGAAAAGTATGGGTATAAGAAGGTGTTTGTTTAACCGAGCTGGAAAGATTAGCTAAAGACAAGAACAAATGATAACAGATTTTTTTTATTAAAGAATCGTACTTCAGAATGAAGTACTTCAGAATGAGTTAAAAGGGCAATAAGGATATGATGATGATGATGTGAAACTGATGATATTGAAACATGAAAACGATGCACAACAATGAAAATTGTTTTAAGACCAGAGAGAACTCAGATGAAAATGGCACAAGTAAAAGGTAAATCATCCTGAACATTGTGAATCTAAGAGAAGAGGAACATTCACACATAAAAAACTGATGACAAACAATTATTATTAATCTTAAAATTAAATGAAAGTAAATGACAAAGATGATAATAAAAACTTACTTATCATTTGTTGTTATTTTAATTGGGCTGCTGATAACAGGAAGAGTTGTGGGTAACTGTGTCTGCTGCCCTGCCCATGTGCGCTGACCATTGCAGTAATACTTCAGATAATGGTAGAAACCCATGGCCACTGCAACACCACTGGTTCCAATAATCTGGATTTTTCCATTTACTGTTGAGCTCAGCTGAACAAAAAAAAGTTTGGTGTTTATATTAAATAGGACGTTAAATGTGGATAGTCTCACAGAAATAGTTAGAATAGCCATGGGGACTATTCTTTATCTTTTCTTCCTCTTACACTTCTTCTACAGAATGTGTAAATTAGTACCACTAATATCTTCAGTAATAAAGAAAAGACGATGGTCATACGTTGGACATGTGATGAGAAGAGATAATAATCGAATAGCAAAGCAAGCCCTCATATGAGAAATAACAGGTAAAAGAAAAAGAGGAAGACCCAGGGAGACACTGAGAAGAACATTGATGAGAGAGGCAAGAGCAGCAGGAATCGGCTCCCTCAATGAGATAGAACTGCTTGCACAGAACAGAGACAGATGGCGAGATTTGATAAAATATCTTTAAAAGAAAACTGCTAGAACAAAAATTCATATAGGAGAAGGTGTATCTTGGTCTACGCCCTATGGTCCGGTTACGGCTCGAAAGGTCAATAGATAGATAGACACTTCTTCAGATGTCAAAGGAGATAAAAGTTATAGTTCTCTCTCTCTTCTGAAAGTATCAACTTTTTCTATCCAATGCTCTTGTAGAACTTCCTTGATGTTACTCTAACTTAATATTCTATCTATCTATCTATTGACCTTTCGAGCCGTAACCGGCCCATAGGGCGTAGACCAAGATACACCTTCTCCTATATGAATTTTGTTCTAGCAGTTTTCTTTAAAGATATTTTATCAAATCTCGCCATCTGTCTCTGTTCTGTGCAAGCAGTTCTATCTCATTGAGGGAGCCGATTCCTGCTGCTCTTGCCTCTCTCATCAATGTTCTTCTCAGTGTCTCCCTGGGTCTTCCTCTTTTTCTTTTACCTGTTGTTTCCCATATGAGGGCTTGCTTTGCTATTCGATTATTATCTCTTCTCATCACATGTCCAACGTATGACCATCGTCTTTTCTTTATTACTGAAGATATTAGTGGTTGATTGGCGATTTCTCTAATTTCCTCGTTTGTTTTGAATTCGTTCCATTCTATACCAAGTATTTTCCTTAGACATTTATTTTCGAATGCGTTCAACTTTGTTTCTATATCTCTTGTTGTTTTCCAGCTTTCACACGCATACGTAAGGGTTGATAGTACATTTGATTTGAATAGCCTAAGTTTTGTGTTTGTGCTAATGAGTTTTGATTTCCACAACTTTTCAAGGCTTCTGAAAGACATTGCTGCTTTAGCCAGTCTGATTCTAATTTCTTTGCTCGTATCCCCTTCTCGATCAATGTGACTTCCAAGATAGATGAAGTGATCGATCTCTTCTACTGGTTTGTTTTCCATGTATATTTTGTCACTTGTTGGAATTAAACTTTCATGACTTTAGTCTTTTCATGATTGACCTCAAGCCCAATTTTGCTGGCTATTGATGATAGTTCATTTGTGTTTTCCTGCATCGTTTTTATCTGATTGCTGATGAGAACTATGTCATCAGCAAAGTCCAGGTCCTCCAATGGTCTCCTTGTATCCATTCGATGCCTTTATTACCAGTGCAGCATTTCTTCATTATGAAGTCCATAACAATTCCAAATAACAAGGGCGATAAAATACATCCTTGTTTAACCCCAGTTTCTTGGGAAACATTCGCTCAGTCCTTCCTCTGTTCGAACTGCACATGTGTAACCATCATACATGTCTTTGATAATATTTTATGATTTTTGATGGTAAGCCATATTGCTTCAGAATTTTCCACAAAGAATCTCTATGAATACTATCAAATGCTTTTTTGAAGTCGATGAAGTTAAGTACAAAAGAACTTAATATTAGTGTACCTCAAAATCTCCTCAGTGATACATGCCTTGTATGGTATGAAATTACAAGGCATTTATTTTAGATGAATAATTAATTTGTATGTTGTTGATTATTCAGCTAAGTTAAATAAATAAATAAGACATTTTCTCAAAACAAAGTGAACATTAGGGTCAATAAAGCTGTTTCATGTTTGGGTTAAAATAGATGCTTTGCCCTGAACACCATGTGGTGACTACATTGGTCATGTGATCTTTACCTCCAGCCCCAAAGAAAAGTAAGAAAGTAAAGAGCCCCCATTATGCCAAGTGACGTATAGGGAGTAAGGCGTTAGTGACCAATAAATTTTACAGACTTTCAGCACATGATTTTTGGGGCAATGTGGTCGGTATTATGCCTGTGCCGCTTTACTTTCCCATAAAAAATCCGGTACCCATTTAAGGCTGGGTGAACCCGGAAGATGTCGGTTGGATCAAACCCTACCTCTTGTCCTTAGTAGTCCAGTTCACTAACCACTGAGCTATCGCGACTCCCAGCCCAAAGAAAACCCCACAGAAAACCTCAGAAATTGGATAAAAACCTTAACAATAAAAGACTTTTTTCTCCATTGTTCACTAATTAGTGGACTGTGTTGTACTATGTTTTGCACCTGCGATCTAGTCCTTCTATCATCAGCACTTCTTTGATCAGGAAAAACTTTTGAAGCAAATTTTAAAGAACAAAATAGTAAAAAGTTTTTATTAAATCAAGTTGATTATTCAAATTCTGCACAAATAAATAAATTAGCTTTTTCTTTGTCCACCTACTGAGCAACAGTATAATATATAATTAAAAGTCAATTTATAGCTAAACGACAGTGTGTATTGGAGCAACATTCAATTTTTACAGATATTAATTTAACTATAGATTACAATTCTTATCTCTAGGTTTCACGTTTTCACCATACCATCCTAAAATATTACTATCATTTAAGTTTTACATTGAGTTCCAAAAATAGTATTTTCTTTGAATTTTGCTACATAACTGTGCTACCCAAGCAGACACACTGGAAATCAGATGCTGTAATAATATCCTACATTATGTTAAATTTATGGCCTAAAATTCAAACGCATCGTTCTGTGGCTACCAGAGGTTTTACATTGTCTATTCATGCAGCTGCCACAAATCCCTCAATTCAGCCATATGTTAAGCTCCCTTAAAGCCTCAATTACTGGTTATTCTATTACAAAAGTTTCTTTGATGTCTTGTCAGTGGCTGAGGAGATTTCGCCTATCATGAGAAAATAAAAAGAATTTCTTGAAACTTGGTGAAATTTATTTTTTTTAAAATAAAACAGCCCCCTTTCTATGATATCATCATAATTTTTACCACTCATTTGAAAAAAAAATCCAACATCAAAGGAAACAAATCCAATACTCAGGGGTCACCGGAAATAGTAATTAGGAAGGTGGGGGGAAGACCAAACCGTCAAATTTCAAGAATTTGTATTTTGGGGTGGTAATTTTTACTACGGAATAGTAACCCTATGATTAACAAAGATAAATGATAAGATAAAAGCTAACGTTTAATTTTCTGTTTCTATCCAAGCTGTCATTGTAAAAAGCATTGTTATGGAAACAGACCATAGATTTTAGCAGTGATCTCTGCAATATGTGCCATTTTGGCACGCAAGGTTTCTGTTTTTGAGATTGTGGTTCTGCCCTATGTGCCGTCTTCGGCTCGAAAGGACAATAGATAGATAGATCCATTTTTAAGTGCTTGTCAGAAATATTTCATCTAGAACAATCACCCTCTGAACAATTAAAATATTTATAAATACATATTTATCTATGTAACGTTCTACTGCTTCAAAATATTGATTTCTTCTTCTGTGATTATGGCTCATTCAGACTAGGACTTCTGACTCTCTTCTGAAGGTTGTTGTCTGTTTCAGTGACTTGGTTACCCTGTTGAGTTTCTTTTCCATGGAGGTGGGCATGAGCCAAATTGACCTCTTTAGGTCTATGTACTGGGGGCAGTCCTGTAGAACATGTTTTGTTGTCATGTCATCCAGGGTACAGTGGTATTGGCTGGTAGTTCCTATTTTGAGTTTAGTTAACATGTGGTTTCTCATTCTGTTATGGCCACTGGATAGGCGAAGTATAATGACTTGATCTCTCCTTGATAGTAGGAGGTATCCATCATTCTCATTATACTTTGGGTGTTCTTGTTTTCATTTTTCAAGATAGTGGCCTTTGATGATCGATTTGGCTTCATCGTAGTTGAACAGATGGTTCTCTTGTGGTAATCTCCCTCCCTCCTTAGCTACTTTGTCTGCGCATTTGTTTCCTTGCATATTACAGTTTGATGGTATCCACTGGCTGACCACTCTCTGGAATTTATTGCAGAAATGGTCTAGGGTTGTTCTCGGATGATCTAGCTCACTGTTCTTAGGGTTTTTAGAGCTGTTAGGACTGACCAGTGTATCGGTCAGTATTACCAATTTCTTGTGCACGTAAAAAATAGAAATATTGATTTAAATATGACTGCACAGTCAAACATTTTAAACTTAAAAGTGTTTGGCTGCCTAACCTGGAAAGTATCTCGGTCTGCTGGTCCAATATTCTCATCAACTTGCACATCAAAATCTGATGACCTTTCACCAACCAACCTGGCAATTAAATCTGAAGCGGCTTGTGCTTGTTTATCAGGTGGAGTCCTTGTTTTTAAATGCCTTAGTTCTGCAAAATCTTGGGAAATGATTTGTAAGAAATATTTTTTAAAAATATATATATATTTATCTTAAAGTGAAAATGTATTTTTAGAAGAAACATGCAAGTAGCAAAAAGGAAGAACTCAGACTAAACTATATCATCAGCATCATGTGCCCTACCAATTGCTGTAGGTGATCATGTCTTTCCACAATCTTCTATCTACAGTGCATCATATCAATTCTGTTGTTGACTGCTTTCCATACCAAGCTATCTAGTATTTTCTCTTTTTGTCATCCACAATCTCTCTTTCCTTATATTTTGTCAGTTGTAACCAAGTATTCCAACTTTCCTCTTCTCATGATGTGCAAGAAAAATGTTGATTGCTTCATTCTGATGTTTTGTAGAAGCTCCCTTTTTGTGTTGGCCTTTGAGAATTTCCTTGTTGGTCTTTTTTAGCTGTCCAGGGAACTTTCAACATTCTTCTGAGAAATTCCAACTCTATGGCCTCAAATGGTCTTTTCATTTGTTTACTGTCCATGATTCGCTTCCATAGGTCACAATTGACTCTATATAGCACCGGTGAACTCTCTTTCTCACTTCTACTGACATAGATTTGTTGCATAAGACGCTTTTCATTTTCTGAAATTCGAAACATTCGAATCTATCATCGAGCTAGCGCTTTGATTCGGGCAAAGAATGCCTCTCTAAAGGCTTTCTCTAACAGTGGCGACGTAGTGTTCCAGTGTAATGATATATCATACCCAAATGTTTCTATGAACACTATTGTAGTCACCACACAAACGCCAATGGCACACATTCAGATTGAGTACTCACAGACCATTTCGCAGGCCGGCAGTGCACTGATGGTGTGTGAGGTGCAAACATTTACAGACACCTATTGTCTGACGGGTATTGTAGTGTGTAGCGGGTGTTGCAAAAGCTGCAACGTCATCATCGGTACGTGTCACTGCAAATGTTTTCATGGGATCTATGGACACGACTGCTCCAGGTCTTGTCTCAGTGTCTGTCCTTTATGTGAGAAAAATCCGGAAAATGTCTACAATGTAAACATCCTGGCTATACCTGTAATAACAACTTGTCCCGATGGTAATTTTGGGCTACAGTGCGAATAGACGTGTTCTGATGGCTGTGACATCATATGTGACCTGGAAAGTGCAGACTGTACGTGCAAGGAAACGTACTGTGAACAGTCAACCGGGAACTGTGCATGCAAGGGAATGTTCTATGGGTCAGACTGCTCTCAAATCTCCGGACAACTGTTTGAACGAAACCTGTGAACAGTTATTCGGGGCCTGCATCTCGTATGTCGATGATTCACACGTTAAGAAGAGTCTGCAGACTAACCCAAGCATATGGATACCTAAATGTGTTTATGTGCTAGACTTGGTTCATTTCTTGGTGTTTTTCCGTGAAGCCATGACTCATATCTTAATGTGTTTCTGTGCTAGTCATGGCTCATTTCTTGATGTATTTGTGTGCTAGCCATGGCTCAAATCTTAGCTTGCGTGTGTGTGTGTGTGCTAGCCATGGCTGATATCTAGGTGTGTGTCATGTTAGTCATATCTCATATCTTGGTGTGTCCGTGTTAATCATGTCTCATATCTTTATGTGCGTCTGAGTTTAGTAATATCTCATAACTTAGTGTGTATCTGTGTTTGTCATGTGTCATATCTTTGTGTGTGCAAGTCTGGGTTAGGGATATCTCATATCTTTGTGTGCATGTTTATGTTAGTCATATCTCATATCTTTGTGTGTGCATGTCTGTGTTTGACACATCTCATATCCTTGTGTGTGCATGGCTATGTAAGTCACATCTCATATCTTTGTGTGCATGCCTATGTTAGTCATATCTTATATCTTTGTGTGTATGTCTATGTTAGGTATGTGTCATATTTTTGTGTGTGCATGTCTATGTCAGTCATATCTCATATCTTTATGTGCATGTCTATGTTATTCATGTGTCATATATCTTGATGTGTGTCGGTGTTAGTCATGTCTTGTATCGCTGTGTACATGTCAGTGTTGTTCACATCTCATATCTTTGTGTGTGCATGTCTGTTTAGTCACCTCTAGTGACTCGGGCAGATGGTGCTCATAAACCTAGGAGGGCCGACCATCTAAGGGCAGAATCCCCCTACAGAAAAGACAATCTGCTGCCTTGCAGGAAGATTGGGGACAATCAAAGGCTAAGGAAAGCGAACCTGAATAAAATGCTGGCTGAAATCGGATGCACTGAGCCACTGGTGCAGAACACAGTGCAACGTATTAACGGGTGTTCAGTCAGAGTGGATCTGGCAGACTCTAAATGTGATGTTCTGTCTGTGGGGGCGATCAACACACTTAACCTGACAGCTGACTTCATGTGGGAGTCTGGAATCCTACTCTGATTGAGTCCTGATCACAGAGAGAGAGAGATTTTCTGAAATGCTATTTTGCACCTGAGCTATTCTGCTTTTATTTCTGTGATGCATCTTCCATCTGGTGTGATTATTGTGCCCAAGTTTTTGAAGTGTTGCACTTGTTTCAGATTTGTCGTGTTTATTTTTATGCTGCATGATTGTGATGATTGTTTCCTCGATATCACCATTTCTTCTGTTTTCTTACTTTTCAGACTGAGACCTTTCTTGTTGCTTTCTTTTACTATTCTGTCTATCTTTTCTTGTAGTTCATTTGCTGTCTCTTCTATTAAGATTGTGTCATCCGCATATCACAAATTGTTTATGTTTAATAACATAATTATCATATACATAATTTATTTATTTGTGCAGAATTTGAATAATCAATTTGATTTAATAAAA